>CM053784.1:752363924-752748924 GCA_028749045.1 Cupressus sempervirens
GCTTGCCAATAGAAGTCTCTTTTGTTCAGTCTTTGAATAAAGCAATACATTATACCTTTTTTCTTACTTAGGTTCTTGAACATTGACCAACCTTGCTTCTAACCAACCATCTCTATAAATAGAAAATTAAGATCTTTTTTTGTTCATCCTCTATCATCCATTTTAGGGTTAGGTAGTATTCAATGAATCTACCCATCTTTTCATTTAGTCCCTTCTAGAAACTTCTCTATCAATCCTCTTTGAATTCACCTTAAAATGGTTTACCATGAATTATATACCACCAAATCATCATAGTTGTCTTCCACATGCTTCACAAAATTCAAAATAGCAAAATAATCAGCTCAGATTCATCAAATGCATGATTTAACATGAATACTAGTACTCAATATCAATATGCTGTCACTTGAATTCCATACTATTCTTCCACTCATCTTCAACTAGATCACTCAACAAACACTATAGTTTACTGGTGCTCAACATCAACTAAACTTTACTTAGTTTACAATGTATCACTTGACATACACTAAAATTTGAATTTGCTCAGCTCCAACTAATTTTTTGCTCAGCTTGCACTAAATTTTCTTGACACCTACTGTCCACTCAGTCAAGCTTGGCAGATTCTTCTTACTTGCTCTTCTAAACTTTCTTAGTGTATCCAACCTTTGCAACCTTAAGTAGATAATAAATGGACTATATCATCACTGTCTTCACTAATCTTTGCACTCCTTTTTAATACCATAACTCAACCTTTTCTCTAGGTACTTTTTTTATCTCATTTGATCAAATCCTCCTCATCAATAAAATAAATGATAGCACTCAAATCATCTAAGCAGTTGTCTTACCAACAAGTAGCAAGTTTGACATCAGTGACAAAAAAATGATTGAAACACATTCTCATACTTGTATCAATCTATTTTCAACAATCTCCCTCTTTGGAATTGATGGAAAACCAATAACAACAACAATACCAAAAAGAAAATAATTCCTTGTATTGAAATCTCTCCCTCTATCTACTTTCATCTTTTGTATAGGTTACAAAATTCTGTTCTGATCAATAGACAATCAACTCATCCTTATGAATCCCTGTTAATCACTTCTTCTTTCTAATATTTAGGTATCTATCTCTATCTATTTAGTTCTTATATCTCCCTCTTACTAGGTAGATGTAATCATTTATCTCTCTATAGTAATCATCAGGTACACTATCTCCCTCTAAGTAGATATTTCATGTGTATTCCTTTCTGTATTTCTCCCTCTTTGATAACAATACCAAAGACTTGTCATCTTAATATGTAGATAATAAACATTTTTCAATTTCTCTCTCTGTCACCTAGCTTGTGACTGATTTGTAACTCCATCTCTTTGATTACTTTAGGCAGCTGCTAAAGTAAGATCCATTACATCAATGTGTAACATATGTCAATCATCTTGGTTGATGCAGGACACTTCTCATGCTTCTTAAATAGACTTGGATAGGGGTATCACCTCTAGTTTACCTCTTAGATACTCATGAGCATCCTTAGGTAATGCTTTTGTGAAGATATCAACTACTTTCTCTTTTGTATTCACATATTCCATCTTCACCTCTTTGTCTTGAACTAACTCTCTCAAGTAATGATACTTGATCGCAATGTGCTTAGTCTTTGTATGCATGACATGATTATTTGATATATTTATAGCACTTGTATTATCACAATAAAGTATCACAGGTTCAGTGATTTCCTCCTTCACACCTTTGAGTAACGATTTGATCCATACAATATTTGTACGATTTACTACAACAACAACATATATAGCTTCAATAGTAGATTGAGATATGTAGTTTTGTTTCTTGCTAGCCCATATAACCAACCTTTTTCCTAAGAAAAATTCTCCTCCACTAGTTCTCTTTCTATCATTAATATTTCTAGCCCAATCAACATTAGTGTAGGCTCTCAACTCAAACTTCTTATTTTTCTTGTAGTATAGACCCTAGTCTTCTATTCCTCTTAGATATCTCATTATTCTCTTAACAACCATCAAATGATTCTCCCTAGGATTAGTAGAGAATCTTGCAACTATCCCAACAGATAATGCACTATCAGGTTTGCTATGCACTACATATTGCAATTTACTAATCATAGACCTATACAATGTTTGACTCACCTCAGCTAAATTATCATTATTTGAAAATTTATGTTTTATCACCATAGGTGTACTTACTGGATTGGAATCTATAATATCCCTATTTTTGGTAGGTCTATGTAGTTGATGGAGTTAGCTCATCATAGTTACCCTTGTGAGCTGATAGGTTATTTTGGGGGTCCCAGCTGTAGATTTACTATTTTTAGTAGATCTATTTTTGGTAGTTGCTATTTTTGGTAGTGCAGTGGGTGGCTTTAACAATTGGTCACCACCTGCAGTAATAAAGTTAATAATTACTTGAGCTCTTATTTATTCATTAATTATTAAGTTGCATTATTATAATAATGTTTGTATTATAATAATAATGACATTAAGTGATATTTCTAAAAAGTGTGTTGGAAAGGTTCTACTGTTGAGTTCTTTTGGGAAACTTCCACAATTTCTAAAGTTGAGTTTTTTAGGAAACTTTGGCCAATGAAGGATTATAAATGAGAGTTCATTTCATTGGGAAAAACATGCTTGGATATTTATTTTCTTTGTTGCCTTTGTGGCTTTTCTTCAAGGTTCTAAGTTTTGTTGCCCTTGCTGAAGTATAAGGGTTGAGTTTGAGATTTTGAGAAGTGCTTGGAAATCTACAGCTGTAGTATTATGGATTGCATTTCTGGGAATTATTGCAAGTGTTTTTCTCTACTATATTTACTATGACTAGGGATTGATTTCAGGTTTCTTTCCACTACTGAAGTATAGTGGAGATTGGCCATTTCTTTTAAGTTTGTTTGAGATTATATTTTGAGTGGTGATGATTCACACATTTTCTATAACTATTCATCTGCAACCATCTATTGACATTGAGTTAAAGCAACTGCATGTCTCTTCTTGGTCTAGAGGTGTGGGCTGTAATTCTACAAATTGGTGCAATGATTTGGTGGTTTTAGCTGGGTTTCACAACCTAGTTCAAACTGTAATATCTAGTGCCATTTTTGATGATTTGAACCTACACTTTTGGGGCATTGCTAGCATTGAATCTAGGTAGGTAATCATCATTTTTTGACATCTTTGGGACTGTTGTAACTACACATTCTAGACCTATGATTTATGGTGAAGCTCATGGTTTATTGTGTCACACATTCCAGGTTCTATGTTTTTTCATATATAATAAATGAATGCATGCGAAATAATAGTGAATGATCAAAGGAATTTTCAATTTATGGTTTCAACATTAAATGGGAATCTTTCTTTAGCTTGTATATTTATTTGTGCAAAGGAGTGAGAATGTAAATGATGAATGTCTAGAAATATATGAGCACTTTACTAATTCAGTCAAAGAAAACTTAATCATATCCTTTTGTATGAGAAAGTTGTAGTGCATAATTGTCAAGTGTTTGACAAAATGTCAAAATTTTGATTGGTTAAGGAAATTGATGTTTTGTTTAAGCAATAATCAACTAGGGGTTATTACAATGGTATCAGAATGGTGTCCTACCAGCCTGCATGAATTGGGCTCAATTATTATCAGTGCTGACTTTGAAGATTTTCAAATTAATTTTGTGATTTGGTTACCGACATTATGGATGTGCTAGAAGATTCATTCCAGGTAGATATTATATGCATAGAGGGTGTACTTCTTCACCTAGGGATGTAGTGATAATGGGGATAAGTGTGTATAATGATATATCTATAACTACTTCTATGAGAAATGAGGCATCTTAGTAGTACTACCTTGGATGTTCAAGTGTTTCCTATTGATAGTACACATGTCATTCATTTTGAGGTTGACAATGACCACTCACCTAAGTGGAGCTAGGCTCAATTTACATCATCTGTTGATACAATTCAGTTTCCTATAATGGTAGTTGGTGGTGTTTCTATATTTGTCGATTCTAATGAGGACGTGGGCATTGTGGATACAATGCAGGTGAATGCATTTGTTGAGAGCAAAAAAGAACCACATACTACACATAGTTCACCCATGGCTTCATCTTTTAAAAGGGTTACTAGAGATGATCAAGATTTTAGTGAGGAATGTAGTGAGGTATATTTTATAGGGAGTCTATACTACTTCAGATTTGTACAGGAGTTGTATGTTGTGCAAAGTTTGTTTGTACCTAAGTCCGATGATTGGTGAAATGATTGGGTTAGTGCAAAGGACATACTGGAACCTTCTATGGATTTGACTATAGGTGACACTTGGGCACAAATGTTTGGTGTTATATTGCAGGTCATATTATTGGTTCTGTTGATGGTATTGACATTTTGTTGGTTCAGTGAGGAAAAATATATCACTTGCTTCTTATGGGATCTAGGTGGAGGTTTTTGTATGATGCTAGATTGCTTGAGGACAAGAAATCTTGAGGAGGGAGGACTGTAATGTCCCCTTTTTTGGTAGTTCTACATAGTTGATGGAGTTAGCTCATCATAGTGACCCTCATGAGTTGATAGGGTGTTTTGGGGGTCCCACCTATACTATTTTTAGTAGATCTATTTTTGGTAGTGTAGTGGGTGGCTTCAGTAGTTGGTCATCACCTATAGTAAATAAAGTTAATAATTTCTTGAGCTCTTATTTATTCATTAATTATTAAGTTGCATTATTATAATAATGTTTATATTATTATAATAATGACATTAAGTGATATTTCTAAAAAGTGTGTTGGAAAGGTTCTAGTGTTTAGTTCTTTTGGAAAACTTCCACAATTTCTAAATTGGAGTTTTTTAGGAAACTTTGGCCAACGAAGGATTATAAATGAGAACTCATTTAATTGGGAAAAGCATGCTTGGATATTTATTTTCTTTGTTTCCTTTGTTGCTTTTCTTTGAGGTTCCGAGTTTTGTTGCCCTTGCTGAAGTATAAGGGTTGAGTCTGAGATTTTGAGAAGTGCTTGGCAATCTACAACTATGGTATTGTGGATTGTATTTTTGAGAATTATTGCGTGTGTTTTCCACTACTATATTTATTGTGACTAGGGATTGATATGTGATTTATTTCTACTATTGAAGTATAGCAGAGATTGGTTGTTTCTTTTGAGTTTGTTTGGGATTATGTTTTGAGTGGTGGTGATTCACACATCTCCTATAGGTGTTCATTTGAAACTATCCATTGACATTGAGTTAAAGCAGTTGCATGTCTATTCTTGGTCTAGAAGTGTGGGCTGTACTTCTATAAAATGGTGCAGTGACTTGGAGGTGCTAGTGTGGTTTCACAACCTATTTTGAACTGTAATATCTAGTTCCATTTTTGATGATTCGAACTTGCACTTTTGGGGCATTACTAGCATTGAATTTGGGAAGCTAATCATCATTTTTTGACATCCTTGGGACTACTGTAGCTGCACATTCCAGACCTATGATTTTTGTTGAAGCTCATGGTTTACTGTGTCACTCATTCCAAGTTCTATGTTTTTTCATATATAATAAATGAATGTATGTGAAACAATAGTGAATGATCAAAGGAATTTTTTAGTTTATGGTTTCAACATTAAATGGGAATCTTGCTTTAGCCTATAGATTTATTTGTGCAAAGGAATGAGAATGTAAATGATGGATGTTTGGAAATATATGAGCAGTTTACTAATTCAATCAAAGAAAACTTAATCATATCCTTTTACATGAGAAATTTGTAGCACATAATTTCCAAGTGTTTGACAAAATGTCAAACTTCTGATTAGTTATGGAAATTGACATTTTGTTTAAGCAATAATTGGCTAGGGGTTACTATAGAATCTTCCAATCCAAATGTTTTCAATATCTCCTTTATATACTTTGACTGAGTGATGTATATACCATATTTCATTTGATGTACTTGCAAACCCACAAAGAACTTGATCTCTTCAAACATAGACATCTCAAATTATTTCTTCATTTGATTTGCAAAAGCTTTACATAAAGCATCCTGACCTCCAAATATGAGATCATCAACACAAATTTTAGATAGTAAAATACCTTTTCCTTTTTCTATCTTTAAGTAAAAATTTCTATTATCATCAGTCTCTCAAATCCAATCTTTACAAGATAGTTGTGAAGCCTTTCATACCATGCTCTTGGTGCTTGCTTCAGACCATATAAAGCTTTGTGTAGTCTACATACCATGGTTTTCTTGTTAGCATCAACAAATCCTTTTGGCTATTCTATATCAATCTCTTCTTTCATTATGTAATTAAGAAATGTAGATTTAACATCCATTTGATAAACTTTGAAATCTTTGTATGCAAAGTAAGCAAGCAAAGTTCTCACTCCTTCCAATCTTGCAACAAGAGTGAATATTTCTCCATAGTCTATCCCTTCTTGTGCATACCCCTTGCAAACTAATCTCACCTTATTCTTCATGAATTCACCATTTTCATCTAACTTGTTTCTATACACCCACTTGGTGCCAATCACATTTTTATCTTTTGGTCTAGGAACTAGAATCCATGTCTTGTTCTTCTTAATCTATTCAATCTCTTCTTTCATGGATTTACTCTAGTCCACATATTATAAGGCATCTTTCACCATCTAAGGCTCATAGATGCTAAGAAAAGATGTATCATTTCTCAACTTGTTCCGTGTCATTGGTCTTGCATCTTTATCTCCAATAATTTGTGCAACAGGGTGATGTCTTTTGAAATAATTTGACAATCTTGGTTCTGCTCTATTTTCCTCATTTGGTCTATCAACTTTTGAATCACTATGTACTTCTCTATTAGGCAATTCAACATCTCTTTCATGTACACTAATCTCAGAATTAGAATGTGCCTCAACTTCGTTCTATAACTTAGAACCTAATTGCAGTTCATTTCCTGAATGCAAATTGACATTCATTGTATGTGGCTTGATAGTCACTAAAAATTCCCATTAGTTTGCAATTTGATTTACAAAATCTTCATCAACAAGCATACCTTCATAAAAGTATACAAATGATTTGTATTCCTTTGGTACCTATGAGTATTCCTTTGGTTCCTTCATAGGTTTAGCCTCATGTACTGCTGTATATTCATCAAATTTCATATTTTCACTTTCCACAACTTTGTTAGTGTTAGTATTTAAATACTTACAAGCTTTACTTCTTGTGGAATAGCCAAGGAGTATACCTTCTTTACCATTTGCATCTAATTTACCATTTGTAAAATCTTTGAGAATATAACACGTGCTTCTAAATACCTTAAAATATTTTACATTGGGTGAGTATTCATACCATAGTTCAAAAGGTGTTGAATGAGTACCTTTCTTAACTTGCACACAATTCAAGGTATAAACAACTATAGTTACAACCTCTCTCTAGTATTTCAGAGCAACATTTTTCTCCATCATGAGTGTCCTAGCATAGTCCATTACAGATATGTTCCTCCTTTCAACAATTCCATTTTGTGGAGGGGTTCTAGGGGTAGATGTTTGTCTTTTGATTCCTCTGTCATTACAAAACATCTGAAACTCATTTGATATAAATTCTCCTCCTCGTTTAGATCTCAAACATTTCAGATTTTTACCTTTTTCCTTCTGAACTCTTGCTAAGTACCACTTAAACATTTGGAAAGCATCATATTTCTGTTTTAGAAACACAACTATCATCATCCTAGAATAATCATCAGCAAATAGCATAATGTACTTATCACTTTTGTAGCTTTGTACATTAATTGGTCCACACAAATAAGTATGAACAATCTCCAAAATTCCTTTAGAGGTGTGAGTCTTACTCTTAAAACTAGACTTTGCCATTTTTCCTAATTGATATTGTTTGCAAATTATATTGTTAAGTTTCTTCAACTTAGGAAAACCTCGGACTCTTCTCATGTTATTGATACTAACCAAGTTATCAAAATTAATATGACATAACCTCTTCTGCTATAGTCACACATCATCAAATTCTACAACTAGACAAGTAACATCATCCATATCAAGATAGAATAGATTACCTCTAGTTTGATCACCTTTTCCAATTAGTTTTCCATCAGTATCATATATCTTAGCAATCTTATTCTCAAACTCAACCTTTCAACTTGAACGATTCATTTGTGACACACTCAAAAAATTATAATTAAGTCCTTCAACATGATAAGCATTGTCACATAAAATCTTTCCTGTGAGATTGATAGAATTTTTCCCTTTTATCAGACAGGTTGCATGATTACCAAACCTTAAACTGTCTCCATCTTAATAATTCAAGATAATGAACTTACTTTTATCTCTAGTCATGTGATGTGAATACCCACTATAAATGATCCATCTATCATTCTTGTTCACACAAGATACTAATGCAGTTGCCTCATCCTCATCAGAATCATCCTTCATTGCAACATGCACCACTTCATCATCATGATCATTAGATCCATCTTTGGTTTCCTCTTCTACAATGTATCAAGACCTCTTACCTTTTTCTTTGTGATCTTTGCTATCCTCATCTCTTCTACTTTTGTACTTATCTCCACCTTTATAGTTCTTCTTCTCTAGACATCTAGCAACAATATGACCAACCTCATTCCAATTAAAATGCATGATAGGTAACTTATGTTTGAATTTTCCTTTACCTCTTTGAAATCTCCTTGCTAATAGTGCTTCAAGTTTTTCTACATCCTCATGTGTATCACTATCATTGTAAACATAATTTACCTTTTTATTCTTCTTCTCCTCATTAGGTTCCTTCAATGATAGCTCAAATTTGAAAGTAGATTCAAAATTATCATATTTGAAGTTGTCAAAATTAGATAGCTAAAAAGTAGTGATCGTACGTACTAGACCTTCAAGAGTTAGATTAGAACCTAGTATACATCCCAATTCTTGTATTGTAGAAACTCTAATAGCATAGATGGGTAAAGTGTTCTCAAAACTTTTTCTAGTGCAATCTCATCATATATCTTACTAGTAGATCCTCTTATAGAATTAACAACATCTTTTATCCTAGAGCAATATTGAGAAACATTATCACCTTATTGCATTCTCATATCATCAAACTTACCTCTAAGACTTTCAGATTTAGCTCTCAAAACATTTGCATCACTTGCATAGATGGTGTGAAGAGCATCCTACATCTTCTTTGCACTATCACTGTTGGAAATATTCAAGATATGACAAGTTATTGAGAGGGGAGGGGTGAATCAGTAGCTTTTAAAATTTCAAACAATAAAACTACATACTGATATATTCACCATTCATCCAAGTAACCTACTGTAAGCATGAAACAAAATCATTTGCAACACTTGAACACACAGATTTGGTGACCCAAAAACTTTCCAAATAGAAAGTAAAACTGGGGTGGGGATGAAACCCACAAAGCTTCGTTACTGCAGTATGAAGTTGGCCGGTTAAGGCTTACAATGACCACTTCTGGTGATCTGCCCTGTTAGGAGCACAAAGGATTGCTAGATCCACCTTGTTAGAGGATTTACAAACATACAATAAAGTATGCACTCTGTTAGGAGATTTACAAAAGACTGTTAAGTCTACCTTGTTAAAGGATTTACAAAAACTGATTCACCTGTTAGAATGAAACAGTGGATCTGATTACAACTGATTGCTGATAAGATCTGCTATGCTCTGATTCACCTTGATGTGATAGATAAAACTTTTCTGCTCCAAAACTTGACTTTGCTGAATACCTTCACAACTCAGCACACATACTTTCCCACGCATGTATTTCTTTCACACTTTCACATTTTCATTCATTTCCATTACATTTGAATGATACAATACATTGCATATATATACCATCCAAATAAACAATACATGCAAGGTCGGCCAAAACAACAAGTGCAAATCTCTATACAAAGTCGGCCTAAGGTAAAAACTCGGGTTCACTGAACTGACTCGATGTCCTTCTGATACTCGGCGTCCACTGCGTTACTCGGCATTGTCATGCACTCGGTAGAAGTGAAGACATGATCCATACTAAAAACTTCGAGTAGTTTTGAACTCGGTAACCACTGGAGACTCGATAGAAGAGATGTCACTCGGTGAACACTTCTATCTGAACTGTAGCTCGGTGATCAAAGGAAACACTCGATAGAACCTTGTGACTCGGTGATAGTTAGTTTCCTTGATAACCGTCTGAGCTCGGTAAAATTAATTTCCTTGATAACCTCAGGAGCTCGATTATCATGAAGTTCTTTGTCAATACTAAGTACATCTTCACTTGGTCAAAATTGATTCCTTTCTTTACCTCGAACACTCGGTAAACACTGACTACTTTGTTCACCTCGATCACTCTGTAAACACTGACTTCTTTGTTCACCTCGATCACTCGGTAAACACTGAGAAATAGGTAAAGCTTGGCTTACAAAGGAATGTCCGGTGAGATCTTGGTAATCATTCAGAATCCAATAAGTGTTGTAACTAATGACAAAAATGTATCATAATGCCAACAATCACAACCCTTGATGTCATCGAACTCAACATAACTTAGGTTAGAAAAAATCTCAAACATTGCTTGGTTCTGTTCTTTCTTCTTTTTTAGATCTTTACCAATTAGGGCTCCAACAAGATTAACATGCTTAGTGATGATGGTAGATTGTGCATGGTCTCTAAGACCTCCTAGGTGTAGCTTCATCAAACTTTTCCATGCAGGAAAGTTGTCCCTATTAAGCTTGGGTACCTCTCTTTTTTACATCTTGATCTTTTGCTTCTAGTACCTTCAAACTAGTCCTCTTAAGTAGATGACTTTGATACCAATTATTGGAATTGTTTAGAATAACTAAGAGGGGGAATGAGTTAGTTATCCAAGGTCTAGATGTACAAATAAAACTTTTCACATCTTAGTGAACCCATATCCATAAAATACATTCATGCATGCATCCATTAGATCATACAATCACTTAAACTTTGTAGGTTACTATCAAATCAACTTTGTAGTAATGTAAGCATGAAACATATTAGATTCAATAACACATTCAAAATAATGATTTTACGAGGAAACCCAATTTGGGAAAAACCACCAGTAACATGCTACTCATTCTCACTGTTCTAAAGTGATGCCTGTGAAAGACCAACCTTGTTAAAGGTTATAATACACATTGTTAAATGTGACCTGGTTAGAGGATTTTAATCATCTTGTTAGAAGTGAGCCTTGTTAGAGGACTTTAGATCATTCACTTGGAATGTCACCCAATTAAAGGATTTACAAATGACTATTAGGTTGAACTTAATCTAAAGGATTTACCTTAGACTAGTACAATGATTAGAAAGTAACAGTAAGGCTTGATCTAATAACAAATTACAACTAACTTATAGATTACAAATCTCTATTTTAGTCCTCCATTATGCTTGGCTTTCACACACTTCAACTTTGATAGCTTGTCCACTCCTCAGGCATTCATACTCTTAAGCCTTCTTTCTTTGCTTGCCAATATCAGTCTCTTGTATCCATTCTCTGAATGAAGAAATACCTTAGACCTCTTGTATAACTTAGGTTCTCAAAAATTGACCAACCTTACTTTTGACCAACCATCTCTGTAAATAGAAAATTAAGATCTTTTTCTGTTCATCCTCTATCATTCATTTTAGGGTTAAGTAGGATTCAATGAATCTACCCATCTTTCCATCTAGTCCCTTCTAGAAAATTCTCCTTCAATCCTCCTTGAATTCACCTCAAAATGGTTTACCATGAATTCTATGCCACCAACTCACCATAGTTATCTTCCACATGCTTCACAAAATTCAAGAAAGCAAAATAGTCAGCTCAGATTCGTTAAATCCATGATTTAACATGAATATTGGCAATTGACATCAATATGCTATCATTTGGCTTCCATACTATTCTTCCACTCATCTTCAACTAGATCACTCAACAAACACTAAAGTTTATTGGTGCTCGACATCAACTAAACTTTACTTGGCTTACATTGTATCACTTGACATACACTGAAACTTGACTTTTCTCAGCTCCAACTAATTTTATTTCAACTTGCACTAACTTTTCTTAGCACCTAATATCCACTCAATCAATCTTGGCACACTCAATTCTTCTTACTTGTTCTTCTAGACTTTGTTAGTCTATCCTACCTTTACAACCTTAAGTAGATAATCAATGCACTATATCATCACTGTCTTAACTGATCTTTGAACTCCTTTTTCATACCATAACTCAACTTTTTCTCTAGGTGCTTTTGATATCTCATTCGATCAAATCCTCCTCATCAATCAAGTAAATGATAGTACTCAAATCATCTAATCAGTTGTCTTATTGGCAAATAGTAGGTTTGACATTAGTAACAAAACAATGATTGAAACACATTCTCATACTTGTATAAATCTATTTTCAAAAATTGGATGGTTTTAAAAAATTGAAGGGAATACATTTATATCTACAAAATTAATATAAGATTAAGAGCATAAATGACATGTATGATTAAAATAGGGTATATATTGGTACTACATAACAAAGTGTATTGGAGATTCAATAGAGAACTTGATCACCAAAAAATAAATTTATTTTTAAACCTATCATATTTGAATTCAGTTGTATGACTAGATTGGTGAGAGGTTAAGCTGTTGTAAATACTTATAATTTGATGAGCAAGACTGAAGGTTTTCTTTTCCAGTCTTTTTTATCAGTGCTCTTTGTAGTAGGATTGCAAAATTATATTTGTTTATTGGCTGCAACCTTTTATCAATAAAAAAATACAAATCATCTTACATTTATTATAGACTAAATGATGTGTATTGTAGTTATTTAAGTAAGCATTGTGTAATTATCTATTAAGATACATGTTTTTTATAATATGTATAAAAAATGTAGAGATATATCCTTCTCAACGCCCCTATTGTATCAATAGAAGTTGGTGAATATGATTGCAATAGTCATCACAACAAGGATAATTATATAGTATGATTTTAAAGCTTAAAATAGTTAATTATCTATTTTTACACAATTAAATTATACAATATAATAGTAATATAGTATAAAAAATGGTTTTGCATTTAGTTGCATGCAAAGAGACAAGATTATAAGGGCACAAAAAATTCTTTAATTTGACCATTTATGCTTACTCTAGGTTTTTTAAAATCTAGTGGAGTTGGGATCCCCTTCCTTAAACATTAAAGGGTTCAGGATGAAAGACAATTATATCTCAAATGAATATGAAAGTAGACAGGAGGGGTTTGGGAAAACCTACCTAGAATAGGGCTCACAAAAACCCTACCCTTACTCCATTGAATTGGATCCCTTGAAGCATCTGATTATCTATATAATGATGAGGAAGGTTTCCTAAAATTTGTTCCCATAACATATAAAACTCATACAGAAAAATTTCAAAATTATACCCTAAAGGGAGATCAGATGGTAATAATTTTTCCATTCAACCCAATAGACAATGGAATAAAAGAACACATTAAGACCAATAGAACACTCAACTGAGGCAACAATCTAAACCTACTGTAATGCCCCACTCAAGAAACCAAAAGAAATAAACCTAATATGATACAAATTTTACTGAACCATTTTAAATTTTTAAAAAAAGCATCAAAGTAACAATGTAGAAGCAATATACACAAACACAACATTTACACAAATGCAATTAGAATACATATTTAATTTGTGAAGGGTTCCTTCTCATTGAGTCACATTTAAGAAAGTTTTATAAATAATTTTAAGTCTCAATTACAATGTCCATAATCATAAAGTAATAACATATACTTAATCTCATGATAACAACTAATATGATAACGTATATTTAGATAACATCATCCACTGCACATGTCATAGGGTGTGTTACAATAAATACTAGTACACTAATATACAATACATCTTGTAGGATATCAAGATACAAGATACATAGATACATAAAATTAATAGAAGTTTCCAAGATAAGAATAAGAACAATAATGATACAACTCATATGGAGAGAATCAAAGATTACCAAATATGTAATTAATAATGCTCCATCTCCAATAGCACGTATATGAGTTCCACCATTTGCACAAACTCGTTTATTACATTATCATTCTAGTTAATTATAAAACACATGCCATCTCTGGCCGAGACCCACCTCTTATCGAGTTATATACAAATTTTAAACACAAAAGAAATGAATATCCAAAACATGGAAAACAAATAGTATAAGACTAATGCATGACTACAAAACTTTTGTTATATAAATATGCTAGTTACACATATTATTTCTATTTGTCTTTTTATTCTTGCCAAGACTTGATTCCTTCTCTTTCTACTTTTGAGCTCTCTCTATCCCCCTCTGCTTCTTACCTAATATCTCCCTTGTGACTATTAGGTTTCTCCCCTCCTGTTAACAATTCTCTTCACTAACTTTTTATTTCCTACTTCCTATTATCAGGTTCTTCTTCCTTCCACAAATATGCCCTCTCCTTTGTTATTGAGTCTTCCCTCCATCTTCTCTGCTTCATACTTGATATCTTCCTTGAGATTATCATGGTTTTTTGTCTTTCTCTGAACTGAAATTTCTTCAACTAAATATGAGAGTCATCCCCCCTAACTAATTCAACACCCATTCATTGTGAGGATATGCATGCTATACAAATATTCCTATTCATGATACTCCTCTACTAAAACTTGAGCATTGCCAATGCTATCAGATTCTTTCTAAAACTAACACACCCGAATCCAAACTAATTTCCTCACTAACTCTAAAAATTGACTCATTATAAACTAGAATTGATTTTTTGAGGTGTCATATTGTCATCCCCATATTTATATTTCAAATGACAATCACCCGCAAGGTAATTACACACCCATAATCCCTTAAAATAGCATTAATGACCCCATTACAATGCTAAGTTGACCATAGGTAGATGATCTTCTGCATTCGAATTGGATCTCTTGATGCTCTTCCCATTCTTTTTGTGACACACCCACATCTACTCCTAGGGACACAAAAATTCAAGTCCTAGTGAATTTTCCATGATCTTCTTCCAATTTTTCCAATTCCATGGTAGGATGTTTATACATGCAAGAAAAAGAAGAGTCACAACTAAGGGAGTGTGAAACATAGTCACCCAAATGCAAACTCCCAAATTACATGCGTACATCATCAACAAGAAGCACCAATAGATTACGAAATGGTTCTTCCAAGAAAAGGCTCCCTTTAACTTCTTCGCCAACTATTGAAAAAAATACTTCATAGTAAACAACATTCCTTGCATCCTCCACTTTGTTGAAGATAAAGATATCAACATGTACACCCTTTGTTTGTTGTGAACCAGCTCACTATTCCCAAGCTCTCCATTAACTAGAATCTCACTGCCCATATCACCAACTAAATCAGCATTGGTATCTACTGCAAGAATCTTCTGAATACAAGATTCATCCATAACAGTTTTCTCTTCACCAACATCAATTTTCTCTCCATATCATTCTACTAGACAATCGACAACTAGGATCTCTGTCCCATCGTCTTCTCTACATGCTACTTGGGCTTGAATCAATTCTAGAATGGTTTGAGTGTGTTTCTTCCTCTCGACTAGTTCCTCTTGCATTCTTGCTAATGCATTCCTCATATCTTCTATTATCCTCCTACTTTCTTCCTCCTTCCACTACTTTCTAGTCTAAATGGAAACTTTATAGTTGCTCTTTGACAATGGAATCACCATACCCAACATGCACCAACTCATTTGGTCTCTGATACCACTTTGGTGTAGAGAGAATCAAAGATTACCAAATCTATAATTAATAATACTCCATCTCTACTAGCATGTATTCAAGTTCCACCATTTGCACAAACCAATGCATTACATTATCATTCTTGTTAATTATAAAACACATGCCATCTCTAGTTGAGACCCACCTCCTATCGGGTTATATAACAATTTTAAACGCAAAAGAAATGCATATCCAAAACATGGAAAACATACAGTATAAGACTAATGCATTACTACAAATTTTTTATTATATAAATCTGTTAGTTACAGATATTCTTTTTGTTTGTCTTTTTATTCTTGCCAAGACCCGATTCATCCTCTTACTACTTTTGAGCTCTCTCTATCCCCCTTTTCTTCTTACTCGATATCTCCCATGTGACTATTTGGTCTCTCCCCTTCTATTATTGATTTTCTCCACCACCTTTTTATTTCCTACTTCCTATTATTAGGTTCTTCTTCCTTTCACAACTATTCCCTCTCCTTTTTTATTGAGTCTTCTCTCCATCTTCTATGCTTCATACCAAATATCTTCCTTGAGATTATCAAGATTTTTTTTCTCGCTATGAACTAGTATTTCTTCAACCGAATATGAGAGCCATACCCCTAACTAATTCAACACCCATTCATCATGAGGGAATGCATGCCATACACATGTGCCCATTCATGACATCCTCCACTAAAATTTAAGCATTGCCAATGCTATCAGATTCTTTCTAAAACTAACATACCCAAATCCGAATTAATTTCCCTACTAACTCTAAAAATTGACTCATTCTAAACTAGAATTGATTTTGTTGGGTGTCATATTGTCATCCCCACATTTATATTTTAAATGAAAATCACCTACATAGTAATAACACACCCATAATCCCTTAAAATGACTTTAATGACCCCATTACAATACTAAGTTGACCATAGGTAGATGATCTTTTTCATTTGAATTGGATCTCCCGATGCTCTTCCCATGCTCTTCATGACGCACCTACATCAACAACTATATCAAAGAGTATCCAACATCTGTCAACCTAGGGGGACCCAAATGGTAAGATGTCACTACCTCTCGACCTCGTGGTCACCTAATCAAGCTCCCACTCCTATCGTGCAATAGAGATAATTTATGATCCACACACATATGATAAAGTCATAAAACAATCATAGGTAAGGAATCTTAATAGCCAAATCTACATCAAGGGTACACAAACTACTAATAAAGAAAGATAACCAAAGTCAAACAAGACACTCAACCAATCATACACCACATACCAAGGTCAAAATTAAACACCAAGTGTAAATCAAGTCACAAAATAAAGAGATATAACACTGAAAGAATATCCAATCCCAAATCAAGTGCCAAATGGAAAAAAACACAATAATTTACATATAGCCAATTTCCATCAATGAAAGTAAATCACCAAAAATAAATAACATATGACAATAAAAAACCACCAATAAATAACTAACACTCATCACTAAGAGTTAATTGTTAATAATAAATGACATCCAATCAATAAGTAACAACTCAATAAACACACTATCAAAAGTAAAATCCAACAAGTATACCACTAGAGGAAAATATTAAAAAAAATATGAAGGAGACTCAGGGTACATACTATGGAGTGTCATTACATGAGACAACTCTAAGGTTACCTTGGTAGTTTCTTAGGACCCCAAACCCCTAGTAACTCTATGCAGAACCATAATACGGTCTCGTTAAAACAAGAAAACTAGTCATACCTCTCAAGGCATCATCACATTCTAATCCTTAACCTATAGAAGCACTCAAGATATGGATGAAAAAAATATCTAACTTATATTTTTAATTTATCTCAAGGCATGAGTGAGGCAAGATTTTTAATTACATGTTATCACTTGTTACACAAGTTACAACAAGTTACCTTGGCAGCCACTTTGGGCCCCAACCTCCATTGCAAGCCACTCCCATAGACATGCACCTAGACTACCTTCCCAAAAAATCACAAACCACAATTGTATTCCATACCACAAAATTAATATTGATCAAATTCAGTTCCTTAATAGGCAACCCAAAAATAACATTGGTTCTCAAAACCCAAGTTCTCATAAATGCTCATAAAAATAAAACTCATAGCATAAATCTCAATTCAAATTATAAATTACATCATGACATCTAGTCAAATAAACATTTAAAAAATCTCAAAAAATGCCTCGGGTGCACATCTTAACTTGGCCAACTAAACAACCCACAAAGAAAAACATCACGAAAATAAACATCACAAGACTATAAATAGAATATTTAAGAAAACACATAGTTTTCATCCATATGATTTAATTCCATCATTTTCTCTTGTTTAGTTTGGGCCATAAAGATGTGTTAAAAAATAAAGTTAAAATATGCATGCTAATATAAATTGTTATGCTAATGTACTTATCTAAATCAATAACTATTTTAATGTCAAATCTCTTTGTGCATGTAAAATATCATGCAATATTATTATGTTATCAATTTAAATAATATTAAATCATAAATGGTTTAGCTAATAATATAAATATATATATTATTAGATTAAATATTAATATCAATTTCATTCTAAAATATTAGTTTGACTTCTATTTATGTCCAATATTAATGTTTACTTTTCCTTTGATTCATAATGCAACTAAAGATTACTCAAATTTAAAATTAAAATTGAAATTAAATTATTTACAATCTCTCTCATAATATTAAATAATCACAACTAGATGATTATATAGTGAACTCCACCATAACTTCTCTTAAAATATAACTATGCCACAATTATATATTTATTAACATATAAGTCCACTTGCATTAATAAATATATAATAAGTTATAACCAAATAAGAGTTTTTAAAAATAATTTTTATTAAAATTTAATTTTAAAAATATTATTTATTTATTTACATCTGGTATAAGAGCCCAAGTTTTAACATTGGGAACTATGGGCATATTGTGTGCCAATAGTTAACAAGTAGTTAAACTTGCAACAAAATTAAACAACAAAACTTATCAACAAAAAATATAAATAAACAAATTGGAAACAATGGAACAATGAAAATAAAACTTGGATTCATAACACTTGGTATTTCAAACATTATTTTATGATTGTATATTTCATCTTTAAAATCATAGTAGCGATAGTGGACTTCCAAGAGTAAGCCTATTTTAAGGGGAGGAGGATGAAATATCCCTCCTTTGCTATCAATGTAGACTTAGTTGTTAAAGTTCTATATGAATCTTCTATAGATGTGTTAGCCCTTAATTGATATTTGAAATGCAATACTTTGATATGTTGAGTAGTTGATTATGTCAAATTGTAACAATTCCCTACTTGCAGTGATGATGCTTTAATTGCTCTTAGTTAGTTAATGAAATTACTTTTATGATGATGTCATAAGGTGTGTCTTAGAAAGATGTTTACTATGTCTACATGATGATGAGATATTCATATTAAAATATGATGTTATTTATATTTAAGATTTTCTATTATACTTACCCCATACTTGCATGTTTATGGTGTGTATGTGTGTGTGTCTGTTTTATGTATTTATGTTTGACGTGCTTGACATGGTTGAGGGAGTGAGTCGTAGTCACCTGCTAGTCAGGATCTACACAATGTTACACTCCCCACCATTATTTGTTTAGCTTAGGTATATATGCACATGTACATGCTCATCTTTTATATAGGTTTGTAGGTACTAGACATCAACTTTCCTGAATTGCTAGGATGAGTGAGCCCTGTTGCAATAACTTAATGGTAAGAATGGGGAGATAATGTTTAGATCCAATCCAAACCAAGCCTAATTACTTATCCTTAGAAGGACATGTATTTGAATTTCCACCCTTTTTAAATCCATGAGTTTATCTTTGTTTGTGTTGTTTAATTTTTAGTTTTGGCCATTTTTGGTAATGTTGTTTTTATGTGGATTTGGCTATGTGATTGATTTGGTAAATGATTTAAGTATAATATTTGGGTTCTCGAGCAGAGTGTTACATCTACAAAGTAGGGGCAATATTTAGGAGTGTAATAGAAAATTTAAAATATTAACAAGGAGAGTAGATCGATTTAGAAATGTAGGAATATTTAATTGAAAGAACACAACATTTATGAACAATATTTAGGATTGTTGATCAATTTCAAAGAATAGGAATCCCAATAGAACAAATTTTTGATTGGTTCAATTTTTTTTTTTAAGAGGAAGGTAGCTATATCTATCTTATTTGAAAATTTTCTATATGTATAATGTAGTAGTTAAAAGCTTAAAAATGAAACTTTAAAAGGTATATCTCATTTTTTCAAAATTTATCCTTCTACATTTTTGGATTGGCAGATGAATTTCAACCTTTCCAAGCTAGAGTTATTTAAGGTAAATAGATCATTATTGCTTTTTGATCTATCGATAGAATCACATAATAAAGAACCTATAAGGAAAATAGGTAATAAGTTAGGGGAATATGTTGGTTTTTTAGATGAGGGGTATTACTTAGCTAATAGCTTTATAATAGCCAGGATGGATATATTTAACATCAACACCTTTAGTTCCATTGAATTAAGAACTAGATAATCCACCTTAATTAATAAAACAATTTATTATCATAGAGTTTTAAATCTTTCTAAATAGGATGACAAAAAGGAGTTGCCTTAATTTGGGAATCCTTCTTAGACTAAGGAGATCAAGATTAGACTCCATGAGAATCTAAGTGAATTTATCATTTAGATAAATTACCTAATTTTCACTCAATTGAGGAGGAGGAGGATGAAGGAGAAATAAAGGGAAATAAAGAAAGAGGTTACAAGAGTGATACCATGGAATTAGAAGTGTAAATGGCTGAAGCATTAGATAAGTCAGAGAAAGGTAATAACATCAACCTGGAGGAGAAATCATTGGCTAGAATGAAAGAGGCTTTAGTCAATGATATAGAAAATGAATTGAACCAATTTTTTGCCTTAGACCCAACAATAGTCTCTTTGGTTCAAGACTTTGAAGGAATTAATGTAATGAAAGTAAGTCTTAGTAAGGGACCCATTAGGATTAAGAAGATTATAAGGAGAGATGGACATAAGCTGGTGAGGGGCACCTAGGTAGGCTCATGGAAGACTTATGGCTTCTAGGATATTTTGGCTTGTTGTGGTGCTAGACATGCCACTAGGTTAATAATAGGGCTAACATAGTCCTAAGGTGAAGTATGTTAAGGTTAGGATGCCTTATGAGGCCTTCATTGCTCATAGTTGTTCATAGTTGCATGATTAGGTCAAATAGGGAATTTTTGTGTTTTGAAGAGTAGGATGGCCAAGGTGGTGATTTAAGGACCTTTTTACATGTTTAAAAAAAATATATTTAAGGCTTTTTAAAGGTTTGGTAACCTTTGGAGAAAGTTTGAGGGTTAAACTCCAAAAGCTGTAAAAGTTGCTAAAAAATTGTCAATGATGTCATTGACAACATCGACAACTTTTGGTTGCATTCGAGAAACTTTGTAGATGGATCTTAGTGACTTTCTAAAATAGTTATTATGATACTTAGGATGTGTATTTAAGGCCATCCTCAACCTTTTTTCAAGGGTTGGAATTTTAAGTAATTTTGGTGTGTACGAATTGTCAACAAGTTTATAGTTACAATTTATGTTTTTTTAGTATCTTGGCATCTTGATGGATTGATTTTGGCTTTTCAATGATTTGAAGTATTAGTGTAGTTCATTTAAAGATTATATAGAGCAGTAATTTTTTTTTTTGTAATGTTTTTGTTAGGTTTTGAATTTTTTTTGTCTTAGTTACCTGCTTGCTGTTCTAAACTAGGTATTGAGAAACATGGAGTCATAGCTCCTCTTCCCATCATAGGATTTGTACACATTCTTGGGATTAGGAAGATGAATCCTTGTACATTATATATAATGAAGGAGGGGCCCTAGGAAACAAGGGAATTATTTTTGTGGTGATGCCCTAAGTGAGCTAGAGATGTATGGCTAGGGATCACAGTCAAGTGCATAGTTGATAAGAGGGATTGAATGCTTAGATTGCTTCAATCCAAGCTTGAGGAAGTATAGTAGCATGTGTGAAGAAGACCTAACTTCAATGGGAGGAATTGGTGAAAGTTATAAGGAGAGTAAAACATACTTTTTGTTAGACAACCTACTAAACCCTCAAAACCCTTATTTTTAGGCTTAATTTGTGGTCATACTATATGGATTGCTTGGGAACCCAAGACCACCAGAATCTTTGAGTTCTCTGAAAAGGGTGTCTAGATCAATGGTTTATTTACCCCTTGTTAAGGAATTTTTCAAGTTATTCAAAATTTTCTTCATTAGGAGGGCTGATTGCTTGTAGCCCTATTGCAAACAATTTCGTGCAATTTCTCATGATTCTTGGAACCCAATTAGGGTTTCATTTCCAATTGTGGTTATATATCTTGGAGGGAATCCAAATGCTTTTGTAGATAACCATTCTTACATTTGTAGTGTCATTTTAGTTGTTGGGGTTGGTTGTAGTGTTGGTTATGCAGTGTAAGGTAGGAGAATCCCCAATGGAGATGTCCTAACCTCTAGCCAATAACAACATAGTGGAAAATAAACAATAACACAAGATCTAATACCAATTCACAACTCTTTATTCATTAAAAAAATTGATTACAGTCAATGTGTCAGGCTGTAAGGCCTTTCTAGTTATGTCTAAATACAAAGAAATTACAATAGTTCTTCAAGATCCCTCAAGATCCATGTCAATTCCTATCTATCCCAGATTTGTATCACAATAGCAATTTGGTAGAAATCTCCAAGATCTCAACTTATGCTTGCAAGCCACCAAGCAACCTCCTTATTTCTAAACCATAGCCACTAGCTCTTCTCACAATCTCCCATTCTAGATTCCAACTTGAATATTTTTTCTCTAGGTCCCAGATTGAACTGAATTGCCTTCTCCTTCTTCTAATTTCTTAAGACACTACCCAAGCCCTCCTTAAATAGCCAACTAAGCCACAAGTTGGCTAGTTCAAGCATCTAATTACAATAGAGGTCCACCTTGGAAGAGTAAATCAAAACTCTAACAAACATGAAAAAAATTAAAGGAAAAGTTATATTTTGTTCCAAAAATGACCCATTAACATGTCCTTCTCTTAACAAGATCCCATTTCATCATACGAAATCATGCAAGACAATAACTCCACACGTTTATGTGAAACTAGCCAAAAATTGATACCCGAGAAAAATTGCAATACCTCATAACTCTGATTGAATCAAGACTTGTTCTCTTAAAGGATGGTATTAATTTAGGTGATATAACACCCCTTAACTATGAAAAGGCTTATTCATTAAGCATAACTATGCATTCATCATGAAAGTCACATGGAGAAATCAGACATGTAAAGTGGCAGAAAATTGATGTTCTAAGAGAATGTGCCTATCTCCCAACTCATAATGAATTAGGACTTGCATCTTTGACCATAGATATTAATATAGGCCCTATTCAGTCCTTGAAGTGTGCATCCTCTCATTAATTAAGGATAATTAGATACATGTTCCACAATAGGAACCCAGAAACCCAAAAATAAAACTCCAGCTACGAGGTAAAATAACTCTAACTTCAACATGATAAATCCAATCTGTATGCACTCATGATGAAAGGTCCCAAAATGCATCTAAAATACATCCCTAACCATGAAAATCATAACTCCACAAAAATATAAGCTCGATGCTCTTGCATTAGTTGGAGTGAAGATGTAAAAGGGTCCAAATCAAGCTTAGGGAATAGTGATGGAGAGTTGTTGTTCTTACTAATTGGTGTAGAGTAGTAAAGGCTCAGAGGATCAACCTTAAAATGGTGGAAACATGTCCAAGATGAGAGGATTAGTGTGGGAAAGAAGCCTATAGCCAATTGGGATGCCATGGTCACCAAATTGAAGGAGAATTCCCTACCCGAGGATTTTGAAATTCAACTCCACAAGAGGAGACAATGACTGAAACAAAAAGATTTGGATGTGGCTTCTTATACAAAGGAGTTTTAAAGATTATGCCTTGGATCCAATAAGAAAGAGGAAGAGCCAATAAAAGTGGCTAGGTACTTGGGTGGTTTAAAATGGAATATCCAATAGGAGCTTAGTTTGTGGAAACCTACTACTGTTCAAAGGTGCCATCAACTAGCCCTAAAGGT
This sequence comes from Cupressus sempervirens, assembly GCA_028749045.1. Classification (NCBI taxonomy): domain Eukaryota; kingdom Viridiplantae; phylum Streptophyta; class Pinopsida; order Cupressales; family Cupressaceae; genus Cupressus; species Cupressus sempervirens. Next base: position 752,387,756 of record CM053784.1, read on the forward strand.
GGAGGAAAAGAATAAGAAGAAAGGGGATTCCAAATTCAAAGATAGAGGAAAGGGAATAAATTAGAGAGGACAAAGAGGAGGTTATCAAGGTAGAGATAATGACTAGAGGAACCAAGGTGAGACCAAGCTCACGAGCAAGCCACCGAAAGCACTCCTAGAGGAGGATATAGTAGAGGGAGAGGTAACAAAGGAGGTTATAACAAAGGTAGATGATCAAGTAGAAGTAACTCATACTTTGCTAGTATAAAGTGTTACAAATGTGGTCAACTAGGCCATCCAACATATAGATGTCCTAAAAATCCCTCTTCTTCAAACCATGACAAAAGAGTAGCATATGCTCAAGAGGATAACTCTAGCTATAAGGAGAATGAAGTGGATCAAATAGAGTCAAAAAAAGATGAGAACCTTATGTTTAGAAGGGTACTGATCAAGAAACCAACTCTTGATGAACCTAAGCATAAGAGAGCTCTATTTAGAATCAGATGTAAGAGTCTTGTGAAGGTCTTCAAAGTAGTGGTGGATTCAAGCTCTATTAAAAACATAATATCAGAGGAGGTAGTTAACAATCTTAAACTAAGATACCCCATGTAAATCCATACAAGGTGACTTGGCTCAACAAGGGTCAAAGTATACTGGTGAATGAAAAAACTTGGGTTGACCTCCATAGTAGGGTACAAGGACAAGTTATTGTGTGACATCTTACGCATGGATTCTTGCCATCTATTATTCAGTAGACCTTGGTAGTATGATAGAGAGGTAGTATATGATGAGAAAACAAACTCCATATCATTCAAGAAAGGAGGTAAAACTTTAAAATCCAATCTTTGTTAGAAGGAGAAGAACCACATTACAAGGTGCCTAGTGTGTTGCTATGTAGTGGGAAGGAATTTTCCAAAGATCTCAAGGATGAAGAGAGCCAAAGTTTTATAGTTGTACCGAAGTCTAAAGGAGAAGACAAGATAGTTAAAGACCCATTGCCTGCAGAAGTCCAAGCATTGCTAGAGAAGTAAAAAGACATTGTAAGTGATGGCACTCCTACCAATTTACATCCTAAAAGGGTGATAAGCCATCAAATAGACTGTGTTCTTGGTGCATCTTTGGCAAACAAGGCAGCATACAAGCTTACTCTAGACCAAAACTTGGAAGTAGCAAGACAAGTGCAAGAACTTATGGATCAAGGTCTAATCAAGAAAAGTATAAGCTCATGTGTAGTCCTTGTTGTACTAGCATCCAAGAAGGGAGGAAAATGGAGATTATGTATAAGATCAAGGGCAATAAATAGGATCATAATCAAGTATAGGTTTCCCATACCTAGGATTGAGGATCTCATGGATTGTCTTGGAGGGGCAATGTACTTCACAAAGTTGGATTTGAAGAGTGGATACCACAAAATCAAGATTAAGGAGGAAGATGAGTGGAAGAAAATATTCAAGACAATAGATGGGTTTTATGAGTGACTTGTGATGCCATTTGGTATCTCTAATTCTCCTAGCACATTCATGAGGCTCATGAATGAAGTGCTTAAAGACTTCACTAGAAGGTTTGTGATGGTTTATCTAGATAATATAATCTTCAGCAAGACAAACGAGGAACACATCAAACATGTGGAAATAGTATTGTAGATACTTCATGAGGAGAAGCTTGCTATAAACCTTGAAAAATGTGACTTTTTCAAACAAGAGCTTGTGTATTTGGGATTTGTGGTGTCAAAGGGGTCCTTGAAGATGAATCAAGAGAAAGTTGCTGCTATCCTCAACTGGCCACCACCTGCTACATCTAGTAAGGTAAGAATTTTTAATGGTCTAGCTCAATTTTATAGGAAATTCTTTAGGAATTTTAGTAGCATATGTGCACCTTTACTAGATACCATAAAGGATGGGTTCAAGTCTAAGTTCAAGTGGACCATAGAAGTAGAGAAATATTTTGAAATTCTGAAGAAGCAAGTAGCTACCCAACCTGTTTTGCAATTGCCTAGTTTTGAGAAACTTTTCACCATAGAGTGTGATTAAAGTGGCCTAACACTAGGGGGATTGTTGAGTCAAGAAGGTAGGTTAATAACATTCTACAATGAAAAGCTAAATGAAGCCAAAAAAGAAATATTCTTCTTATGACTTATAACTCTATGCCCTAGTTCTATCTCTTAGGACATAGAGACATTACCTATGACCCAAGGAATTTTTGTATTCACTAACAATCAAGCTCTTAGCTATATTAATACTCAAGAGAAGTTGAGTAATATGCACTTGAAATAGATGGAGTATCTACAATCTTTCACCTTCACAATCAAGCATAAGAAAGGGCAGATGAACAAGGTGACAGATGTATTGAGCATGAGATTGTTAACAGTCCAAGAGGTTTAGTTGCATAGCATTGGGATAGAGAGCTTCAAGAGTCTCTATAAGGAGGACAAAGACTTTGTAGAGGCATATAAGGTATGTTTTGATTTTGAGAACCATTTCCATAACAAGTTCTCTGAATTTACCTTACAAAATGGATTTCTATTTAAGGGTAATCAATTATGTTTACTAGGGGGATCAATAAGGGAGAATCTAATTCAAGAAAATAATAATGAGAGTCTAAGAGGATGCTTTGGTGTGAGAAAGACTCTAGAACTAGTTCAAAGGTTCTACTATTGGCCTAAACTAGTTAGAGATGTGACTAGGTATAATGAGCAATGCATGGTATGTATGAAAGCTAAAGGTGGGATGAGTAATATAGGTCTTTATTAGCCCTTAACAGTCACTAATAGGCCATGGGAGTGTGTGAGCATGGACTTCATAGTAGGTCTTCCCAAGAAAAAATAGGGTTATGAAAATATTTATGTGGTTGTTGATAGATTTACCAAAATGAGAAACTTTATTCCATGCAAGACTACCATTGATGCTAGCCACATTGCACACCTCTTCTTTAAGGGGGTTGTGAGGATTCATGGACTTCCATTGAGAATAGTTTTAGATAGGGATGTAAAGTTCACAAGTTACTTTTGGAAGACTTTGTGGAGTCGACTTGGTACTAACCTTTCTTTTGGATCAGCTTACCATCCCCAAATAATTATTCAGGCTAAGGTTGTTAATAGGATGCTAGGTAATCTCTTGAGGTACCTAACTAAGAGTATGGGAAAACATGGGATGCCATCATTCCCCAAGTAGAGTATGATTATAATGATAGTAGGAATAGAACCACAGGAAAAAGCCCCTTTGAAATTGTGTATGGAATACATCCAAGGGTTATATGTGAGTTGAGGGATCTTGGAGGAATGGAACATAGAAGTGGACATGCTAAAGATTTTTCCAAAACCATGAAAGAAATCCAAGAGCAAGTCAAGAAAACTATCCAAGATAATACACAAAAATTGAAAGCCAAGGTAGATGAAAAGAGGAAAAACATTTAGTTTGCTATTCAAGATTATGTCATGGTGCATTTGAACAAGTCCAGGTTGCAAAAGGGTGTGCCAACTAAGATACAAATGAAAAGAGTTGGGCCTTGAAAAATCATAGCCAAATATGGATCCAATGATTATAAAATTGATTTACCTTTAGATTTGGCTATCTCTCCTATTTTCAATGTGAAAAATTTGGTTTAATTCAAGGGTACAATACCTTAGAACAGTTAGGGAGTTAGTGCTAATCTGGAACATATAGCAGTACCTTCATCAAGTAAGTTGGAAGTTGAACAAGTGTTGGATTCAAGGGTTAAGAAGACCACCAAACACAAGGTGTACATGGAGCATCTCATCAAGTGGAATGGAAAGCCATATTAAAAGGAAACTTGGGTTGCTGAGGTATATTTAAACAAAGCTAGCATCCTGCAACACCTATTGTCCATAGGAGTGACATGGTTTTCTTTTGTGGGGGAGTATGGTGTAGGGTCACTTAGGTAGGCTCATGGAAGACCTAGGGCTCCTAGGAAATTTTGGCTTGTAGTGGTTCTAGCCACACCACTAGGTTAATAATAGAGCTAACCTAGTACTTGTATATGAGCAATGTTAGTATGCTAATAGAAACCAAATTTAAATAAAGCTTCTACAAACTAAACAAAATTCATAAACTTCAAGATAGACTAAGATGAGCTCTCAATTGAGAATATGAGCCATTAATGGACTCTCTCAATAAGAAGCTCTCTTGTTGAGTAGCTTTATCTAAATGGATAGGATGTATGCTCAATATGCTTCCAAAGGCTTCAATGGATGATTGTGGATTTTTGGTGTGGATAGATGGCTTTAGTATGGATTTCGCTGTCAAAATAGCATTATAACTTTACTTCATGGATTGTGTTATTTTGCAAAGGGGAAGGATCCAATTTATAGGCAAGAGGCTTGAGGGATTGAGGGCTAAGATGCAAGGATGGGAAAAAGCTCATGGAGGGCTTAGATTGCATGAGAGGAGAGCACATGGATTGTGCTTCCTTACAACCAATTAAGGAGTGACACATGTCACATGGTGAGAGGATGGAGGAAAGGGGAAGGATGAGTCAACAAAGGAGGCTCAAGGGATAAAATCTTCATAAAGACCCTCATAATGACTTGTAAGAGCAATAAAAGGGCTTGTAAGAGTCATTTATGACCTAGTGGACTTCATAAAGTTTTATGGTTGAGATATTTTGAGGGTGATGAGAGAAATTTCGACTTGGATTTGATTAGGAAGGTTTTAAGCTTGTTTAGGCTTGTGCAAATGATTAGAGGATGGATTAGGATGGTTTAGGATTAGCTTAGGGATAGGCAAGTGGATGGCATTTAATGAGGGTGGGTGAAGGAGGAGATATTTGTTAACTTTGGCTTGGGTTAGTAAGTTTTAACCCATATTTAGGGAATGTGACAAGGTTAGGAGGGGATTAGGATTAGGTTTAAAGACATCTTCTAGAAGAGTCTAGACTTTGGATGAGGATAAAGACTTTCTAGAATAGTCTAGAATTTCCTAGGATGAGGATGAAGGCTTTCTAGAAGAGTCTAGAACTTCTTAGGATGAGGATAAATTAGATTTTTAGGAAATAAATAAAGTTTTATTTATTTCAAGGGTTTGGGTTGAGGAGATATTTATTAAAACTTTTTTAATAAACATGAGGATTAATATTTAATCTTAATTAAATATTTTGAGTTGGGATTAGGGGTAGGAAATGATGGGATTAGCCTTTAATCAAAATTAAAGAAGGATTAGAAGATTTTGGAAGAGGTTAGTGGTCTTAAAGAAATTGGCCAAGTTTTGGGCAAAAAAAATTTTTTTATTTATTTTAGGATTTTTGGTCAATTTATTAATTAAATAATTAATAAATAAGGAAATAATGTTTAAATAAGATTTAAACATTTTTGGGAGGGATTCCTTAATTAAATATTTTAAATTAAGATAAAGGGATTTAATGGCATAAAAATTAATTAATTAATTAATTAATAAATGATGATGTCATTAGGTATTTTTTCAAAAAATAAAAATACTTTATTTTTTAAAGGATTTTTAGGTGTCTACAGTACTAAGGTGAAGTGTGTTAAGGTTATGATGCCTTATGAGGCCTTAATTGCTCATAGTTGTTCATAGTTGCATGACTAGGTCAAATATGGAATTTTTGTGTTTTTGAGAGTAGGATGGACAAGATTATGACTTAAGGTACTTTTAAAATGTTTTTTAATCCATTTAAGGCTTTTGGTAATGTTTGGAAACCTTTGGAGCAAGTTTGAGGGTCAAACTTCAAAAGATGTAAAAGTTGCTAAAAAATTGTCAATGTTGTCATTGACAACATTGACAACATTTTGTTGCATTTGAGAAAATTTGTAGATGGAGTGTAGTAACTATCTTAAAATATTAGGATGAGACTTGGGATGCATATTTAAGGCCATCCTCAACCTTTTTCAAGGGTTGGAAGTTTGAGTAATTTTGGTGTGTATGGATTGTCAACAAGTTTACAGTTACAGATTATGTTTTTTTAGTATCTTGGCATCTTGATGGATTGATTTTGGCTTTTTAGTGATTTTAAGTATTGGTGAAATTAATTTCAAGAATTTTAGAATAGTACTTTGTGTTTTTGTATTTTTTTTTTAAGGTTTTGAAATTGTTTTGTATTCTGCTTGCCTGTTGTTCTGAACTAGGCTATTGAGCAACATGGAGTCATAACTCCTCTTCCCACTGTAGGATGGATTATTTGGATTAAGAATATGAATCAATTTAAATTATATATAATGAAGGAGGGGATCTGGGAAGCAAGGGAATTATTTTTGTTGTGATGCCCTAGGCGAGCTAAAGATGCATGGCTAGGGATCACAGTTAAGTGCAGAGCTAATAAGAGGGATTGAGTGCTCAGATTGTTTCAATCCAAGATTGAAGAAGGATATTAGCATGTGTGGAGAATACTTAACTTAAATTTGAGGCATTGGTGAAAGTTATAAGGAGAGTAAAACATATTTTTTGTTAGACAACCTACTAAACCCTTAAAATCCTTATTTTTAGGTTTAATTTGTGGCTGTACTGTACAACTGCTGGGGAACCCAAGACTACAAAAATCTTTGAGTTATCTAAAAAGGGTGTCTAGATCAATGGTTTATTTACCCCCTTATTAAGGACTTTTTCAATTTATTTAGGATTTTCTTCATTAGGAGGGCTAATTGCTTGTAGACCTATTGCAAGCAATTTTGTGCAATTTGTCATGATTCTTGGAACTCGATTAGTGTTTCATTTTCAATTATGGTTTTAGATATTGAAGAGAATCCAAATGCCTTCTTAGATGAAAATTCTTCCATTTGGAGTGTCATTTGAGTTGTTGGGGTTGGCTGTAGTGTTGGAGTGAAGAAGTAAAAAGGGCTGAATCAAGCTTAGGTAATAGTGATGGAGAGTTGTTGTTCTTACTCATTGGTGTGTACTAGTTGAATGGCATATGACCTCATTGTTAGGATACTAAGGAGAATAATGTAACTAGCAACCCTATTAGGTCAAGAGAAAGACCTAAGGTGACCCTAGAGGAAGCTAGGGTAGGAGCAACATTGGTTGTCACATCATAAGCCTCCATATATATTAGTAGATGCCCAAAAGTAGGATATCAACATTAATGAATATAAAGAATCCTTGGAAAATATCCTCAATCAGATGCATTTATAAAGAGAGTAATAACATAAGAGTTGGGACATTAAAAGTTTGATCAACTTGGACAAGATCCAAGGAAGTACAGAGAAAATCAAGCCATAATTATGATTATGAAGGTTTTAAGTAATAAGGGTACTTTTCAACATGGAAGCATGGGAAATCGTAACTGCAGTAATTCATTATTGATTAATCAACACGCTTTGTGGCTTTTTTTTTGCACTCACTTCTAGAACAATAGTAGGGTTAATTTTCTTTGGTTATTGCTAACTCTCAGTGGTCCCTTTTAGTCATAGAGTTAGGAGCACATGAGTAAAGAGGGTGTGTAGTGTGCAGAAATAGTAGGCGAAAGGTACAGAAAGGAGCTGATGGGAGATTTTGAGAAATGGAGAAGTAGGGAGAAGGTGTGGGAAAAGCTAGAAGAGGGTGGGGTTACCAATTATATCATGAAGCTGCATGGTTTTGATCAGGAGGTGACCAAAAGCATGGTGGGGTCCTGGAAGGATGGCAGGGTGAAGGTGAATGGGGTCTACTTCCGGATAATGGAGGAGGTGATTGCGACTATCACCGAAATCCCTATCAAGGGTTTTAAATTCTTTAGGGATAAGAAGCTCTTGGCCAATGTGGTTAGGGACTTTGTGGAGAGTGAGAAGGAACTGAAGGCGCTAAGAAAGATTGACACCTACTATGTCCCCGACTCCATAAAGAAGCAGTGGAGGTATGTTTTGAGAGCTATTATCGAGTACATCATGTTGGACCCTAGGTTTGATAGAGCTCACACCCACCACTTTGTTATATTGAATCATTTCCAGCATAATGCAAATATTTCCTTTCCTTATTGTCTGTTAACCTTGATGAGCAAGGCGGTGGATAGCTTCAAAAAGAAGCCCACCGCAAACCCAGCTCTGCACGAGGGGCTATTGCTGCTTATCCATGAGCACTTTAAGGCTCAAGGTATAAGAATCGCTCCCCCTTAGGCAAAGAAGGTGGAGTCTAATAGATCTAGTTACTCCTCTAACTTGGATGAAATTCAGAGCCTAAACTTTGAGGAAGGAGGGATCTCTTCTTCGGGGAAATTAGCAACTCACCATGCTAAAAAATCACCCTCCCCCATAACCCCTAGCAGAAAAAGCCCTAGGGATCTTGGGAAAAATCCTCCTAAGAAGGATGAGGAGGGTTTCAGTGATGATGATGAGGAGCTAGAGTCTAAGGGGGTGGTCAAGGAGACGTAGGAGGAAATTAAGGATGAAAGTGGAAGGAAGAAATGCAAGAGAGAGAGTTTGGAGGATGTGCGCTCTCAGTTTGAGGAGGCATTTATGCTACCCCTATCTCCTGTCCACTTCCAAGCCCAACCTAAGGAAAAGAAAGAGGACAATGTAGGGTATGTGGAAGGGGAAGTGCAGGTTAATGATAGGAGGAAAGCTTGGATAAACTTTAATGTCAAGACCTCAAAGATGGGCATATTCAGGGAGGCAATGAATTCCGAAATCCTTGTGGAAAATAAAGAGGAACAGTGGTTGGAAGAACTCATTGACCTAGCAATAGTGGCTATTTTGGATAGAGCCAGGGAGACAGGGATGAACCTCTTGAACAATGCTCATAATAGTATGATTGACAATTTTAGATCAATCAAATGGCTTTTCCACAAGTTGGAGGAGGTCAAAGAACAAGTGAGACATATTGAGGCAACAAGGAAAAGGGATGGATGCTAATAAGAGGAAAAATTTGGCTGATAGGCACAGTCTAGCGAAAAGAAGGATACACAACATGGAGAACTATAATCACAACCTTGCAAATAAGATGTTCTCTTTGTTAAGCTCCATTAACAGCAACATCATCTCTCTTACGGGCTGGATCAAAGACAGAGAAATGTAGGATGATGAGGAAGGAAAAGATAGGGATGTAGCCAGAAGGGAAGATGACTCCATAAAGGACAACACCATTCTTGATCAGGACCAGGGGGACCAAAGGGTGTAACAGCTAGAAGTGGAGGAGAACCAACTGGCCTTTGGGGCTGCTCAGGTTATGCAAGAGCTGGAGTGAAAGAGCGAGGAATAACTCTCGCGTGTTCTTTTTTTTTTCTTTGTCTTTTGGCTTTTGGTCTAGCTTTAGGCCATGGTTTTACTTTTCTTTTTTCTTGGTTTTTTCTCAAAACTCTATTTTTTGGCTGGGCTTTATGCTTATTATCAGCCTTTGAACTTATACTTTTTTGGCTAGGCTTTCATGCTTATTATCAGCCTTATATGTTTTAACTTTTGGGTTTCAGGATCCTTGTAAAACCTGTTTATCTAATAAAAAACATAAGAGTTGGGAAATATTGTGAATGGTAGGCTATAATTTGAATGGCCATTGGATATTACCCTAAATAGAGTAGGTGAGATAGAACATACAAAGAAGGTATCTCTTATTGTTGTGATGTGGAGCCTAATCAGACTTAGAGGTTTATTTGGCATGAATTTCTGCCCATATTATTTCTATAGGGGTTTGGGGGTTACACCCCCAAGACAAGGTCAATGGGCAGCATCCCAAAAGCCAAAAATGACCTTATATTGTAAAAGGCATTGGCTGCTAGTTTCCTATTGGATGAATTATTATAGCCCTAATTGTGTAAGTGGTAAAAAGGTTGTAGAAAAAGGCTTAGGGTTAGGGATTTCATAATGTAATGGTGATATTGTAGCTTCTTCTAGCGGTATTGAGCTGTAAGGGATTGTAGATTGCAATCACTGGATAATAATAGTAATATTGGACTTGTTGTTGGTGGATGTAGTTCAGGGATTAGGTGAACCGTGTTAAATCTTTGTGTCTTGTGTTCTCTTTTGTGTGATCTATTATTTTTTAATATTGGTTATATTTGCATGTAACTATTATTTCTGTCTGAGGTTAATCCTAACAAGTGGTATTAGAGCTAGATGGTCGTCATTTTTTTAAAGCTAGATTGTCATATTTTTTTTTAGTGATCTTTTGTAAGAAGGTCTCACAATTGAGTGGGAGCGATGATAGACGAGGGTAAGCTGAGTGTTGACAAGTTTAGTGGGTAGAACTTTCAGTTATGGAAGATGCAAATGGAGGACTATCTCTATCAAGATGATTTACGAAAGCCATTGGAAGGAAAAACTAAAAACAAGGGAACTATGACAAATGAGGAATGAGAGATTTTAGATAGAAAGGCACTTGGAAGCATTCAATTATGCCTGGCACCATTGGTGACATTTAACATTACAAAACTAAAGATGATGGAAGAGTTGATAGAAACGCTAGCAAAATTGTATGAAAAGACCTCCGCTTCGAATAAGGTATTTCTCATGAAGCATTTATTTAATATGAATATGACAAAAGGTGGATCCATTGCAGATCATTTAAATGAGTTTAATATTGTTAATAGTTAGTTATCTTTTGTGGGTATTAATTTTGATGAATAAATTAGGACTCTCTTGATTTTGTGTTCTTTGCTTGAAAGTTGGAATGACTTGGTAATGGCTATGAGTAATTCTATTTTTGGATCTAATACCCTAAAATATGATGATGTGATCAGTGTTATTTTGAGTGAGGACACTCATAGGAAAAGCTTAGGTGGGTCTACATCAGAAAGTGCTTTGAACACACAAAGCAAAGACAAAATGACTGAGGGAGGAAATAATTCTAGAAATTGTAGGAAATCAAGAGAAAAGTCAAAGGGGAAGAGGTCTCAATCTAGAGGACCAAGAGATTGCTGGTACTATGGTAAACTAGGGCATAAGAAGAAAGATTGTTGGACTCAAGAGAAAAATGAAGGAGATAAACAAAAAGGGATCACAGAAGCAAATGTGGTAAGTAACAAATCTGAAGAGGATGCTTTGCTTCTTTCTTTAGAAAGTATTGATAATTTATGGGTTTTAGATTCTAGTACTTCATTTCATGATACACCTCATAGAGGTTATTTTATTGATTATGTCCAAGGGGATTTTGGGCTTGTTTATTTTGGGGATAATGAACCTCGTCAGATTGTTAGAAAGGAAAAAGTTAAGATTAAGTTGTAGAATGGGAATCATTGGCTACTACATGAGGTAAGGCATGTTCCAAGGCTGAGTAGGAATTTAATTTCAGCAAGGCAACTCAGTGATGAGGGTTGCATAGTTACTTTTAATGATAAAAATTGGAAGGTTTCAAAAGGTTCCCTTGTAGTAGAAAAAATTGTGAAAGTAGGCAGCTTATATCTTTGTATAGGTTATATTGTTCCTTCTACTTTGATTGTTTCAGAGAAAAATGAATGTTCAGGAACAATTGCTGTAGTTGAGCAGGGAGATCAAATAGCTACTGAAGATTCTGATACAATGCCGTGACACAATAGAATTGGGTACATGAGTGAGAAAGGTATGAAATTACTTCATTCAAAGAAATTTTTACCAGGTCTGAAATGTGTTAATATGGATTTTTGTGAAACTTATGTGTATGGAAAACAAAAGAGAGTTAGTCTTGTGAAGATTGGGAAGGAAAAGAAAAGTGAGAGCTTAGAGATTGTGCATATAGATGTATGGGGACTAGCTCAGGTATCTTCCCTTGGTGGCTCTCATTATTATGTTATATTTATTGATGATGCAACTAGAAAAGTATGGGTTTATTTTCTTAGATAGAAATTTGATGTATTTCAAAATTTTAAGAAATGGAAATGCTTGATTAAAAATGAGACTAGAAAGAAATTAAAATGTCTCAGATCTAATAGTGGTGGTGAGTATTGCAGTAATGAATTTGAAGATTACTACTCCACTAATGAATTTGAAGATTATTTCTCTAAGGAATCCACAAGAAAATTGAGCGGCTGAATGCATGAACAGGACTATAATGGAGCGTGCAAGGAGCATGAAGTTGCATGAAGGGTTGCCCTTAAATATGTGGGTAGAGGTTGTAAATACTAATGTATATTTGATTAATAGAGGTCCCTTTACTCCTATGGGTTGTGGTATTCTAGAGGAAGCATGGAATGTTAAGAAGGTGAGTTATTATTTTCTCAAAACCTTCGGTTATAAAGCATTTTCTTGTATACATTTTAAAAAATAGAACCAATCTGGAAGCTAAGTCAAAGAAATGTGTATTTGTTGGATATGGAATTGATGAATTTGGTTATAGGCTTTGGAATTTTACAAATTGTAAAATCGTAAGAAGCAAGGATGTCATATTCAAAGAGAAAGTGTTGAACAAAGATTTGTTGCAGCAACATGAGAAGAAAGAAAATGATTATGTAGTGCTGGATGATACTCCAAAAGATGATGTTTCGATAGTTCCTCATAACCTACAACAACCACAACAAAAAATACCACACACCCTAGTGCATGTTAGATGATTAACAAGGCTAAGTAGACCTCCAAAAAAAATTTCTCCTTCCTTGTATTGTATTTTACTTACTGATGCTGGTGAACCTGAATGTTATGATGAAGCTATGTAGGTGGATACAAAGACTCAATGGGAGTCTACAATGAAAGAAGAAATGGACTATTTTCTGAAAAATAAGACATGAGATTTATGCAAGTCACCTGCAGGTAAAAGGGCTTTATAGAATAAATGGGTTTATAGGTTAAAAGAAGAGGATGGAGGTAAGAAAATATTTAAAGCCAGGTTAGTTGTAAAAGGATTTGCACAAGAAAAAAGGGCAATGATTTTGATGAGATATTTTCTCCTATTGATAAAATGACTTCTCTTTGCACTATTTTAAGTATTGTGGATACTGAAGATTTGCATTTGGAGTAGCTTGAAGTTAAAACAACCTTCCTTTATGATGATTTGGATGAAGATATATATATATATATATATATATATATGGCATAGCCATAGGGATTTGAGGTCAACGATAAGAATAACTTAGTGTACAAATTGAAGAAAAGTTTATATGGCTTGAAGTAAGCACCTCAACAATGGTATCTAAAATTTGACAAGTTTATGCCTGAGCATGGATACAATAGGTGTCATTTAGATCATAGTGTTTATTTTAAGAGGTTGGATGATGATAACTATATTATTTTATATTTATATGTTGATGATATGCTTGTAGCTGGGTATAACATGGATCACATTCAGGGGCTAAAATGCCAGTTAGCACATGCATTTGGTATGAAGGATTTGGGGGCAGAAAGACAAATCCTTGGTATGAAGATTTGTAGTGATAGGAAGAACAAGAAATTGACATTATCTCAAGCTGATTATATTGCGAAGGTGTTGCAATGTTTCTCTATGGAGAATGCTAAAGCTGTTAGAACACCTTTACTTGGTCATTTGAAGTTGACTAAGGAGATGTGTCCAAAAACACAAGAAGAGGAGGATAAGATGTCCAAGGTGTCTTATGCTTCAGCTGTAGGAAGCTTGATGTATGCTATGGTATGTACAAGGCCAGATATTGCACATGTAGCGGGAGTCATTAGCAAGTATATGAGTCATCCAAGAATTAAGCATTGGAATGAAGTTAAATGGATTCTCAAATATTTGAGAGGTACATCCAGTAAGTGTTTACACTTTGGAGGCTCTACTATTACTTTACAGGGATATGTTGACTTAGATTTGAATGTGGATATTGATACCAGGTAGAGTACTACAGGTTATGTATTCGCTGTTGGTGGGGCAGCCATGAGCTGGGTTTCTATGTTATAGAAGGTTAATGCTTTATCCACTATAGAGATAGAATATGTTGCTGCTATAGAGGTAGGCAAGGAGATGTCATGGATTTAATTCTTCTTGGAAGAATTGGGACACCTTCAAAAGGATAATTATTTGTTTGTAGATAGCTAGAGTACAATTCATCTTGCAAATAATTCAGCTCTGCATTCAAAGACAAAACACGTATAGTTGCAATACCATTTCATTTGATCAATTTTGGATGATAGAAAATTAAAGCTAGATAAGATACATACAAATGACAATCCAATAGATATGTTTACAAAGGTAGTGACAAGGGAGAAGCTGAACTCCTCTTCAGCTTTGATTGGTCTTCTAGACTAAATAGAATAAAAGAATAGTAGAATCCAGGGTGGTTTGATATTCTAGTAGGAGCTACATGTTTAGCAGTGCTATGATCAGTCTCCAAGTGGGAGGTTATTGTTATGGAGCTTGATTAGTCTCCAATTGGGAGATTGTTGTGATGTGGAGCCTAATTAGATTCAGAGGTTTATTCGACATAGTTTTGTCCCCATATTATTTCTATAGGGGTTTGGGGACGGGGTCAAGGGGCAGCACCCCTAAAGCAAAAAATGACCTTATATTGTAAAAGATGTCAGCTGCTATTTTTCTATTGGATGACTTATTCTAGCCCTAATTGTGTAAGTAGTAAAAATCTTGTATAAAAAGGCTTAGGGTTAGGGATTCCATAATGTAATGGTGATATTGTAGCTTCTTACAGCGGTATTTAGCTGTAAGAGATTGCAAATTGTAATCACTGGATAATAATAATGGACTTTCCATTTGTGGATGTAGCCTAGGGATTGGGTGAACCACGTTAAATCTTGGCATCTTGTGTTCTCTTCTATGTGATCTATTATTTTCTAATATTGGTTATATTTGCATGCAACCATTATTTCTATTTGAGGTTAATCCTAACACTTATGATAAAGGAGGAGGTTAAGGGAGAGGAAGTATTGGAAACCAATAACATGGAGAAGGAGTAGAAAAATGAATTGGGAGATTTTTTGGTATTTGACTTAATTTTGGAAGGAAACCATGGAAAGAGTCAAAAAATATTGAGAAGGGTTGTTAATTTTCTTTATTTTGTGGAGTTAGAGGGGAATATAGTGGAAGTAACTATGGATAATATTTCTATAGTGGTAGATAATAGAAAGTTGGGTCTAATTTATAATGGAAGAGAGAAAGATTGGGTGAATTACGCCAAGGTCAATAAAGTATAATAGGAAATATTTAAGAAATCTAAGAAAAGAGGATGTGCATACATCAAGCAAAGAAAATATTAATCCTTTGTATCCAAAGAGCGAAAGTACCTTCCCATTAAGTCGTGACATTGATAATTGATGAAGGGTGCTTTCCTTAATACCATAAACACACAACATATATTCATAAACAAAAAAAATTTACAAAAAAAAATGGACTTCTTATTATCTCCACAAATGTAGAATTATACAATTCAAAATTACAACATTCAAACCCACATAGGCACCTTCCTTACAATAATTTGGAAGATAGAGTTGTGAATATCATCCAAAACTATCCTAGAAAACATATGAGCCTTCCTTAAATAAGCATTTTCC
Organism: Cupressus sempervirens; assembly: GCA_028749045.1. NCBI lineage: Eukaryota > Viridiplantae > Streptophyta > Pinopsida > Cupressales > Cupressaceae > Cupressus > Cupressus sempervirens. Next base: position 752,403,036 of record CM053784.1, read on the forward strand.
ACTGCTCAGGAAGGTTCTAGACACCAAGGCCCTATTTGGTTACAAGAATGATTGAATGTGAAATTCATCTATGCTGGAATAAGCTCTCTTTTGGTATTTGTGCATTCTTAAAATGAGTTCGGGAATATTATTTGGACCTGTTTGGTTGACCTGGAAGAGGAGTCGAAAGATGCATATTCTATGTTTGGGTGCAACAATTGAAATAGGAATTAGAATAAGTTTTGTTTTAAAATTTTAATAATTAAATTATTTTTTTAGTTTGGTAATATTTTAAATAAACAAGATTTTTTCTTTATAAAAACTTTATCAATGAAAGGTATACCACAACCTTTGAAATTCTTCAAAATTCAAAGGACATATTATATTGTAAATTATAATTATAATTCTAAATTAAATCAAATTATTTTAATGAGTAAAAGATCAAAACTAAAATCATTTTATTTTTAAATATATTAAAGAAAATAAGAAATACAAATAAGTCGAGATTATTAATATGATATTTAAATGATCTTTCAACATAGTTTTATTATAAGACTAAACAAAAGATTTATTTGTAAAGATTTATTTTATGAAAGTGTATATTGTGTATAAAAGATATCAAATCTAATATTAGTCTTTTTTGTCATTTAAAAAAAAAATATTAAACTTTAAATAATGTTGACCTAGTTTATATCTTATGATGAACGAAGGAAATAGTCCAACAATGCATTGACAAAATACAATCAAATGACAAAGTCATGGACTCGACAACCCAACAAATTGGGTTTATTAGAAATTGGAATAAGAATAAGCTATTCTTATTCCACCTTTTTTAAAGAATAGTGCTATTTTCATTTTGGGGTCAAATTAGGATAGGCGAATTCTAATTTTAATTTTGTATTTTGCAAACAAACGCCAAATTGATGAATGCGGGTATTTAGATTTTCCTATTCCTGCCTAATTCCAGCAACCAACTGGAGCATCTGACATAAATCTTGAGGCTGATCAAACTCATATTATATTATTCTATTATAATTTATTACATCAAATTGACTCAACACAATCTATAAATTATATTTTCGGATGGCCCAACTCCTAGAGACCATAACTAATAAATTGTTGACCCAGTTATCTATTATAGCCCCTTTTCAGAAATGACAACTACAATTCTACAATGATCAATTGAACAAGAATTTTTCAATCAAGGTTTGACCTTGTTTCAGAGCCATTTAGGCCTTTATTGTTAAGCCTAAAATTTTGATTCCCAAAATTCATACCGAAAATTTGCAATAACTTCATTGATACATATCATATGACAATGAAACCCTTTAAGAAACCTAATAGATCTAAGATGAACCTCCACATATAAAATTAGAATAATATGATCTCACACAACCAACTTACTAAAATTAACAAGCTTGCACAAATAATAACTCTACACTGGAATAACCCTTATTGTAAATATAGAAATGCAAAAATAATTATTTTTGGGTGATGCGAGATGGCCCTTACAGCCAAGATGCTTCCGCATTAGACACCTGGGGTAATTTGAGAAGTGACCCTGTCATGTCTCACATGTTCAAAGGAAAACCAAGATAGTCAACCTCCTCCCTTGCTATCCATGACAAATCTTTTGTTGGTCGCCCTTTCCATTTGACCATATATTCTTCACATGTTTTGTTCCTAGTACTTCTACCAAGACAACTATCCAATATCTCCTCAATCTCCTTTATACCTAAAGGAGTTTCTAGAATACTCCATTGTGCTTGTATGCCCTCATCTTCATTAAATCCTTTATAATAATCTACTAGACTTGAAATGTTGAATACTGGTTAAATATTCAGTTCAACATGCAACTTTACTTCATAGGCATTTCCACAATCATGCTTTGCCAATATCTTGCATGGTCCAAACTTCTTCATTTTCAACATATTATATGTACTTACTGGAAATATATCCTTTCTCAAATGAACAATGAATTCATCTCCAATATAAATTCCTTATACCTTCTTTTCTCATCTTCCTTAGCCTTGTATTGTGTATTAACCTTGGTAATATGTTTCATCACCTCCTTTATGGATGTTCTTCAAGTGGTCTACAAAATCTTTAGCTTCAACACTACTTATCTCTCTTTTATCCAACTTCCTCAATTCAAAAACATTTATGGGATTTCTCTCATATACAATCTAGAATAGTTATTTACCCATACTCCTATTGATAGAATTATTATACACAAATTTTTCCTATAGTAAAATCAAATTGCATCCTCTTGACTTATCTCCAACCAGGCATCTTAGCAAGTTCTTCAAACTCTGATTCACCCTATCAGTTTGTAGATGATGTGATGAGGTAAACTTCAATTTTGTCTTCAAATTATTCCACAATGTGCACCATAAATACCAAAAAAAAACTTGGTATCTCGATCATAAAATATGCTCTTTGGCAAACCATATAATCTCACCATTCTTTGAAAAATAATTCTACCACATGAACACCATGACTAGTCTTCTTGCAAGTAATAAAATGTGTCATCTTTGTAAACTTTTCAACCACTAAAAAAATAGAATCATGCCCTTGTTGAGTCCTTGGTAAACCAAGAAAAAAATCTATACTGTTATCCTCCCATGGATTCTCTAGTATAGGAAATAGTTGATACGACCCTTTATTTCACTTCACTCCTTTTTCCAATTGACATACTCTACAACTCTGTACAAACTTCTTGACATCATGCTATAACTATGGCTAGTAACAGTTCTCATTAACCAAAACAATGGTTTTATCTCTACCAATATGTCCAACCAATCCTCAATTATGCTTCTACTTTATGAGATTCTCCCTCACAAAGCTTCTTGGAATGCACAATTGGCTTCCTTTGAATAACATCCCATCTTGGATTATGAAATCCAACCACTTTCTTCTATGAAGTGTAACATGTTTTGTACAAGCTTTCCAAGCTTCACCAAAATTAGGATCCTATGTATATGAACTCATGTGTTCCTTGTGATGAGCCCCAATTTTCTCATAGTTAGGCTTATAATTAGGATATACTCTCAATAACCTTTTAAAGACATTGTATGCTATTAAACAAACTTTAAGTATTGATTATGAAAAATATGTGGACTTCTATAATAAGTATTATATGCTAATATAAATATATCTTTCTATTATGCCGTGATCAAATACTTGTTGTTTTAAGGATAGTATGGAACGTGTTTTGAAATCACATGCCTAAGTATTTCCTATAGCCATTTTTGTTATGAGTCTTGCAACCACTATGGGAATTAATTTTTTACTTTATTTAATGTTGAATGAATATGTGGATGGAATGATCAATCTTGTGTGAGGTTTTATATTGAGCTAACTCATAGTTAGAGGATTATTAGTTAGATTGTGTAAGTACTAGAATATGAGGAGAAGATGTAATTGCAATTTAAAGACTGCTGCAAGATCATGCATAAGAATGAGTCTTCAATGATGAATAAGGAAGTGGTTGATGGATTGAACACCACTAGGTGAGATGCACTGAAACTACTAAGAAGACTTGCAATTCACCATATATCTAGCAGTGGTGCTCCTTAATGGTCGATCAATCTAGGATGATGGTTCAATAACTCCTCTAACTAATCTGGCTTCTTCTCCTTCTTGTGTTGATCATTCTTCACTATAAAGAGATAAAACTATGATAAATATGTCCTTGTTCCTTGGGGTTAGTTAATATTTTATGAATAAAAGGGTCTTGTTCATCTTAGAACAACATAGATGATAGATTGATATTTAGAGGATTATTAGTTAGATTGTGTAAGTACTAGAATATGAGGAGAAGATGTAACTGCCATTTAAAGACTGCTACAAGATCATGCACAAGAATGAGTCTTCAATGATGAATAAGGAAGTGGTTGATGGATTGAACACCACTAGGTGAGATGCATTGAAACTACTAAGAAGACTTGCAATTCACCATATATCTAGCAGTGGTGCTCCTTAATGGTCGATCAATCTAGGATGATGGTTCAATAACTCCTCTAACTAATCTGGCTTCTTCTCCTTCTTGTGTTGATCATTCTTCACTATAAAGAGATAAAACTATGATAAATATGTCCTTGTTCCTTGGGGTTAGTTAACATTTTATGAATAAAAGGGTCCTGTTCATCTTAGAACAACATAGATGATAGATTGATATGCATTGTATTTACAGTTAAGTTTGCAAGCAAGCTGATATAATATTGAATTATTAGATATAAAGTTGTGAATCTTTTCTCCTAAATGTGTTGTGTTAATCAGGATGCTAACTAAGGGGGTACAATTAGGGAGTTATCTCCTTTCATTTTTAGTTATGCTTTCTATTCTATTTTCATAAGCAACTTAGTGTGACTATTCCTGTAGTTGATATGAATATAAAGTTGTCTGTTGTTACTACAACCACTAGGACCAAAGTAACGTTTGTTCTAAAAGCTGATTGCAGGTATAGGTTTTATTCCCAACAATAGGAGTTATATTAATTTCATTCCCAACATTTACATTTTAGTATGATAATTCTAGGTAGAATCTATATCTAAAAGAGGAACTTAGTGTATATATAGTGTTGACCCATTTCAAGTTTAACATCCCTAGTTTGATGATTAAATGATGTTTTAGGTTATAATTCGGCTATCTATTGATATGTACAATCCATGAGTAAAGAAAGATGCATTCCTAGTCATAAATCATATTTGGAGCACTACATTTTTGGCATGATTGCTAGGGGCAGTACCAAAATAACACCATCTCTTAGAAACAATTGCTATAGTTTTTATTTCCATCTTTCAAAATAAAGGTCATTGACCCTTTTGGTTAAAAGGTCCATAATGATCGAATTAAGAAGGACTAATCAAACTTACATTCTAAACCATACAAGGACTACTTGAGGCATAAACATGGTTATATCATTTCACATAAAAAATAAAACCCCACAGGCTCTAGTGTACACTACTAATAGGCCAACTATATAACCCTCAAAACACCATAAAAGGAAGTACAACAAAACTATATACTAAAAAACACATTAATAATATCTATTTAGTTCTACAACAAAATTAATTTATACTCTAAAGTTCAATTTGACTATAAGAGTTAACGTTAAAAAACATGCACAAATACCTATAATAAAAATTCTTCATATATATTAAATCACCATGATTGATCAATATTATAGTGATATTATTTCCTATAATTTCTTGAATAATTTAATATTCAACTAAAAAACTGACGCTTAATTTAAATAACTACAAAATATTATTGTGTTATTAATTTAAATAATCTTAGATTATGGATTACTTAGTTGATAGCATGAAGCATACGATTAAAATATTAATATAAATACCATTCTTAGAGTATTACCATATAAGTCCAATATAAATATTTAATTTTCATTGAACTCATAGACCAATTAGAAAATAGCTCAAGTTAAATAATAATACAATCATATCATTTATGATTTCATCCATTATATTAGCTAACTTCACTATAACTCCCTTAAAATATAACTAAATAATAATTAAATATTTATTAACTTGCAACTACACTTGCATTATAAACATCTAATAAGATTATATTCCACCAAGAGTTTACTAAACTTAGTTGTATACATACAAGTATCCTTCTTCATAAACTCATTTATTAAAAATAGTATTTTATTTTATTTTTAAATTTTCAAAATAAATAAATGATAATATTTTTAAATTAAAATTTTAATTAACATCCAAAATTAATAATTAATTAATATTTTATTATATAATTTATTTATGAATAGTCACTTTCCTATTAATTAAATATTAAAGTTACATATTCACAAAAAAAGGGTCAGGGATACGAGATCACCCCTATTTACTTTTCAACATGCAAAGATTATTATATCAACTTTTCTAACATGCATTTATTTATTTTCACATGCATAATTATATTTGTTCCTTTACATTCATAACTACATTGATTTACATGCATATCTTTATACATATATTTAAAAATAATTCTTCTCACAATTAAAAATATTCTATTTTATTTATAAATTATGTAAATATATTTTGACATATAATTTTCTTAATTTGCATAATACTATCTAATTTATCTTTGACTTTCAATTTATTTTAATTTTATAAATAATTTAGAAAGACATATAATCAAACTCTAAATTGGATCAATATTTATATTTTATAATTATTTGCATGAACCTAGGGTTTTGATAGGTTTCATGCCACATAGCTTTGTTCAGGAAAAAGGTTTCTATGATTTTTTATTCCGCAAATGTTGAGTATTTATCTAGAAACTAAACAGAAATTATGAGACCTAGTCTTCCAAAGTTTCATCTTCTTGTTGGGACATCTTAAAGATCTTATCCCTTTTCATATCACTTCCCCGCCAGTACTCTTTATATATTTCTAGGAATAATTCCTACAAAACATTGCATGGGGATTTAAATGGATGACTTCACTCTCTATGGTTTACCTTTGAAGAAGCTAAGGATAATATAGCCAAGGTATTGCAAAAGTGTGAGGACTATAATCTGTCTATTAACAGTAAAAAATGTTTTATGATGATGCAAGAGGGCATTGTATTGGGTTATTATATCTCTATGCTAGGAATACAAGTGAATCCATCTAAAATTGAGCTAATTTCTAGTTTATCCTCTCTTGGTACACAAAAAGAACTTAGAAGTTTCTTAGGTCATGTTGGTTATTATAGAATATTCATTAAGGTCTTCAGTCACAATCTACTCAAGAAGGATGAGGCCTTTAAATGGGAACCAATATGTGAGAAAGCCATCCTTGATCTCAAAGTTTACCTTGTTGATCTCAAAATTGGTTTTGACAATTGTCACAACACTTAAGAAATTTACTAAATTCATGCCAAGCTAGTAACATATGTTGAGTATAATATGTATAGATGCCGAGTTGCAATGAGTGCCGAGTCACTCATGTGCCGAGTAAATAGTAAGTGCCAAGAAAATAGATAGATTCAAGAAAGTTTCAAGTGCTGAGTGAATAGTTAGTGCCTAGAAAGTTCAAGTGCCGAGCCAAATAGAATTATAGTATGTGCTGAGCACCAATATCAACAAGTGTTGAGTAACATAGAATTGGACTAGTTGTTTGTGATGGCACAAACAACTATGTAAACCATTTTTGAGCTGACATATGGATAGATCTCGAAGCTTTGAAGATAAGATTGAATCTATTTGATTCCCTATGCGATCAACATGCAACCAATCAAAAAAATGGAGAGAATTGAGCAGAAGAATTGGATGAATCTCTATCGTAGATTCATACCTAACCCTAAGCCACCAAAGTCTTTTTAAAGAGAGCCAAAGACCCATAATTCATGAAAGAATGAGAGAGCATTAGAGAATGCATGCGAGAAGGTGATGATAACAGTGAAAGGGGTGAACTGATCAGCATACATTCAAGGTGACTTAGAAGAAGGACAAAATTATAGTATCGATTATCAGAATAGAGGATCAAGGTTACAACAATTTCATATCAGATCAGGGAGGATCGTGATGAACTGAATTAGGATATGAAATTAGCAATATCAGATTATAAGTGTATCAGATCAAACATTCTACTATACTTTCTAACAACTGTATCAACATGATGAAATCCTTTGTATTAAGGTTGATTTAACAGTCACTGAGAAATCCCTTAATAGGGTGAAATTCCAAGTAAGTGTTCTAAAGTCCTTTAACCAGACACACTTTTAATAGGGTGTTAAAATCCTTTAATAGGGTAGGATCTAAAAATCTTGTGTAAGCCTTTAATAGGGCATGCCTTTCACAGGGAAGATCATGAGAATGGTCTAAACATGTAACCTTAACAGGTGAACTTTATTGCTGCAGTAGTGAAGAATTGTGGGTGTCATCCCCACCCCAATTTAACCTTCTCATTGGAGGGTTTTTGGGTAATCATATCTGATGTCAAGTGTTTATGTGGATTCATTTACTTTACGTGTTATTTCAATATGTTTATGCATGCATTGTTTTAAAATTGAAAGTTTTATTGGTTAGAGTTTAGTAATTTTGATTCCTCCCCCTCTCAGAAGTATACATTTCCCATTTGTATTTCTAACAATTGGTATCAGAGCTAAGTTCTCATTTGGAGAAAAGATCTTGAGATGGAAGTTTACAAGTTGGGAAAGACCATTGAGAATTAGGAGATTGAAATACATCTCTTACTGCAACAATTGAATGAAGCTAGAGATGCCTTGAGAAGTTCACTAAAGAGAAGGAAAGAGATTTCTATGGCTTAAAATGACACTCAATACAAAGAGATTGACACCAAAAAGCTATTTGTAGATGGTAACTCTTATGAATTTGATGTAGCAATTGTAGATCTCATGGACAAGAATAGAGAACAAGTTGAGGAGATCAAAAATCTCAAGTTGGAGCAAGAATCACAAGCAATATTGTTATGTGATGTGACTGAACAAAAGAAGAAAGCTATAGAAGACAAGGCCATGATTGAAGAAGACAAAAGAATTTTGTCAAACAGATTGGAAGAAAAATTAGTAGAGTTGTCTAGGATCTCAAACATGCAATTGGACACCCTAAGCCAAATGATGAATTCCCATCATGAGTTGAATGTCAAGGACATTGAGATAACCACATTAAAGTTGCAGAATGTGAAACTACATAATGACTTGAAAAGAGAGAAGGAGTTTGCTGAAAGTGTCAACAAGCCAAATGAAGCCATCAAATACTTTGAGAAATTACTGAAATCTCCTAGATCCAGTAAAGACACATTAGGATTGGGCTACACAAGCATTGAAGAAGGAGAATCATCCAAAGTTGTTGAGGAAAGAAACAATAAAGGTAAGAATTTCAAACCTACTTGTCATCATTGTGGAAAGAGAGGACATACAACTAATTTTTGCAAGAGCAAGAATGGTAGTCAAAATGCCAAGTCAAAGGATATGATTCATTGTCACTAGTGCAACAAACAAGGTCATCAAGCACATGAATGAAGAACAAAGACCATGCATGCACCAAGATTTGAAGGATGCTACTACAATTGTCAGAAGTTTGGACACAAAACCTTTGAATGTAGATCCAAGTCCACATGGTCATCAAACAAGGGAAGAAGCCATGAAAATTCCTATAATTGGGATTGCAATACAAGACATAACTATCACTATTGTCAAGAGTATGGACACATTCCTAAGAATTGCATAAGAATGCATTTCAAAGGTAGCTACAATAGATGGTTGAGCCAAGCTACATGTTTTTGTTGTTTGAAGATTGGTCATATCAACAAACACTACCCAACAAGGATAGAGACACTTAACTCAAATTCAAATAAGGGAAAAGGCAAGGTAGATATTGAGCACATTAGAGGAGAGATGAACAAGACATGGAAGAAGAAAGATGGATGCAACACATCAAATGAAGAGATCACTTCACCTAAAGGGTCAAGTGGTCACATTTCATCAAACTAAGCAAAAGGAGGTATGTGGGACTGGTATTTAAATGCCTCACTATACATCAATTCCAAGATAAATTTAGTACTAAAAAGGAAAAATTAGCATGAATAAAGATGCAAGTCAACAAGGAAAAACAAAGGTAAAATCTTTAAAGTTTTCATCTTACTGCTAAGTGCGAAAAGTTCTCTTCAATTGCCAAGTGAATTTTAGTGTGTGCCAAGTTATTAGCTAAAGTCAGTTGAAGCCAAGTTAGTAGTGGTTGTTGAGTGAAGAAAATTCCTATTGAAGCTGAGTAAAGGTAATTCTTGTGGCTGCCAAGTGATGGAAAATCAATGGATGCCAAGTGTAGCAAAAATTGCATAAAAGTTGAGTTTACAACTGAACATGCACCATACATTAAATGCGATGTTTTGAAAAGGTATAAGGCAAAATTTTGTCCATTTTTTGTCATTACAAACATCGAGCAAGAGTGAGCAGAGTGAAGAAGTGATTGGTGAGTAGAAATTGAAGCTTTTACATAGATTCCAACAAAGATCAAGCATCATTCCATTGATTCAAAGGTGTTCTTCACGTGTCGAGTTATGCAGTTACACAGTTTAATATCTATTGAAACCCTAGTTTTGCAAAATGGCCTCTAGCTCTAGAAATCCTAAGGATAAGGAACCTTTTGAAGTTTAGTTGGTTAGTAATGAGGTTTAGCAACCAGATTTTAGGCCTATTCTTGAAGTTGCATATAAGAGCAACCCAACAGGGGCATTGTCAATCATTCCACCCAAGGCTGTAATGGTTCAGGACGTAAGATAATGTTATAACTGCAAGGTTGGGGGGATAGGAGATATGGAAATTCAACAAGAGTATGACAAACTATGTGAGAATGGAGTATTGAAGGAAGAATTTCAGATCATTGAGAGGAAGGGCTTAACCCGTGCGCTAGATTTCCCCACTATCTTTAAGACTGAATGGATAACAATTTTTTTGAGTAGAATCCATGATGGATGCCTATGGTTAGAAGGAGGACCCATCAAGCTATCAAAAAGAATTGTGCATAGGGTTACAAGTTTTCCAACCCTAGAACAACCCAAAACCCTAAAGAGCGATTCTAAAGAAGCAATTGAGAAAAACATAGGGGAAAAGTGGAATAAGAGGGGAATGACTATTGATACCATCAAAGATCCACTCCTAGAATTTGTAGTGACGGCCATATCTCACAAATTATATTAGTCAAGCTGACTAAATAGTGTGCCATGCATTGTAGTTGATGTAGGGTACAAGATTGTAAAGAAAGATCACACTTATGATATGGCAGAGCTACAATTGCAACAAATCATGGAGAATTTAAGAGCAACAAGGAGATCAAAAGGTGCTCAATGCAAATTTGGTTCAATTTTGATATGTATATTTTTCTATGTTCAGAATGAGTTTCCTTCTTTTGGTAAGGTAGGATGGAAGATCAATAAGTTTGTGGTAGTACAAATTAATGAGTACATAAAGCAAATGGGAGACAATTTTGAATCTATAATGACTAGTTATTTTGAGGATTTCAAGAAAACCATGAAACAAAGATTGAGAATCCTAGTTTCTCTAGTGGAGAAGTATTACAATGACAAATGTTTCTTAGTAGACATTGATTACACATTTATCTAGGCTACAGTACCTAGTGTAAGATGGCTAAGACCATTGGATTATGAAATCAATATACACGAAGCATCAAAAACTATCACTACATTACTTACAGAGGACATTGATAAGTCAACAAAGATCTTTGGAAACTATGATGTTGTGAAATCCAAAGTTGAAATGGAGTTGAAAACTACATCAACTCTAAAGAAGAAAGATAAATTGGTGAAAAAGCTAAAAACCAAATTTGGTGAAAGTACTGAAGGAGATGATGAAGAAGAAGAAGAAGAAGAACAAGAACAAGAATAGGGACAAGAACCTCTTTCCCTAACCCAAGGTATGGGAGAAGATGAAGAAGAAGGTGCTGAGGAGGAACAAGCCAAGGAAGCACCAACAATACATGAGCCAAAGAAAAGAAAAGGTAAGACACAACCTATAGCTTAGCCCAAGGGAAAAAAGATTGGAAAACCTAGCCCTGCTAAGCCTACTGATCCAGCCACAAGAGCAACTACAAGGGCCACCACTCAGAAAACTAAAGAACAAACAAAAGAGAAGAAGAAGGCTACTAAGCAACTAGGTCTAGTGCAAAAGAAAATAAGGAGGAAATATGTTACACAACCTAAATTTGATGAAGAGAGGACCGAATTAGATGACAACAACTAGTTTAGAGTGGTAAGTCATGCACCCAAGTCCAATATTGAATTTTTTTGTGATAATATTAGGGATAATGTAGATTTGACTGGTTTGAAAACCATTGAATTCAATAAATTAAGTAGAGAAGATCAAAATAAGATTGAGGAATTAGTGTATGCCATGATGGAAAAATTCAAGAATACCCCACTTGAATTTGACATTACTATGCCTAAGAATTTATATTCAATTGTTGAGAATAAATGGCATTATTGCCTTAACATGGAAAAGGAAATAAGAGAATCTACATTGGTACAAGTAATACCAGACTTATCAAAAGGCCAAATAACAAAAGCAAATAAAAAGCATAGTAGCAAATTTTCACCTAAGTACAAGGCCTTCAACATTCTTCAAAATAAGATTGAAGATGTTGTAAAGAAGTCCACTCAAATGTGGAAGCTAATATATGGGATAACTATTGTTAAGGAAGGAGAGGAGGATCCCTTTGAGGGAAGAAACAATGGAGAAGAGGAAGAGAATATAGAAGGAGAAGTTGAGAAAGAAAAGGAAGGTAACACAGTGGAGGAGGCACCACAAAAAGGAGAAGAAATGACAACTACTAAGGAGTAGTAAATAGATCAAAGTGTGCAAGACACACAATTGCCACCACTAAGCCCTCCTTATGAAACCAATACACTTGCATAGATAATCAAAGTAAAGGATGTTCCTGAAAGCTCAGTTCATAACATAAAGCCACTAACTATAGAGGATCTAAAGAAGATCCTTGACCAATCAACGTTACAAGAAAAGTTGTGTGACAATCCAATATTGGTCAGTGTATATGAGTTGCAAAAAGTAGTAGTTGACCTAAGTAGGGATAAGGTGAAAACACAAGAACCACCTTTTTCCATCCCTATAGCTACCAGTAAACAACCTCAAGAGCAAGCATCAAAAGATACATTAGCTAAGGTTGATACCATAGTTAAAGTTGTCATGACTAAACAACAAACTCAAATTGTAGAGGAGCTAACAAAGGAACAAACAGGACAAACAGAGGTATTTGTTCCTACTACATAAACACAAGGTGCACCATCAATAATTATGATTGATTAAGGAAGAATAGAGGAAGAAAAGGAAATTCCAAAGGAAAAGGAGTAGGAAGAAATTCAAACATTGGTTAATGTACCAATTGGTTAATCTACCAACTACTGGAACTCCTACAAAAGTTCTTCAAAAGCCAAGCACTGAAGCAATGCCACTTCAAATTTCAGTACCAAGCTCAAGCTCCACAAAGGTTGTAAGGGTACTTCACTATGGAGACCCAACATTACATGAAGAAATTGTCATACCAAAATATGACTATGCAACCATGAACACTGAACAAATCAATGAGATGCAGGAGGCATTGGAAAGGAAAAAGAACCAAGAGATACTTAGAAATGAAACAAAGGAAAATACTTCATGAGATTAAATACATCTTTCTAGATGCATTAATCTTGAAAACACCTGATGAAACCAAGCCAATATTCAAACAATTGTCAAAAATTGTTGAATAGGTGACAAATGAAGACTAGGAGATTAATGTAAAACTCATGGAATGGTTTGAGAAGTTTCAAGGTAAGGTAAATGAGAAAATATCTAGTGGAATAACACTATCACAAGTGGAATTGGCTATACAAATAGAAAAGGCGAAGAAGGTACTTGACAATATATTCTCATTGTACACCAAATTTTGTGATCCCACACTCTTCACACAAGAAATGAGCCAAAGGATCATGAGTCTAGAGAGAAAATTGAAGATATCTAGTATGCAATTACCACAAAACCCAACTCAGAGTGAGAAGCACTTTCATTCCACACTTCACACTCAAAAGGAACTAGCTATCTTGACATTAGAAGAGGCTAATACAAGAGCCAAGTTAGTTCAAATTCAAGCCTCCTTGACCCCAGACATGGAAATCTTACAGAAAGAACAAGCCTATGCTAAGATAGTACTCAAGAAAGATCACAACCTTTCAACATTAGATGGCTTAGTTCACCTTGCTGTGGAGATAGCCATCCAAATCAAGTTACTAGATGTTGCAATAGACAACTGGGATGCTACTCTCAAAATTGTAATGGAAGTTAACAAGAACTTCCTGAATAAATACACATTTAGTGTATAAACCCTTTGACATCAGTGTCAAAAAAAGGGGATAAATATTTAAAGGGGGATAAATAACTATGCAAAGGGGAGACATGTGAAAGGGGGAATAAATAGAGAAAAGAAAGGGGGAGCAACAAGAAGAAAAGTAGAAGCAGGGCATCATATTAGAACATTTTAGACAAAGAGTATTAGAATTTAGAATGAAGACAAGAGTTATAGTAGAGGAAAATCTACTTAGAGAGATTTTGGATATAGCAAAGACACATTTACTCAAGAGACACATTTACTCAAGGGAAGTTATAATTTATTTGAGGTATATATTTCTTTACAAAATTTTGAACAATTTTTGAAGTTTTGTACATATGCTGAATTGGATATATATTATACTCAAGGAGATTAGATTCATCATGTATAGTTAAGTGTTTTTGCCACTCATGTCAAAGGGGGAGATTTCTGATCTCAAAATTGGTTTTGACAATTGAGTGTCAACACACTTAAGAAATTTACTAATTTCATGCCAAGCTAGTAACATATGCCGAGTATAATATGTATAGATGTTGAGTTGCAATGAGTGCCAAGTAAATAATAAGTGCCAAGAAAATAGATAGAGCCCAGAAAGTTTCAAGTGTTGAGTGAATAGTTAGTCTTGAGCAAGTTCAAGTGCCAAGCCAGATAGAATTATAGTATGTTTTGAGCACCAGTATCAACAAGTGCCAAGTAACACATAATTGGCTTAGTTATTTGTGATGGCACAAATAACTATGTAAACCATTTTTGAGCCAACATATGGATAGATATTGAAGCTTTTAAGATAAGATCAAATCTATTTGATTCCTTATGCTGTCAAAATGCAACCAATCAGAAAAATGGAGGGAAATGAGTAGGAGAATTGGATGAATCTCAATCATATATTCATACCTAACTCTAAGCCAACAAAGTATTTTTAAAGAGAGATGAAGCCCCATAATTCATGAAAGAATGAGAGAGCATTAGAGAATGCGTGTGAGAAGGTGATGATAGTAGTGAAAGGGGTGAATTGATCAGCATACACTCAAGGTGACTTAGAAGAAGGATAGAATTGTAGAATCATTTATCAAAACAAAGGATCAAGGTTACAAAAATTTCATATTAGATCAGAGAGGATCGAGATGAACTAAATTGGGATCTAAAATTAGCAATATCAGATTGTAAGTTTATTAGATTAAACATTCTATTGTACTTTCTAACAACTGTATCAATAGGATGAAATCCTTTGTGTTAAGGTTGATTTAACAGTCATTAAGAAATCCTTTAATAGGGTGACATTCCAAGTGAGTGTTCTAAAGTCCTTTAACTAGACACACTTTTAACAAGGTGCTAAAATCCTTTAATAGGGTAGGATCTAACAATCCTTTGTAAGCCTTTAATAGGATAGGCCTTTCACAGGCTAGATTATGAGAATGGTCAAAACATGTAACCTTAATAGGTGAACTTTATTGCTATAGTAGTGAAGAATTGTGGGTGTCATCCCCACCCCAGTTTTACCTCCTCATTGGAGGGTTTTTGAGTAATCATATCTAGTGTCAACTGTTTATGTGGATGCATTTACTTTACATGTTATTTCAATATGTTTATGCATGCATTGTTTTAAAATTGAAAGTTTTATTGGTTAGAGTTTAGTACTTCTAATTCACCCCCCCTCTTAGAAGTATACATTTCCCATTTGTATTTCCAACATACCTTACTATGCACCTATCTTAAAAGGACATGATTAGTCATTTCCATTTTACATTCACATTGATGCTTCAAATTATGTTGTTGGAGCTATTTTAGGACAAAAGAGTGGTTTGACTAAACATGCTATCTACTATTTGAGTAAAAACCTACAAGGATCATAATTGAATTATACAATCATAAAAAAGAAAATGTTAGTAGTCATATATCCACTTAAAAAGTTTAGACATTATATTACTGGGTATCCTATTTTGTTCATACTAATGATGCAGTCATTCAGTACCTGATGAATAAAAGCTCAATCACACACATATTAGCAAGATGGTTTCTATTAATGAAAGAATTTGATATAAAAATAATAGATAAACCTGATAAGGCCAATTTAGCTGTAACTTCTCTTTCCAAAATTCAAAGACAAGGTGATCCTTCATCCATTGGGGATGCCTTTCCTGATGAACACTTGTTTTCTATAAAGGCCATACAATCATGGTACACTGATATTGCTAATTTCTTGGTTATAAGAAGGACTCCTCCTCACTTATCACCTAAATAAAGGAGACTGATGGTGGAAAAGAGTTTTCATTTTTCAAAGATTATAGATTGTATGTTCTACACTAGACAAGATTAAATCACGTGATGATGTGTCAGAGAGGAGGAAAATTATGATTTATTGCACACATATTATAATGAACCCTGTGGTGGATATTTTTCTTCCAAATGTACCCCAATGAAGATTTTGAACACTTGATACTATTGGAAAAAATTGCACAAGGATGCAAAAAACTATACCAAGCATTGTGATAGATGCCAAAGGATGTGGTGACCTAACATATATGATGAGATTCCTTTGTTTCCACAAGATTTTGTCATGGGTTTTGATAAGTGGGGTATGGAACTTGTTGGTCCTATTGAACACACATCATTCTAGTTATGTAATAAAATGGGTTGAAGTAAGAGTCATGAAACATGCTATGGCCAATAAAGTGCCAAAATTTCTTTATGAATAAATATTTACCAGGTTTGGGGTCCTTAGGGAAATAGTCATAGATTAGGGAGCCCAATTTATTTCCATATTAATCAAAGACTTAGTTAATGAATACAACATAGGGTATAGGAATTATACATCCTACCATCCTCAAGCCAATTGTCAGGCCAAAATAACAAATTGGGATATTGAATCAATCAAAATGGTAAAAATACATAGGAAGGATTGAACAGACAAGTTTCTTGAAGCCATTTGGGCTTAGGAAAACAACCATATTTTTTACACCATTTTATATGGTGTATGAAAAGAAAGCTATCATGCCTATTGAATTTGAGGATAAGACCCAGAGGATAACTTTACAGTTGGATATGGGTTTGACTAGTGCATAGAAGGAGTGCATTATGCAAATAAATGCATTGGATGAAATAAGAAAAAGTGCACTGTAGCATAGTGAAATGATTCAACATCAAAGCATGAAGTGGCATGACAAATATATTAAGGAGAAAAAGTTTATAGTTTGAGGTTTGGTATTATTACATGACTTCAAATACAAAGTTAATCAAGATAAATTGCAGACAATATAGTTAGGTACATATGAGATAGGTGAATTATTTGACAATGGTTCTATATAGCTACAAATAATTGATGATGTAAGGTTTAAGTTGTTGGTTAATGGAAATTGATAAAAACCTTAACATAAGCCCATTAAAAAAGAGGAATTTATTCACTTATTTTAAGAATCATAGGAAGTCTCATAGCTCTTGCAACTAAAGGAACAAAGCTTTAGTTTAGTTCCCAAGGCCCCACTTTAAGGTTTGTACCTTTTTAACATACTTAAAAGGGTTAATTACTAACCCTTCTCTCTATTCATTCCACTTTGAAATATTATACACCTCCTTTCTTTACCTTTCACATTATCCACCTCCACCTCATCATCACTTCAGTTCCTTTTTAATTTTTCTTTTTACAATGAGCATGTAGACAAAGGATTAAAGTCACGTCATAGGTCTGAAGGTATTCTCACATTTTAATTTTGTATTTTAATTTATTACTTCATTCATCATTATTTTCATTTAGTGTTTTTGGTTAGTACTCCTTATATGTGGCTGAATTTCTTATAATTATTTCTATACACATTGAATTTTATTTTTATCCTTTCCAAAGTCTACACTTCTTATCATGATATTACAAACTATCTTTTCATATATTTCCCTTATGTTCGAAGACTTCATGATATATGATTTTTCAATATCTCCAATGATGTCATGATTGATTTACTTTGTTGCAACCAAAGTAGGGAAAAAAAGAAGAGTTTCTATATGGTAAATGATCCATCTCATTGAAATGCATAGGTACCTAACCATTGCATCCACCTAGTACATAGGAATAAATATTGAATACATAGCTCACTTCATCAAACCAATGAAGCATAATAAATAATAGAGGAACCCCCTAGTACAAATAAGGGTGAGGTGATAGGAAACTAGAAAAGTGGGCCAATAGAACTTCTTGTCAAGGAACCATGATCAAGATGCAGAAAATAATACATATGTGTAACTGAGATGATCAATCTCAGGCAAGTCTTGAGGCTAATGTCACAAAAGAGAAACTTACTAGACAAATGAAGATGAAAAACAAAGGCAAAACATTAACCCCCAATGACACTTTAATCAGATTAATGCATGTGAAATAAGATATAAGATATGGAAAACCCCAAGAATATTCTGTATGAGTGTCCTTAGATGATACTGCTTGAATCAAAAGGCAAAATAAGGCAAAAAGAATTGAAAGGAAAATACAGATGCAATATGACACTTTATCTTAGTGAGTTTGCAAGAATGCATACAAATGATGTCTAAATACACTAGAAGAGACATAAGGTTGATACAATATATAGTAAAACCCATGAAAAATCATTTGAAGCAATGAAATTGATCCCCAAACTTGAAATAACCAAGATATCTACCAAAATGCAAAAATGCAAAAAGTTGAATAGAATATTCCTAGAGTAGAATCTGGAAAAATGACTAGCATCACTAAAAAGAGTTTTGAAAGAAATTTCCAATGATAGAAACAATTCCCAAACTAGAGATCAAATGCTCAAGATATGTCTCCCAGAGTGCAAAATTGTACCCCTAACTTTGACAGTAGAAAACGTCATCCAAAATGCATCAAAACTAAAATATAGCTATACTACTATGATGGGCTTGGAACCATCTTTCTAATAGTACCTTATTTGTAGAAAATGGAGTTCGTATGCTTGAGATATGAGAAAAAATGTGAAGAGAGGTCCAAACAGAGCCATAAGGGGTGATAAGAGTGCTGATGTAGTGCTAGTCTAAGAAAGTGACAAACATAAAAATTATGGTCAAATTGATGTCGAGGAAAAATAAAGCTTGAAGATTGACCCCTACCACAAAAACAATCTAGTTGCCAAAAATAATATAGAGATGTTGGAAAAAAAAGGGTCATAAAAACAAATCATGTCACTAGGAAAGGGCCTTTATTGGTAAATAAATTCGATGGCCTCCAAAAAAAAAAAAGTGAGCCTAGAAAAAAGAACACACTAGTTGATCATGTGACCTCAGTGGATAGGGAAAAAACCATAGATTAAGGCAAAAAAAATGCCATTGGCACAAAGACCTCCAAAAATTTGGGTCAAATAAAAATACGTGCTCAAAGGGATAAATAAATCTAATGAAGTGCATGAACTTGCACTGTAAATTTTGGCTTTAAAAAAAATCACCATGATTCCAATAATAGAGGAAACACTTTGAGCGAATTGTGCTTTGTCTAAGTTGGGTGTAGAGTCCATTGCAAGGTCCTTTATGGGCTGAGGTGGAGGTCAACTTGGATTAGTATATGATGATTGCAGAGGGGGCCAAGGTAGGGCAAGTGGCATTGCAATGCTGAGGCATTGGATATGATATCCAAAAAAAGCAAACATGGGGTCCTTGGCCCAATAAAAAATTGTAGACGCTTCTACAAAAAAATGCATTGGTTGGTCTATGCATTTGACAAGGGCATAGACTACACATCCTCCTATCAAATCTACTTGGAGAATGTCCAATCAATGGCTAGAACAAATACCAAAATTAACATGGAAACCAATTAATATCACACAGACCTATCAGAGGTTGAGAAGACCCAAAATACATGGTGGTTTGAAATGTTGGCACTAAAAACATGCAGTCTTCCTCAAAAAAAAGAGGAAACCTTTGTTCAAACCCATTGTTAATGTGCATAAGAAATGACCTGATAAATTGTGTGGGCCAAAATAATGCATTGAAAAACATAGTCTACTCCAAAAATAGTTGCATTTCTTTCCCAAAAATCATTGGCCAATGTAAAGAAAGGAAACTTCAAGAGGAGGTGCACCTTATTTATGCATGATCAGTGGTGATAGATAAATCCACCCATAGTGAGTGTAGTCCAAAGAGCCTTGGGAGGTGTGCACACTTATGAACATGGTGTTGAAAATAGATTGATACAAGTATGATAAATGTGTTTCAATCATTAATATTGTCACTGATGTCAAACCTGCTACTTGCTGGTAAGACAATTGCTTATATGATTTGAGTACTATCATTTGTTTGATTGATGAGGAGGATTTGATCAAATGAGGCAACAACAATATGTAGAGGAAAGGTTGAGTTATGAAATGAAAAGGAGTACAAGGATCAATTAAGACAGTGATATTATAGTGCATTGATTATCCACTTAAGGTTGCAAAGGATGGTTACATTGATCAAGTTCAAAAGAACATGTTAAATAAAGTTTGTTTGCCAAGCTTAACATTTTGCACAATAGGTGCCAAGAAAAGTTAGTGCAAGCTGAGCAAAAAATCAGTTGGAGCCAAGTAGAGTCAATTTTAGTGTAAGCCGGGTGAAACAGTGTAAGTTGAGTAAAGTTTAGTTGATGCCAAGCACTAGTAAAATTTAGTTCTTGCCAAGTGATTTGATAGTGGATGCCAATCAATGCAGTATGTGCTGAGCATTAGATGCCAGTTAATGCTGAGTGTTAGCATTATGAGAAAGATCAAGAATTCGATGAATCCAAGTCAAAAAGTTTGATTTCTTGGATTGTGTGAACCATTTAGAAGATAAGGTTAATGAGCTGGTGGCACATAATACATGGTGAACCATTTTGAGGAAAATTCAAAGAGGATTGAAGGAGAAGTTACTAGAAGGGAATGAAATGAAATGATGGGTAGATTCATTGAATCCTACCTAATCCAACCTAACCCTAAAATGGATGATAGAGGATGAATGAAAAAATATCTTAATTCTCTATTTATAGAGATGGTTGGTCAGAAGAAAAGGTTGTCATGTGCAAGAGCCTAAGGAAGATAAGAAATCCAGGGTATTTACTCATTTAGTGACCTAAGAGAAGAGACTACATTAGCAAGCAAAGAAAGAAGGCTTAAGGGTATGGATTCTTGAAGGGTGAACAACATATCAAAGCTAAAGTATGAAAAAGCCAAGCGAAATGGAGGACTGAAATAGTGATATGTAATATGAAAGTGTGTTGTAAGTTGTTATCAGATCAAGCCTTACTATTAATTTCTAATCATTGGATTAGTCTAGGGTAAATCCCTTGGATTAAGGTTGACTTAACAGTCATTTGTAAATCTTTTAATTGGGTGAAATTCCAAGTGAATCATCTAAAATCCTCTAACAAGGCTCACTCCTATTAGGGTGATTGAAATCCTTTAATTAGGTCACATTTAATAGTGTGTATTGTAACCCTTAAACAGGTTTGGCCTTTCATAGGGCATCAGTTCAAAAGAGTGAGAACGAGTACCATATTACTAGTGGTTTTTCCCAAATTGGGTTTCTGCATTAAATCATTGTGTCAAATGTGCTATTGAATATGTTTCATGTTTACATTTCTACAAAGTTGATTTGACAGTAACCTACAAATTTAAGTGATTGCATGATCTAATGGATGCATGTATGATGAAATTTTTTTATGGATATGGATTCACTAAGTTGTGAAATTTTTTAATTGTATGTCTAGACCTTGGATAACTAATTCACTCCCCTCTAAGTTATTCTATAGAAATCCAACAATTGTTATCAGAGCCATCTACTTAAGAGGACTAGTTTGAAGGTACAAAAAGAAAAAAGATTAAGATGTCAAAATTAGAGGTACCCAAGCTTAATAGAGATAAGTTTCTTGCATGGAAAAGTATGATGAAGCTACACCTAGGAGGTCTTGGAGATTATGCAAATATATTGTTTCTATTGAGAATGTTGATCCTACTAAAGTCTTAGCTATTGAAGATCTAAAAAAGAATAAATAACACAAGCAAGCAATGTTGGAGATTGCCTCTACCCTAAGCTATGCTGAGTTTGATGATACCAAGAGTTGTGATAGTGCAAAGAAAATGTGGGATGCTCTACACACTATCTATGGAGATGAAAAAAATTTTCTAAGAGCCAAAGCCAAAAGTCTTAGAGGTAAGCTCAATGATATGAGAATGCAAGAAGGTGAGAATATTGCTCAATTTTGCTCTGGGATAAAATATTTTGTTAAAGCAATAAGAGGTGCTATTAGTAAAATAGATGATGATGCTGTACTAAATAGAGTTTTGAGAACACTGTTTCCTATTTATGCTATTAGAGTTTCTATAGTACAATAACTAAGATGTATGCCTAGGAATGATTTGACTCTTGAAGGTCTGGTAGGTAGGCTCACTATGTTTGAGCTATCTAATTTTGATAATTAAAAACTTGAAAATGTTGAATCTGCTTTCAAAGCAAAGCTGCCATTAAAGGAACCTAATGAGAAGAAGAAGAAAAAGGAAAAATATGTGTCTAGTGATAGTGATACAGTTGAGGAAGATGTAGATCAACTTGAAGCACTACTAGCTGAGAGATTCCATAGAGGTAAAGGAAAGCTTAAAGGTAAGTTACCTATCTTGTGTTTCAATTGTAATGAGGTTGGTCATAATGTCTCTAGATGTCTAGATAAGAAGAATTATAGAGGTGGTGACAAGTACAAAAGTAGAAGAGATGAAGACAACAAAGATTACAAAGACAAAGGCAAGAAGTCTTGCTACATTGCTGAAGAGGAAACAAAAGATGGATCTGATGATCATGATGATGAAGTGGCATATGTTAAAATGAAGGATGAATTTGATGAGGATGAGGCAACTACACTAGTGTCTTGTGTAAAAAAGAATGATAGATGGATCATTGATAGGGGGTGTTCACATCACATGACTAGAGATAAAAGTAAGTTCATTACCTTGAATTATTATGATGGAAATAGCATAAGGTTTGGTAATGATGCACCCTATCTGATAAAATGAAAAGGTTCTATCAAACTCATAGAAAAGATTTTATGTGACAATGATTGCTATGTTGAAGGACTTAGCTATAATTTTTTGAGTGTGTCACAACTAAATAATTTAGGTTGTATGGTTGATTTTGAAAGCAAGATTGCTAAGATATATGATACTAATGGAAAACTAATTGGAAAGGGTGATCAAACTAGAGGTAATCTATTCTACCTTGATATAGAAGATGCTACTTGTTTAATTGTAGAATTTGATGATGTGTGGCTATGGCACAAGAGGTTATGTCATGTTAATTTTGATAACTTGGTTAGTATTAGTAATATGAAAAGAGTCAAAGGTTTGCCTAAGTTGAAGAATCCTAACAATATAATTTGCAAACAATATCAGTTATGGAAAATGACAAAGTCATGTTATAAGGGTAAGACTCATACCTCTAAAGGAATATTAGAGGTTGTTCATACTCATGTGTGTGGACCAATTTAAGTATAAAGCTACAAAGGAGATAAGTACATTATGATACTTGTTGATGATTATTCTAGAATGATGACAACTATGTTTCTAAAATAGAAATCTAATGCTTTCCAAATTTTTAAATGATACTTAGCAAGAGTTGAGAAGGAAACGGGTAAAAGTATGAAATGTTTGGGATCTGACAGAGGAGGAGAATTTACATCAAATGAGTTTGAGATTTTTTGTAATGACAGAGGAATGAAAAGACAGGCATATGCTCCTAAAACCCCTCCACAAAATGGAATTATTGAAAGGAGGAACATATCTATAGTGGTCTATACTAGGACACTCATGATGGAGAAAAATGTTGCTTTGAAATATTGGAGAGAATTTGTAAGTATAGCTGTCTATACCTTAAACCATGTACAAGTCAAGGAAGGTACTCATTCAACACCTTTTGAACTATGGTATGGATACTCACCCAATGTAAAATATTTTAAGGTATTTGGAAGAAAAGTTATATTCTCAGAGATTTTAGGAATGGTAAACTAGATGCAAAAAGTGAAGAAGGTATATTCCTTGGTTATTCCATAAGAAGTAAAGCTTAGAAGTGTTTAAATATTAAAAATAACAAAGAAGTGGAAAGTGCAAATGTGAAATTTGATGAATACACATAAGTATATGGGTTGAACTTATGAAGGAATAAAAAAAATACAAATAATTTATATAATTTTATGAAGGTATTTCTGATGATGAAGATTTTGTAAACCAAGTTACAATCCAAAAAGTTTCAGTGACTTTCGAGTCACATACTATGAATGCTGAGTTGCATTTAGGAACCAAGATACATTCAGGTGCCAAGTTATAGAATGAAGTTGAGGCACATTTTGATTTTGAGATTAGTGTACATGAAAGAGATGTTGAAATACCTAACAGAGATGTACATTGTGATTTAAAAGTTGAGAGACCAAATGAAGAAACTAGAGCTAAACCAAGATTGTATAAGTATGTCAAGAGACATCACCCTACTACACATATCATTGAATATAAAGATGCTAGACCAATGACAAGGAACAAGTTGAGAAATGATACATGTTTTCTGAGCATGCAAGAACAAAAAATAGTGAAAGATGCCTTAGAATATGTAGACTAGAGTAAAGCCATGGAAGAAGAGATTGAACAAATTGAGAAAAATAAGACATGGACTCTAGTTTCTAGACTAGAAGATAAAAATGTGATTGGTACCAAGTGAGTATACATGGTATGTAGATTACACAAAGCTTTATATGGTTTGAAGCAAGCACCAATAGCATGGTATGAAAGGCTTCATAATTATCTTATGAAGATTGGATTTGAGAGGACTGATGATAACACCAATCTATACTTGAAGACAAAGAAAGACAAAATATATTTTACAATCTGAATTTTTTGTTGATGATATCATAATTGGAGGTCAAGATACTTTATGTAAGCCTGTTGCACATGAAATGAAGAAAGAATTTGAAATGTCTATGTTTGGAGAGATCAAGTTCTTTGTGTGTTTGCAAGTACATTAGATGAAATATTGTATATAGATCGCTCAGTCAAAGTATGTTAAGGAGATATTCAAAACTTTTCGATTGGAGGATTCTAGGCTAGTAAGCACACCTATGGTGATAGGACATAAATTGTTAAAGAATGATGATTCAACTGAGGTGAATCAAACATTATAGAGGTCCATGATTGGAAAATTAAAATATGTAGTACACAATAGACCTAATATTGCATTATCAGTTGGGATAGTTGCGAGATTGTCTACTAATCCCAAGGAGAATCATTTGATGGTAGTTAAGAGAATAATGAGATATCTAAAAGGAACAAAAGACTATGGTCTATACTATAAGAAAAATGAGTAATTTGAATTGTGAGCCTACATTGATGCTAATTGGGTTGGAAATATTGATGATAGAAAGAGCACTAGTGGAGGAGCATTTTTCTTAGGTAAAAGGTTGGTTACGTGGACTAGGAGGAAACAAAATTGTATCTCTCAATCTACTACTGAAGCTAAATATGTTGCTGCTATAGTAAATTATAGAAACATTGTATAGATCACTGAACCTGTGATACTTTATTGTGATAATACAAGTGCTATAAATATGTCAAAGAATCCTATGATTCATATAAAGATTACACACATTGCAACTCAAGTATCATTACTTGAGAGAGTTAGTTCAAGATAGAGAGGTGAAGATGGAATATGTTAACACAAAAGAGAAAATAGTCGATATCTTCACAAAAATATTACCTAAGGATGCTCATGAGTATCTACGAGGTAAACTAGGGGTAATACTCCTATCAAAGGCTACCTAAGAAGCATGAGGAGTTCCCTGCATCAAACAAGTTGATTGACATATGTTACACATTGATGTATTGGATCTTACTTTAGGAGCTCCCTAAAGTAATCAAAGGGTTGGAATTAAAAATTAGTCACAAGCTAGGTGATGGAGGGAGAAACTGTAAATATTCATATCCATATATTAAGATGACAAGTCTTTGGCATTGTTGTCAAAGAGGGCAAAATCATTAAGGGAGAAAGACAAATAAATTTGGAGAAATCTGAGGGAGAAAGAGAAATTTTGACTACAGAGGGAGATGAAAGAAAAAATAGAAGAAACATAAATACCTAGTAAAAGGGAGTTGATGTCAAAGGAGAAAAATGAAGTGGTCAAGAGGGAGTCATAAGGATGAGTTGATTTATTGTCTATTGATCAGAATAGAATTTTCTAACCTATTTAGAAGATGAAAGTTGTTGATAGAGGGAGAAAGTTTAATACAATGATTTTTTTTTTTGGCATTTTGTTGGTAGTATTGATTTAGTTTAGTCAATTTGGTTTTCCATCAATGCCAAAGAGGGAGATTGTTGAAAGTAGATTGATACAAGTCTAATAAATGTGTTTCAATCATTGTTTTATCACTGATGTCAAACCTGCTACTTGCTAGTAGGACAATTGCTTATATGATTTGAGTACTATCAATTGTTTGATTGATGAAGATGATTTGATCAAATGAGGTAACAATAGCACCTAGAGGAAAGGTTGAGTTATGATATGAAAAGGAGTACAAGGATTAGTTAAGATAGTGATATTATAGTGCATTGATAATCTACTTAAGGTTGCAAAGGATGGTTACACTAATTAAGTTCATAAAAACAAGTTAAATGAAGTATGTCTACCGAGGTTAACAATCTACATAGTAGGTATTGAGAAAAGTTAGTGTAAGTCGAGCAGAAAATTAGTTAGAGCCAAGCAAAATGAATTTTAGTGCAAGCCGAGTGAGACAATATAAGTTGAGTAAAGTTTAGTTCATGACAAGCACCAGTAAACTTTAGTTCATGCTGAGTGATTTGATAGAGGATGTTAAGTGACATAGTATGTGCCAAGTATCAAAACCTAGTTAATGCCAAGTGTCAACATTATGAGAAAGATCAAGAATTTAATGAATTTGAGCTGACAAGTTTGATTTCTTAGATTTTGTGAACCATGTGGAAGATAAGGTTGATGAGCAAGTGGCACATAATATATGGTGAACCATTTTGACACAAAATCAAAGAGGATTGAACAAGTTACTAGAAGGGAATGAAATGAAATGATGGGTAGATTCATTGAATCCTACCTAATCTAACCTAACCCTAAAATGGATAATGGAGGTTGAACATCAAAAGATCTTAATTCTATATTTATAGAAATAGATGGTAAGAAGAAAAGGTTGTCATGTGTGAGAACCTAAGGAAGACAAGGAGTCTAGGGTATTTATTAGTTTAGTGACCTAAGAGAAGAGACTGCATCAGAAAGAAAAGCAAGAAGGCTTAAGGGTATGGATCCTTGAAGGGTGAACAAGCTATCAGAGCTGAAGTATGAGAAATCCAAGCAGAAAGGAGAACTAAAATATTGATCTGTAATTTGCAAGTGTGTTGTAAGTTGTTATTAGATCAAGCCTTACTATTACTTTCTAATCATTGTATTAGTCTAGGGTAAATACTTTGGATTAAGGTTGACCTAACAGTCATTTTTAAATCCTTTAATCGAGTGATGTTTCAAGTGAATGATCTAATGTCCTCCAACAAGGCTCACTCCTAATAGGGTGATTGAAATCCTTTAACTAGGTCACATTTGATAGTGTACATTGTAACCTTTAACAATGTTGGCCTTTCATAGGGCATCACTTCATAAGAGTGAGAATGAGTAGCATGTTACTGGCAGTTTTTCTCAAATTGGGTTTCTACGTTAAATCATTATGTTAAATGTGTTATTGAATCTATTATGTTTCATGTTTACATCTTTGCAAAGTTGATTTGATAGTAACCTATAAGTTCAAGTGATTTTATGATCTAATGGATGCATGCATGATGAAAATGTTTTATGGATATGGGTTCGCTAAGTTGCGAAAAGTTTTAATTGTATGTCTAGACCTTGGATAAATGATTGACTCCCCTCTCAGTTATTTTAAATAATTCCAACACATGGATGATGTGTTTTAAAAAATCCAAGATTCCATGTAGGGCAAAGGAGTGGAAGATTAGAGCTAACATGGCTATAAAACCTCTGATGAACAAGAAAAAGTATGCCCTCTAACCAATGCATATACTTTGGGATTGCCTATGAGTGCATGTAGTAGACATCCTAGTGTGTATCACAGGTGTGTTGGAAAAATGTACCCTTCTAATGAAGAAGGATTTTTGCCTCAAAATCTAGAGTGCACTTTTATTCAAAAAATTAGGCCTATCAACAAAAAGACGGGCAAGGTTCTAAGAAAAAACATTGCAACTCCCCCTCAACTACGCTTCTCCCAAAAGAAATGCCTGACATCCATGGGGCCTAAAAAAAGGTGTGCTTGAAGAAAGGTAGTCCATAAATGGCTAGAAAAGGTTCATGTGCACTCCTCAAAAAATGCACACCTCAAAAATAATCCAACCTTTCAACCTATGATCATACTTGTAGGTGAAAGGCCCAAAAAATGACATACATCATCTCCAAAAGTCAAGGTCATTCACGCTAAAAACAAAAAAAAGCCTCCACCTATGATTTATAAATCAAACTACCTTATTTTTCTTTTGGAATAAAATTCATTTTTGTCTCGATTTGTGTGCCTAGGCCAATATGGCCTTAGCACAAATTTTTTTGCCTTAGAATTCTACAACGTGTAAACTGGTTGTATTTTATATGGAAATGTGGGTTTTTGAGTGCTTTGAGCTCAATATAGATGTCTGAGTGAGCTCAAAGTGCTTAAAAAAAGGTCTCCCATAGATCAAATACAAAACAATTATGAAAACTAAAACTTTTTGAAAGAGAAAACACAAATCTGAAAGCCAAGCCAAACCTCTCATAAATAAAACATGGACATGAGGATTTGGAGCTCTGATACCATGCTGATGTTGGTGAAAGATCAACTCCACAACTCCCAAGAATCAATTGCATGCAAACACCTATCATAGAAAGAGAGAAGCAAAAGCTATGGAGGTTGGAATTCCTAGATCCACAAATGAGACATTCTTGATGAGCAAAAGGAGAGATTTCTATTGTCAAAAGTTAATAAATTAACAAAGAGAGATCAATCCTTATAAAGGAGATAAAAAAACCTAACAAGAATCTAACCTAGGTTGCATGATAATAATTAATAAAAGAAATAAATATTATATGCCTAAAGTTAATTAGAAAATATCTAATTACTCTAACAATAATTAATCAAAATAAAATAAAAATACATTGTCTTGTTCTAATTAAATTGTACTTTTAAGTCTAGTTTATAATTACTAGATATTAAATATAATAAAATAATTCGAGTTTAAATAATGTCACTCAATAGGATGCAACTGGAGTTTTAGGGCTCTAGTCATGATTGCTCGACCTAGATCCAAAATAGTTTAAAAGTCAATGAAACAAATTTCTTGTCTAACATCACTAGGATAGGCTTGGAAGGATTAAACATTCAAAATAAATCCCTATTTTCTAAAAATGTGGCAAGACCTTTTTGTTTGAAACCAGAGACCAAATATCCACTAGGCTATGTGGAGATCTCTGGTGGTTTGGGTGAAGGTTTCAAGATCTTGGAGCAAAAAGTGCAGAAATTAAAGGGGCAAGACAACTCAAAAATTGATGCATAAGTATTGAAATTTACTCAAAATTGCATTGTTCCCCATTGAATAGAGAGTACATAATGGAGAGATATCATTGAGAATTTCAAGGAAAAATATTTTTAATATATTGGACTAGAGAGTCGGCCAACTTATTCGAGGGTTTGAAAATGGCGTGATGAGTAATGAGGTAAGAACTTTGTTTTAAAAACATTTCCAAATGCCTTTACATGGCCATTTGTGAAAATAATAGAGAAAAAAAATGTATTTTGAATAATGGACCATTTTTAATTGGGGTATTTATTTTTTTATCAAAGATGATTCCCAAATTTTATTATTAAAAGAAAACCATTAAAGATATTCTTACATGGATTTGACTCTATAATCTTCCATATGAACACTGGGAGATGGAAACCTTCAAGATCATTAGCAACTAAGCTGGTAGACTTGTTAAAGTGGATGAGGTAGCAAAAAAAAGGATTTTAGCATGTATACATGGATTTGAAAATATTGGAAACCATGCTCTTGTCTCCCTCAAGTAGGGTAGATTTTCATGTAGGAAGGAGTTTGGTGGAAACAATTAGAAGTGGAGGACATAGTCGAGAACTATAAGATTGCAAAGAAGTAGGATACCCAAATGAATATTATATAAAGGACAAGTAAGGAAAATAATTATTAAAATATCACTTAATTAACAAAGTGATTATCCTATATTGGAAGATGTCTGGAGCATGCGGTGCGAGTGGGAATGGGCTTTTGAATCAGCAGCAAGGCGAGAATGGAATTTTGAATCAGCAGCTAGGTGGGAATCGGGAGAACACGGACGTTGGGGGGAAATTTGCAGGTGCAGGGTAGGAATCAAAGGTGAATGATGTGGACGCCTTAAAGGATGGGGACCCACAGGAGTTGTTGCCTCACCCAGGTGAGAAGATTCCTCCCCTTCACTTGGGTGGTGGGCCGCCTAGGGCCTGGGGGTGCTGGTCAAACCTATTTGGAGTCAAACCTTCAGGTAAGTCGACATTCCTGAAAGTCATTGATAAATTTGACAAGGAGAAGGGCATCTTTGCTCTGGAAGTTCCTCAGGAAATTATAGACCACAATATCCTTAGTATGGCGAATACCCTGGTGGGAAAATTTGTAGGGCCAAGGCCCAACATTGATGTTGTGAGGATTTTTACCAGAAAAAAATGGGATTTAAAGGGGCATGTAGAGGTGACAATAATGGAAAAAGGTTTCATGACTTTTGAGTTTTCTTGCTCAGAAGACTTTTCCAGAATCCTGTGTGCAGGGAACTGGTCTCTGGGGAGATCTACTTTAATCTTGTAGAAATGGTCTTCCAATCTGAGCTTGAATAATGATTTCCTATCCTAGGCACCAGTATGGATTAGACTCCCAGAATTTCCCATGGAATACTGGCATGAGGATTTCTTTGATGGCATTGCCAGGTCTTTTGGAGAGCTTCTTTCCATTGATCCTATAACGACAGCTAAGAAGAGACTTACCTATGCAAGGATATGTGTAGGAGTGACCGAAGGATAGGATATTCCTCAAGTTATTGAATTTCAATCTCATTTGGGAAATAGATTCCAAATGATTGACTATGAAAGTGTGCCCTTTGCGTGCTTCCATTGTAAGAAGGCAGACCACAAGGCTGGATTCTGCCCACTATTCAAAGGAAAGGGAATGGGGAGAAAGACCTACCCTCATGGTGGGAAGAAAGCTACTCATGTTCTCAAAAAGACTTGGAAGAAGAAAGAAATGCAAGTCAAGAAAAATGGAGAGGTTGAAGAAAAAGCTAATGATCCTGTTACTAACCTCCAAGCTGAACCTTGAGACCTCCAAGTTGTAGTGGATGCACTGGAAGGAGAAGGGAATGAGACAACTGAGGAAAAAACCAACCCTTCCCAAATGAAGGAATCCAAGGATAATCTCGAAGAGGCAAGTTTTTTGGAGTCTCAAATCCCTAAGAGTTCTGAGGAGGTTGATCTGAACCTTTCCTCTGTCTCAGACTCTATGGAGGAACAAAAGGAAGGGGAACCATTGTCTCAAAACCCCACAAACCTGGTAAGTAGGGAACCCCCTGTAATAGTGAATAGAATCTTAGAATGGCTGTCTGCCTCAACATCAAAACAACTGGCTAGGTTAGATGCTTTGTTTGATTTATGTAAAGAAGAAGAAGAGCCACCTTGGACAGAAGTCAGAAGAAGAAATAAGAAGAATAGCCGGGACCCCTCTCCTGCCTCTCCTGCTTCAACTAGAAGCAAGGCCAAGGTAGATCTTGGTCATAAAACCAACTCGGTGGGAAGGAAAAACAAGAATGAAATCAGGAAGGAGGAATCAAGAAGAAACATCATGGATGGAATGCAGTGCACCATCCAGGAAGCCCGCTCATCAATTAAAGCATGAAGATCCTCTCATGGAATATTCGTGGACTCAATGGAATCCACAAGCAAGAAGTTGTAAGGAATATGATAAGGGATCATAGGCCTGATATTTTTCTTATTCAGGAAACAAAAATGAAGAAAGAAAATCTGGAAATATTAGATTCAACAACAACATGAATGGAATTGCCTCAAACTCAAAAGGAGCATCTGGAGGGCTGCTACTATTATTCAATAACAAACTTTTCAATATTGTGCCCGAGTATGATGAGGATAACATCATTTTCTGTAGAGTACAACATTTGTTAACTAATGAATGCTGGTTTTTAGTGAACATTTATGCTCCCAACAACAAGAGAGATAGAAAAAATTACTGGGTCAAAGTTGGAAAGTTGGTGCAAGCCAGTGACATTAAAAAAGGCATTATCCTGGGAGACTTCAACACTCCACTAGAGGACAAGGAGAAGATGGGAGGATTACCCCCAGATTGGGAAAGCAAGCAAGATCTTTCTAATTTCATCAATGACCTGGCCCTAATGGATTTGGAGCTCTTAGGGGGTACCTTTACTTGGTCTAACAAGAGAGCTGGTCAGGACTGCATTCAGGTCAGATTGGACAGAGCTTTAATCTCCCTAGATTGGTTGCACTCTTTTAGCTGTAGATTATCTCTGCTTCCTAGAGTTGGTTCAAACCACTCTCCCATTTCTCTTTTGGTGTCCCCTCTTGAGTCTAGGAGAAACTGCCCTTTTAGGTTGGAGAAAATGTGGACCACTCACCCAGACCTTTTGGATAATGTCAAAAGATGGTGGGGGATTGGTGTTGATGGCTCAACCATGTTCAGAGTCACCAGAAAGCTCAGAAATGTGAAGAGGATGGTAAAAATTTGGAACAAGTATGATTTTGGCCATATATTCCATGACAAGGAGGAGTTGTCAGACAATCTATCTATCATCTAAGATAGTATTCAGAAGGAAGGATATAATGAGAGTAATAGGGAGGCTGAATTGTTGATCCTGTTTGATCTTCATAACATCATCAACAGGGAGGAAAAGTTTTGGAGGCAAAAATATTGAATCTCTTGGCTTAAGGATGGAGATCAAAACACGAAGTTCTTTCATATCTTCACCCTAAAACATAGGGCTAACAACAGGATCTCTAGAATCAGGAAGGGGCAGGTGGTGTTGTCTGAAGATCTTGTTATCTCGGCTGAAGCAATCTCATTCTTCTCCTCTCTTCTCTCTGAGGACCCCCTGCTTTCCAAGGTGGATCAAGAGGATATCATCTCTTGTATTCCTCAGATTATTCAACCCCACTATAATAAGCTTCTCTATGCTATTCCTAATGCATTGGAAGTTAGAGAGGCCCTTTTCTTCCTACTTGGTGATAAATCACCTAGTCTGGATGGATTTCCCACCTTTTTCTTCCAATTATACTGGCCGGTGGTCATGGGGGATGTGGTAAAGGTAGTTCAGGAGTTCTTTGGAGCTAGAAGTATTCTTAAGGAGATTAATTCTACCTTCTTGGTTCTCATCCCTAAATCCCTAGGGGTTGGCTCTTTTGACCAGTTCAAGCCCATTAGTTTGTGCAACTCTTTCTACAAGATTATCTCTAAAGTTCTCACTTCCAGAATGCTTAAAATCTTGCATTTGATCATTTCATAGCAACAATTAGGCTTTGTTCCTGGGAGAAAAATCCATGACTCGGTGCTGATGGTTCATGAGGTTATTCATTCTTTAGAAGCTTCCAAGTGGGAAGGTATGTTGCTCAAACTAGATCTTTCAAAAGCCTATGATCGGGTGGACTTGTCCTTTCTTGGAAAGGTCCTTTAGGCCTTTGGTTTTGAAAATAAAGTGGGTAAACTCATTTATCAATTGGTGTCTACCACCTCTCTTGCTGTACTGATTAATGGAGCCCCCTTTGAGTTCTTTAAACCTTCTAGAGGTCTCAGGCAGGGAGACCCCCTATCACCTATCCTCTTCATTATTTTAGCTGACTGCATTGGGAGGCTTATTGAACGTAAAAAGTCTAATGGAAGTCTTAGAGGGATTAAGCCTTCTTTGAGAAATGACCCCTTCACTCGCTAGCAATTTGTGAATGACACTATTATGGGGGGGGGGGGGGGGGGGAAGCTTTGGTGAAAGAAGCTAAGACTTTGAAAGAGGTTCTTAATACTTACTCCAGAGGGACTGGTCAGCTAATTAACTGGAACAAAAGCTCGACCTTCTTTGTTAACACCCCTGAAGTAAGACAAAGGAAAATTTCCAAAATCCTTGGTTGTGGGGTGGGCTCTCCTTTCATCCTATCTAGGACTCCCCTTGGGCTCTTCTCCCCTTGAATCTTTTTGGAATGGTATTCTGGATAGATTATATAAGAAGATGGTTGGATGGAAAGGTGCCTCTCTTAGCCAGGCTAGGAAATGTCTACTGGTCAAATCCACTCTTCAGAACCTTCCCATTTATGCTCTGAGCCTTTTTGGAATTCCTGTGAAATTTGTAGAGAAAATGGAGAAAATCCAAAGAGACTTTCTATGGACCAGACTGGAAGGAAAGAAAAGGTACCCTCTTGTTGCTTGGGAGAAGGTCTGCCTCCCCAAGAGGTATGGAGGTCTGGACATCAGAAAGCTTACCCATCTCAATAAGGTGCTTCTTGCAAAAAAAATTTGGCATATCTTCAATAACACTGGTGAATGGAGAGACATTCTGGAAAATAAATACCTCAGAAGACCCTCTCTTCATTTTACATTATTCAATGAGGACATCCCTAAAGGGTCAACTATTTGGAATGGTATCCTGAATGCCAAGGACCTGCCTAAGGCTAGGGTCTCTTGGAAATTAGGCAATGGGGAGGATATTTAGTTTTGGTCTGACAGGTGGTTATGTCAAGGCCCACTTTCTAGCAACCTAGTTTTTGAGAGATGGGTGCAAGAATGCACAGAGCTATATGGGTTTAAAGTAAGCAATTATAGGGTTGGTCAGGAATGGAGAGACCTTTCCCTCATTTCTAAGGACTTGAAACCAATAATGACTATGCTTAACACTTTGATCCCTAGTAATAATAAGGAAGAGATGGTCTGGAGGGATAATCCCAATGGAAGTTATTCTGTTGCTTCTGGCTACAACTCTCTCTGGGGTTTAAAGGAGAAACCCCCTTGGGTAGATGCCTAGCTCTCAGGCCTCATTCCTAAGATCAACATATTTTATTGGCTGGCCCTTCAGAACAAAATTCTAATGCAAGATAACCTCATGAAGAGAGGCCATGTTATGCCCAATAGATGCCTGCTCTGTAAAAACCAGTCTGAGTTGGGAAATCATATCTTCATTCAATGTGACTTTGCTAGGGAGGTGTGGAATTCTCTTAATCAAGAAATGGAGATTCTTTGGTGCTAGCTAGATAACCTCATCAACTTTTTCAGTCATTGGAAAAGCCTTTGTAAAATTGCAGGCCGACAAGATAATTATGCCTCATTTTTGCCTCACTTCTGTTGGAGTATCTTGAAGGAAAGGAACAATAGAATTTTTAGGGATAGAGAGGAGCCGACTATAATTCTAGGAAGGAAGATTTTGAAAAACATAAAAGAAAACCTTCAAGTGATGAAGGAGGGGGAAGTTGATATAGGGGACAGGAAGACAGTCAAAGAAAAAGATAGGGATCCCAAAAGACAGGATGCCAGATGGATTCTACCCCCGGAAGGATGGTCAAAATACAACTTTGATGGTGCTTCTAAGGGCAACCTTGGCCCCTCTAGAAGTGGTGGAATTATAAGAAATAGTTTTTTAGAGGGGATTGCGGCCTTTTCTCTACCGCTTGGAACCTAGACCAATCATTTGGCTAAAGCCAGAGCCGTGTGCAGTGTGGTTAAGCTGGCTTTTGAAGCTGGAGTTTCCAAACTTTGGCTTGAAGGGGACTCCAAAAACATAATTAACAATATTAATGGTATCTCCCCTCCCTTGTGGTCGATTGCAAATATAATTGATGAGACACGTGCCACTCTCACAAAATTTGAGAAGGTCCACATCACTCATGCGTTTAGAGAGGCAAACCCAATTGCTGACTGGTTCACTAACAAAGGGGTGGGAGTAGATAAAGAGATGATCTGGCAATCTAGAAAAGATATTTTGATGGAGGCTAAGTCACTAATCAAGCTGGAGAAAATCCACGGAAGTACAGGTCAATCTAACTGTAATCATGTTTAATAAAGAAAGAATGGATGTTGGTATGAGCAATAATATGTTTCTTTCTTGTCGTATTCTCAAGGGATTTTCTCCATCTTTTCAACACATTTGGAGGATCATTATCATTTTCACTCGCTATTGTATTAGAGAGGCAAACGATCACAAACCCTATAATAGAAATAGAGCCAAAATCTTGGCTGGAAAAAATTTGCAGAGATTGGGGCTCATGATAATTGTTGAAAAAAAATGGACATCATGACTGGAGAACGGAGCAGAAAGGAGCTGACGGGTGAAGTGGAGAAGTTGAAGAATATGGGCAAAGTCTGGAAAAAATTGGAGAAGGGTGGAGTTGCAATTTTTTTTGAGAAACTCCATGGTTTTGACCCTGAGGTCACCAACAGCATGGTGAACTTGTGGAACAACGGCAAGGTCAAGGTGAACGAGGTTTCCTTCTGAATCATAGAGGAGGTGGTTGCAGAGGTCATTGGTATCCCTATGGAGGGTTTCAAATTCTACAGTGACAAGAAACTTTTGTCCAATGCAGTTAAGGAGTTTGTGAAAATTTTTGTAGAGATGAACAAGCTGGAAAAGAAAGAGTCTTTCTATGTGACGGAGACTATAAAGAAGTTATGGAGGTATGTTTTATATGCCCTCATTGATTATGTTACCCTAGACCCTAGTTTTGATCGGGTCAAAACTCACCATTTTGTGATTTTAAATCTTTTTCACCATAAGAAAAGAATTTCCATACCCTTTTACCTTCTCACTTCTATGAACAACGAAATCTCTAGTTTCAAGAAGAAAGCCATTGTTAACCCTGCTTTGCATGAGGGATTATTGCTCCTCATCAATGAGCATTTCAAACCTTAGTCTATATGTAAGAACCCTCCTCATGTTGAGGATGTTGACGAAGGCAGCGCCAGCTTTTCTTTTGACTCTGGTGACATTGAGAGCATTAGCTTGGAGGAGGAGAATGTTTCCTCAGGAAAGAAGAAAAAAGGTCAAGCTAGGAAATTGTCCACCACTACAACTCCCAGCAGGAAAAGCCTTAGGGATCATGGCCAAGCTCATGCAAAAGAGGGTTATGCTAAGGAGGAGGAGGAAATGGATACGGAAGATTCTGACAAAGTGTCAGAGGAGGAGGTAGAAGAGGAGAAACCTGGGAAAAAATGGAAGAGGAAGGATGAGAGAGTTGAGGAAACTAGAAATTAGAGGACAAATGCTATTCCTCTTCCCCTCTCCCTTGTCCAGTCTCAGCCTCCTTCGGAGGAAAAAGAAAATGTTATCACTGGCAAGAATGAGGGGGAAGTGTAGGTCAAAAATAGGATAAAGGCTTGGAAAAATTTCAATGCGAGGACTGCTACTATGGGGATTTTTAGGGAAGCTATGAACCCTCAAATTTTGGTGGACAACCTGGAGCAGCCTAGGCTCAATGAGCTCATAGACCTAGCTATCCTGGCCATCTCGGACAATGCAAGGGAGACTGGAATGAACCTTCTGAATAATGCCCGTAGTAGTATGATTAACAACTTCAGATCAATGAAATGGCTCTTCCATGAGCTGGAGGAAGTTAGAGAAAGGGTATCCCAAATGGAAAGTATTAAGAATAAGACAGGTAATGACAGCTAGGAGGATCAGGAAAACAAAGAAATCTTAAATGAAAGGAGAATAAGAAATCTTGAAAACTATAACCAAAATTTGGCAAGTTAGATGATTTCTCTCCTGAGTTTGATGAATGACAACATCCAATCCCTTGCTGGTAAACTTAAGGATAGGGGCTTGCTGGTGGAGGAGGGAGGATAGAACAGGGATAAGGCCAGGTCAAATGATGACAAGGCCACAATTAGTACTCTCACCATTATGGATTAGGACATTGAGAAGGTCCAGGATCAAATGGCAAAGGAGTAGCAAAAGATAATCGAGGCAGCTCAGACTATGCAAGAAATGGAGAAGATAACTGAAGACTAGTTTTCTTGTCTTTTGTCTTTTTGTCTTCCTGGCTTTTGGCTTTTCGACAGGCTTTCTGTAGTCTATTTTAGTTTGTTTGTTTTCTGGCCTTTTTGTGGGCCTTTATTTTGGATTGGGCCTTTTGGGTCTTTTTTTAGCTGTTGGACCTCTATTTTGGCTAGGCTTCTTTAGCTTATTATCAACCTTGTTTATGTAAAACTTATGGGTTTCAGGATCCCTTAAAACCTATTTATCTTATAAAAAACAAAGTGATTATCCTATATAGATTTAATTAAAGGAATATGAGATATCCCTCTTTCTTGGTAGTGGAGGTGAGATCTTTATAGGAGCATGTACTACAAAATAAAATTAAACCTATTAATAATAAAGAAGTTGTAATCATACAAGACAATTTATATAAGGATATAAGTATTTAGTTAGAAAAATATAGAGAAGAGATGGAAGAAGCTACCCATAATATGACTTTGGATCAAAAATATAAGGAAGACACTGTGAGATTAGAAAAAAGCTTCAATAGAACCATAGGGCTAGCCTGAAAGGGGAGCTTTAGGTTTCTTGGATGAGATGGTAGTGTTACAAACTAAAGTAGTGGGTATTAGAACCTCAAATTTGGAGGAAAAAAAGTTCATAATAATTTGAAGAAAAAATATATGTTCAATTTCAAACCAAATCCTTTTGAGCAAGACAATGAATCTTGAAGATCATTACATAAGGCTTAGAGTTTCCTATGAAGGGTGATCATAGAATACAAAAATGATAAAGGAGATACATATTTCTCCAATTAAGGTTTCCTTTCCCATATTGATATTGAATATATTTTCTTTGGACTCCATATATGACATCTAAATAAATTTTAGATATTTCCTTTATGAATGAAGATAATGAACTAGGTGTGGTGGATTTAGAAAATATAATTTAAAAGAGAACCATTTATCAAACCCAATCATCTATTGACAATGTTAATAATGGTGAGAAAAAATGAAGAGATCTAAAGACTAATAGAATGAAGTTGGAAGTAGTAGGGAAGGAAAAAGGTGAGCATAATTTCAGGTTAAGGGAGGGTTATGTCCTTCTCAAGGAGCATTGAAAACCTTATCTTGGAATGTCAATCTATAAAGCTACTGACAAGAGATTTTTGGCAATATGGATAAGTAGAAGTTGTCATTTATGGCAACATATATCTTAGGAAAAGAAGGTATAATGTACAGATAAAGATCTCATAGTTGGATGTAGTAAATTATCTAAGTGTAGACAACTTCACTAGTAATACAGAGATAGTTTTTCTAAGTATAGATGATAAACTACTATTTGGCATGTGTGTAGTTAAGGACATGTAGTAGATAAAATCAATACACCATCAAATATATTAGTTTTATTAGTAAAGGCACTAAATAGAGCACTAAAGAAAAAGGTGAATTAAAGGCCATGAATTATTTTGGTTACAAAATAATTACTTAAAAAATCAGGAATAACATCCTACATGTTAATCTTATGTTAGCAAGAATTAATTTTGTATTATGCCAAGCATGTGAATGCTTGAAGGCCGAGAGGGAAAGTTTTGTAAAAAGTAAAGGTATAAGTAAATTATTGAATTATGTGAAGTTGTGTGGAAATGTAAGCAATATGTGAATATGTTGAATATGATATGAAAAATTATATGAAGGATATGCAAGGTATATGTGATGCAAAATTTGATGTATGATCATAAGATTGCGAAGTGAAACAAACAACAATGAAGAGGTTTTTGTATCTATCTCTTTTTTATATAAGAACTATATTGTATAATTGCATGTTTGGGAAATGGGCTAATCTTGCATACATTTTTGTAGTACCTTTTAGAAATAGATAATACCAAGAGGGGGAGGAGGGGGTGAATTGGTATTCTACAAAGTTTTGCCCACAACTGAATATTGTTAATTACTTTATAACTTGCATATGAAAGTAAACCAACAATGCTGAATAGTTAATATAACCATGCACATAAATAACTCATAACACCATTATTTTTTAACTAGGGAAACCCTAGCCAAGGGTAAACCCTAGTTTGGATGATACCCACTAGATGATTCACTAAACAATAGGACTTGTTAAGGATATTGACCCTATTAGGAGTCTATGAAGTACATATAGTGTTCCGAGTCCCTGTTAGGAGAATAGGTCTTGTTAGAATCCTCAACCCTATTAGGAGTTGGTGGAACAAATATAATGTATGCAAGAAGAGCCCACTACCCTAACATGCAATTTATACAATTTAGTTTTTCACAAGAATAGATATACATACAATACATTCTGTCTATTGTACTTTGCACTTGTTTTGATCATACATCAGAATTCACATCACATAAGGCTAAAAAATCTTTCAAGCTTTCTGTACAATAGTTTTCATCTCATAACACTTTCTTATCTATCATCGATAGCGCACTTATTTGAGCAAGATAAGATGTTTACTTATACCTTGCATATTTACAAAACTCTGCTCAGTCGGCCTTCATGAGTTCACACGCTTGTCATAATATAAAATAGTTTATGGAATAATATCCACATATTCAGCTCGTCATAACTTACTAATTATTTCAAAACCAAAATAATTTCTAAGGACGTACAATCAAATTCTCTGCTATGTTTTGTTCTACATGGTTAAATACCCGCAATGGTATTTTAATCATAAATCATGCCATACTATCTGTACACAACTATGCATTGGCACAAATCATCATGATACTGTCATGAAGCTTTCCTTAACTGTGCTTGAGCTAACTCTCAATGATTGATCCATACACTAAACACATGTTCACTGTGCTACTGTAAACTATCTAACACTTAGACAATTTTCTAACTCTAAATGCATAAATGAAATACTGAATGTATGTTGCCATAAATGATGATCATCAGGACATCTATCTGACCATATTTCCAACAATACCATTCCCAACATAGTTGTAGAAAATCCTAACAAGGTTGAGGCTTTTAACAGAGCCTAGTCCTCTAACAAGTACTAGGACACTATATGTACTTCATAGACTCCTAATAGGGTCAACATCCTTAACAAGGTACTTTTGTTTAGTGGATCATTTTGTGGGTACCATCACCATCGGGGTTTTCCCTTGGCTAGGGTTTCCCTAGTTAACAAAATATGGTGTTATGAGTTCTCTTTGTGTATGGATCTATTTATTGTTCAATATTGTTGGTTTACTTTTATATGCATGTTATAAAGTAATTAACAATATTCAGTTGTGGAAAAAAGTTTGTAGAATACTGATTCACCCCCCTCTCAATATTATCTATTTCTAACAATTGGTGTTAGAGAACCATTACTTAGAAGAGGATTATTAGCTTGAGTAAGATCCCTATAAACATGGAATAGTTAAAGAGGAATCTTGAAGAACCCCATTAGAAGATTGATCTTCTTACTGAAGAAAGAGACAACCTAAAAGAAAGGTACGAAGAAGCTAAAGATTGTATTGGGAAATTGAAAGTAAGATTAATCATCTCAAATCTAGAAAAGAACCTAGAGAGCAGAAAAATTATAGTAATGAGGTAGAAACCTTAAAGAAATAAATTGAGATTTTTAAACATGAGTTAAAGATTGTTGAAATAAAGTTGAGATTGAAGAAGGATGATAGAAAAAGTGAATTAGATATGAAATTTGAAAATATAGATCTAATGTCCCATCTTACAAAAGTGACATCTGAACTAGATTCTATCAAAAAAGAGCATGCAAAACTTGAGAAGTACAATATCACTATGAAAGGAGAATCAATCAGGCTAAGAAATAGTTAGAGAAGCTATATTCTAGTAGTGAAAAAATTGATGAACAATTATTCTATTAGAGATCTTCTTATGATAAGATAGGTCTTGGATATCTTATTGGAGAAAAATTAGCAAAGAAATATGAAGCTATAAATGAACCAGATCTAGTTGTTGAAACCCTTGAACTTATGAAGGATGATCAAAATGAAATTGAGTCAAGTAAATCTAAAGAATATTGTAAAGAAGTTGATCAAGTAAGTCAACTCAAGAAATATGATGAACCCAAACAAACAGAGCAAGTTGAACCACCTAAAGAAGTAAGATATGAATTCAAAGGTAGATGCTTAATATGTAATGAAGTTGGTCATATGAAAAGACATTATATAGGTAAGTATTTCAAACCTATTACTAATTTCTATTGTTATAATTGTCATGGTTTTGGACATAAAGCAATAGATTATAGGAAACTTGTCTAATAAAAATAATGGAAATAGTAGAATGTTTAGGAATACTAACCCTATAGGTAATGAAAGAAGGAGATCATCAAGCAGATCTAATGAAGGAGAAAGAGCCAATGGAAGAAGAATAAATATTGTGTGTTACAAGTGCAATAATTTTGGACACATTTCAAGGAATTGTAGAGCACTAGTCAATCATAATCGACCTAATCAAAGAAGGAGCACACATGTATGTCAGTTATGTAATAAATTTGGTCACATTGCAAGATTCTACATAATGGATATGAAAAAAAATCAACAAGAACCCAAACTATAGAAGGAACAACAAAATAAATGATAAAAGGAATGAAAGTATCAATAGTAGTTAGACAGAATCACTCAAAGAGCATGTTTAAGAATTCAAGGAAGTATTTGTGAAGGAAAATGATCCATCAAGTTCACATGTGGTATTAGAAGAACAATATTTTAATGCATTTAATGAGAGATTGAAGTCATCCATTGTGTGTGATTCATCTTATTTGAATTAAGCACTTTTCTTTAAAAAATAGAGTACTAGAAAGATAGAATACAGGTAAGAGTTTGAGTTAGAAGTGGTAAAGTTAGCAAATGGAAAAGTAGATCGTAAGGAAACTCTTGTTAAGAGTGCAAGTCATTTGGAGATTGTATGAGGTCATAAGAATAAAAAAACATTTAAAGTTAATAGATAACAAATTTTACAGATTGAGTAGTAGTGCAATCAATGCAAAGTTAAATTTTGAAGCATTTAAAGGACACATACAAGATTGTGAGTACCATTTGATCATGTGAAG
Organism: Cupressus sempervirens; assembly: GCA_028749045.1. Taxonomy (NCBI): domain Eukaryota; kingdom Viridiplantae; phylum Streptophyta; class Pinopsida; order Cupressales; family Cupressaceae; genus Cupressus; species Cupressus sempervirens. The sequence goes on from CM053784.1 coordinate 752,445,951, forward strand.
AGTTAAGAAGCAACTAAAAGTGATTTGATAACAAGTTAAAGGAAAATTTGAAGCATTTACAAGTGTGAAGTAAGAAATTCCTAATTGCGTGAATTCTATGTATTTTTAGAATTTTCATTTGTGTTTTCAAAATCCTTGAACAAGTTAAGATGGAAAATCCTACTGTAAGTGATGTTAGTGAGAGACCATGATACAAGTTCAAGAAATGCCCATTTGTGTCTTTGGAAGATGATCCTTTGGGAGCATTTTTGCAAGTTCTACTGAATGTATTTCATGTAGAGGATGTAAGGACATACATTCAATGCAAGTTTGATACTATTGGTGACAATGATATTCACAAGGATTTGGATGTGGTATGTAACACTGATTTATATTTGAAGCAAGATTTTCATCACTTAGAAGAAATGAATAGACACATGATCTATATGGAGTTTGATAAACATGAATGGAGTAGAATAATCTTGAGAAGAATCCATGACATAATGTTTTGGATAGGACTCATCCTTGTCATGATTGACAATGACATGATCCACATGCTTAATGGATTAAACAATGAAGGGAGCAATCCAATAAATGATAAGAATGTTAAGAAAATGGTTGAAACCAATATGAAGACCAAGTCAAATAGAAGAAACATGAGAATTGATTTGACTAAGGAAGATGCTATAAGAATCATTATAAAAATTATAGGTTACAAGATGAACTAAAGTTTAAGGTTAAATTTTATACCTACTAGATTCATCCATGCAACATACCTAATGATAGTACAAAGGTATAATATTAATCTATGTGAAATTGTGAAACAACACTTGCTTGACAATATCAAGAAGTTGAAAAGGACAAAGAGTACAATTTTCATATTTGAATCACTGATAACTCATCTATTCTTTCAAGTTATCAAAAATTGTCCAAGTATGCTACACCATGGATGGAATGGAAACAAGTGCACAATGAACTTGATCACTTATCATTATAGGAGACAGTTACAAGAAAGAATCGCTAAAGAAATAACTAGGATGATGAAGAGTTTCTAATTTGAAATGAAGAAGAGATTCATAATCCCTCAAATGAAGAAGAGATTCATAATCCCTCAATCACTGGTAGAGAAGTACAAGGATTATATATGTTTCATAGTTGAAAGAGTTGAGTTCATAGACCCTATGGGCTATGAAATGAGTGAAGATCTAATAGAGAGCTATGTGAAGATCATCCTAGAGTTTGATAGGGATAAGGAATGCCCTCGATGGGGTACATATGATGAAAAGATGAAAGAAGTTTGCAGTGAACTATATAGCAAAGACATTAAGAAAAGGGTGAATAAAAGGATAGAAGCAATCTTGAAGGAATTTGGTATGATCAGAGAGGAATTCAATGAAGTTAATGATATTGCATTGGAAATGAAGGAAAGTGGAAAAACAAAGGTATTGGCAGCTCCTTATAGTGGAACGACCTACAGAAGGAGTTACAGTACCAGGATCTAATTCTCATATACCTACTGCTCCTTATGCTGTAGTTACACATGTACAATCTATTTCTATCTAGAAGAATAAATATTTAGATGAAGTGAAGATAGTTGAAGAAAAATTAGTCACTCCTCCAAGTGTTAGGAAGTCAAACTAAACTATTGAGTTTGCATCTAGGAAAAGAGTCAAACAACAAGCTAGTGGACCAAGAAAAAGAAGAAAAACTTTACAAATGATTGAGTCAGAGTCTGATGAATATGAAGAAGAGATATAGGACATAACAATAGAAGAGGTAGTTGGAGAAGCAAGGATATCCACTAAGAAGAAGCCTTGGAAGCCAAAGGTAGAGAATTTAAATGTTCAAATCATTAATGATGAGAATTTTGTTCAATTAAATAAGTACCATAGTTTGTATAGCAACATGGATAGACTAAAACTAGAAAATGCTATAGTTAGGAATATAGTTTTGAGGAACAAGAGATTTGAAGATATACAGAGGAATATCTCACAAGATTTAGATAATAGATTGATTAATAGGAGAAGAAGAGTTGTTGAAGAAGACAAAACAATTAGAGAAAATCTAATAAAGAAACTTGTTGAGGTAAATGGTGATGAAGACATGAGTGGAAAAATGAAGGGTATTGAACCCTTTTTGAAGAAAAAAAGGAGAGTTTTTATATTGATGGGAGGAAACTATGAAGAAGTGAATAAAGAAATAAAGGAAATCATTATCAAATGCATGACTTTGTACCACAAATTGTAGAGAAGTTTACAAAATTAGGGGTAGAAATCCCTATGTCTATTGAGCACAATACACCAACATAAAAAACAATGGAAATCAAGGACACCAAGATGCCATACTTATCTTCGTAGAACTCAATTGGGACTGACACCATGCAAGTTGGTGTTGTCAAGGTTATAATTAACATTGCATAAGATCATTTTAAGGATCTTGGGACAAACATTGTTGGTAATATAATTGGATACTCTAGCTTTGATGAAGAAGAAGATATAGAAGGATGAAGAAAGAAAGAAGAGGAAAGAAGAAGAAGAGAAGAAAATGAACGAGGAAGTAGGGAAGGAAGGGAAAAAAGAAGAGAATAAAAAGGAGGAAGAAGAGAAGAAGAGGCAAGAGGAAGAAGAAATAAAAAAGAAGGAAGATGAGAAGAAGGAGGAGGAGGAGGAGGAGGAAAAGAAGAAGGAAGAAGAAGAAGAAGAAGAAGTTGAAAGAAAAAGAGGAATAAAAGAAGAAAGAGGATGAGGAAAAGAAAAGGGAAGAAGAAGAATAAAGGAAGAAGAAAGAAGAGGAGGATAAGAAGGCAAGTGTACCCAACACATCTCTCACCCTTGCAACACTTACAAGTTTAGATGATGATGATCAAACTATTATAAATGTTTACAATAACTGAGAGGGGCAAGGGGGCGGGGGGGTGTGGGGTGAATCACAATAAAAAAAACACTCACCATTTCACTAATCCTATTGTTTCTCAGTCTCTACTAAAAATACTGTCTTAAACATAACATGCTTTGCATAATGAAAACATCATCAAATATAAAACTTATAAAGCATTTATTTCAATTTGACACAAGGATTTTTAAATGGAAACCCAATTTAAGAAAAACCACCAACAACATGTCACTTTTTTCACTCTTTCAAAGTGAACTCTCTTAGGAGCCAACCTTGTTAAAGGTTACTGTTGAAACAAATAGCTTTGGTTCAAAAAATTGCATTGTTCACATGAGACTATACTCATGTATATATACATGTCAATATGCTAAATACTGATATGTATATGTACATGAATATAATCTAAATTTCATTGTGGAAATCAAAACATTTAGAACTATTGATGCATATTATTATTGAAGTAATATATCATGATTGAATTCAATAAACAATCATATTTATACTACTTTTACTAAGAATTCATCACCTTAAGCCTTCTTTCTTAACATGTCATTGTAGACTCTTCGCTTAGGTCACTTGATGAAGCAAAACCCTTCACTCCTTGTCTCCCTTAGGTTCTCACACATGACAACCTTGCTTCATGACTAGCCATTCCTATAAATAGGAAATTAAGATATTTTTCCACTCATTCTCCATCATCCAATTTAGGGTTAAGATGGATTAGGTAGGATAAAATGTATCTAACCCATATCTCATATCTCTTCTAGAAACTTCTCCTAGAATCCACTTTGAATTCTCCTAAAAATACTTTACCTTGAATTCTATGCCACTAGCTCATCAACCTTATCTTCCACCTAGTTCACATAATCCAAGAAAATAAACTTGTTAGCTCAGATTCATTGAATCCACAATCTTTTAAATAACACAATAGCTTGACATTATCAACCTTCTGATGCTTGATACATACTATGTTGCTCGACATCCATTGCGAAATCACATTGTACGAACTAAAGTTTATTGGTGCTCAGAATCAACTAAAATTTACTCGACATCCACTATTCTACTTGACATACACTAGAATGAAAATTTACTCGACTCCAACTAATTTTTTTCTCAGCTTGCACTAAATTTTCTTGGTAGCTACTATCCACTTGGTCAAGCTTGGCAGACAAACTTTATGCAACTTGTTCTTGTAAACTTTCTTAGTCTAACCAACCTTTGTAGCCTTAAGTAGATTATCAATACATCATGTCATCACTATCTTAACTGATCCTTGTACTTCATTACATAATCATAACTCAACCTTTCCTCTAGGTGATATTGTTACATCTTTTGATCAAATCCTCTTCATCAATCAAATAAGTGATAGTACTTGAATCTTATAAGAAGTTCTCTTACCAACAAATAGTAGGTTTGACATCAGTGACAAAAAAATGATTGAAACACATAGTCTTCTTCAAAAATCTCCCTCTTTCAATCTATTTTCAACAATCTTTATCAATAATGATCTTTTCAATCTATTTTTAACAATCTCCCTCTTTGGCATTGATGGAAAACCAAGCTGATCAATCAAATCAACCAAATTGTAAACATCTTTGTTCAACCAAACTGACTAGGTTAAAATAGTAAGATAGTACCTAAAAGAAATCTTGTATTGAAATCTCTCCCTCTATCAACAACTTCCATCTTTTGAATAGGTTACAAAATTCTTTCTTATAACTCCTTCTTACTATATCTCCCCCTGACTAGGTAAATATTTCTTTGCTCTCCTAATCAACAACTGTCTCCTTAATTATCTCTTGATGTCTCCCTCTTATATCTCCCATTTTGACAATAATCTCCTGATTAGTAAAACTTTGTTGATCATTAAGCTCTCTCACAACATTTATACTGGCTTGATCATATCTCCCTCTTGATTAGTAAATTTCTCCCTTAGTAATTATACATACTAGCTTGATCATATCTTCCTCTTGATCAATAAATCTCTCCTTGTTTAATAACAATGCCAAAGATTTGTCATCTTTAACATGACAGAAATAAACCTTTCAATTTCTTTAGCTTCTCCTCTATCACCTGGTTTATGACTAATTTGAAGTTTCATCTCTTTGATTACTTTAGAAAGCTCCTAAAGTAAGATCCTCTGCATCATGTGTAACATATGACCATCAACTTGTTTGATGCAAGGAACTCCTCTTATTACTTAGATAGTGTTGCCCCACTTTTCATCCTGTACCCATTATGCAAAGTGAAATATGGTCTTGTGTCTCAATTAGGTTTAGGTATGTTTGAGTCAGTTTCTTTTCCCCGAGTGAAAAGTCTTACCATCAAATTTTGAACTTCTTCCTTCTCCTGCATTACGTAACTAGGTGGGTTTCCCTTGTTGCCATGAGTTTTGTGGGTAGTCTAAGATCCTTTTTGATGGATATTCTTAGTTTGTATGATGATCTTCATAAAGTAATTTCCAAGAAAGAACTTGCTCATGACTCATTATAGTTGACACATAAAGAAAATGAAGTCTGCAGAAAACCTAGCATCAACTTCTCCTTGGCAAATTTTTGCATTGCTTAGGTGATTTTCCACAGACGCCAACAAAAGAGGAACACAAGCTAGAATGAGGAAATGAGTTGTTTTATGGATGGATTACTCTTACATTGTGATATTCTACCTCAAGAGTTACTCAAAAATCATTATAATGATCAGAATAACATCTGGCAGAAAATTCTAAAGCAACTTCTCCATTGTGGGTTTTCGACCCAGGAAGTCAATTTCTCGACAAAGGCATTTGTAAGAGAGAAAAGCAAGTAAGTGGTCTCCTTTTTTTCATTTTTTAAGCTCTTTTGAGACTTTGTGAAGTCTAGAGACATATTAACTTAAAAGGCTAAGTGAAAATAAGAACAAGGAAGGAAAAAAAAAAGTTTCCTTCTTTGCGGTGGGTTTTCAACCCCTTGAAATGATTTTACATATCCATTGAAAAATCACTTCTGCAAGCATGTTGAGCTCATAGATCAATTTTAAGATGTTGTAAAAAAGATAATGGAAGCTAGTTGATCACATTTGGGTAGGAATCTTGAGAAAAATTTGGCTAGGTGGATTTTTCCCCATTGAGTTCTCCATTCTTAATTCTCCGCAACTTGGTGAAAAATGGGAACGTAGGTCTGTAATAAAGGAAAGTAATAGTTGGGCCAATAGGAATAGTCAAATGACATGCAAAAATCCATTAGAAACCCCTAAAATTAATGATTTAATGGATTTATCCTTTAATTCACTTGTGTGGCATGGATCTTGAAGATTAATGGGTGGATTGGGGTTTCTATATAGAGATGAACATAACAGATTTTCAAACTACCACTTTCTTATTTGAATTGTTATGCTGTTGAATTGAATAGTGATTTCAAAATCCTCACAGTTGCAAAGATCTACTCTTTGTACTATTTTCAATTTTAATATTTATAGCTCATCTCTATCTCAGTTAAGATGGCAACAAGATTTTTTGGTTTTGATGGACTGAATGAGATTAAGTTGACATTGCAAAATGTCACAGATACTTCATTCCACTTCTTCAACATGTAGGATTTTCAAAGAAGGTTGAAGTCAGAGCCAATCCACCCTATAATAGAGAAAATATGAGGAAGTGGACTAGTGGAAGCAACCGAGTTTCTAGTAGCAATTCAAGCCCCTGAGCTAATCGTTGAATGCATTAACTATTACAATCTGGATACTAAACAAATTATGTTGCCAGATCATATAGTTTTAATTTCAATTGACTAGCAAACTATAGTCAATTTCCTCCAGATTCTAGAATGAGAAGAATTTTTTGAATTGACCATGCGAGGAGCCATGTTTGAGTTCTCCTTGAAGAAGATGGTGTAGCGGAAGGAAATCATGAGGTCTTGGTTCCAAAAACCATGAGGACCTAAGAGTAAGGTTCCTAAGACTCTTTTCGACACTGATTTTAAACCCAAAATTGTGGACATCTTGGTTCTTTTACATCAATTGAAAAGTGAGGTAGAAGCACTCAATTTCGTAGAACAATATTTCTTTTTAGTGTAAATCATCTATTCAGACACACATTATGTTGATTGGGCATATGAGGTGAGTGAACATCTGTCCAGAGCTTTGAGTGCTGCAAAGTTCTACAATACCTTCTACATGTCCTCTTTCCTAATTTATATATTGGCATCTTTACAATTGTGGCCAGGCCTTCCCATAATAGAGGATTTTCCTGATGATGTAAAGAGTTATGAATTTTATCCATGCTTGCAGTTACAGAATAGTTATGCAGAGTATGTCAAGGTTAATGACTCTTTTAAAATGAGGATTTGTAGGGAGCTACAAGGATGCCTAGAGAGGAGGTTTAGTTCAGAAGTGATGGTAGCCATTAGTTAGTTTGGTAGCTACTTCATTCAATTCTCATCCTTCTCATATTTGCATCTTGTAGCTTTCAATGGATTTCCTCTGAAGCTGCCTAGACAACCAAGCAACATGATTGTGCTCATAGAGATCATAAGACAATCTATCCAAGTGAACATGCTGAGTGATAGCCTAAGGAAGAAGGGGTATGAGTTCCCAATGAAGGTTGGGGCTTACAGTTGTGATTCTTGGTCTGATTCTAAAAACATGCTCAAGGTATTTGAGAGTAAGTACAAATTGGAGGAATATGAATTTATGAGGCCCATGTTTGACCCAAATGGATATGTAAGGGAGGTGGTTCAGATTGGGAGTGTGATCAAACATGTCACCACTCTGGAGGATTATTGGGTAGATTGTAGAGATGAGTTGGAGAGCCATGATCGATCATTTTCCAAACTCACAGTAGAAAAAATAAAGACATATGGTGTTGATCTCAACGTAGAGGGATTAGAGGATGATGGTCAAAATTGTATAGCAATACATATCTTACTAAATTAAGAGGAATTCCTATCAATTTCGAGCCATATGTGGATGTGGAGGAGAGTCTTGATATTATGATGGCAAGGATAATCAAAAGAACTAGGAAGTGGGTTGAGTGGACAACTAGAAAGGGCCAAAGTAAGGGTGCAACCACTCAATCCTCTCCAGTAGCTGCAACACCTACTTCATCTCAGAGTGTTACAATGGGTGTGACCATAGCTTCCACCCAAGGACTAGCTCAACCTATGGGCAAAGGTGATCAACCCCTAGGAAATAATGTTCCTATATCCCCAACATGTCATGATGGATCCTTGCTAGTTATAGGAACCCAGACTGGCACTTAAGAGAAGAAAGCAGAAGAACCAAAGGGTAGTGCTCCTTTCCCAGTACCTTCCCCACATATTACTCCTATTCCATCTCCTCACACTACACCTATTCCTTCTCCATATACCACTCCAATCCCATCCCCTCATCATAGCCCCATGCCATTAGCAAGTGCTTCCCTGTTGAGACCAGGTGGCTCTCCCATACAGATAGTAGACTTAGGGGATGGAAAAAGTAGCACCAGTGAATCAACTAAATCAGATGAAGAGATGAGGAAGACTTTAGAGATGGAGAAGGGCCAGGCTTCTTCTAGACTCATCTCCAAGGACTCAAAGAACCCTTTCTCTTCAACCACTATAGCCATGACTCTAGTGAAAAAGAAGATGTTTAGCATCGAATCACTCAGAACAACTTCCAAGGTGATAGGAACTGATTCTTGGCTAGAAGATACTTTGGAGAGGAGAAGGAAAAGAAAAGATGAGAGTGTTTCTGCAAAAGACACTATATCCCTCGTGGTTCATTTTAGGACTGCATTGGCAAAGGTTAAGAAGCATAAGACTTTATCCATACTTGGACAAGATCCAAAAACAAGGCACTTAACAATGGAGATAGCAAAGTCGAACAAAGGAGGGAGAATTGAGGATATGATTCCTAATGATTTTTCTTTGCATTCAATCAACCTCGAGGAAGCCAGGCATGACACAAAAGTTAGCTTGTGGAGATTGAGCAATGAAGTGATAGAAGGACAATTAGAGAGTCTCAAATTGACCAAGATCAAGATGAAGGTAGAAATAGAAGAGTTGAATAATTTTATTAGGCAACTAGTCACTCCACTAGAAACTATTTCTAGTATGTCTATGACTCAAACTCCTAGTACAGTTGAAGTGCAAGCTCTCATTTCCCAGCTCCAAGAAGATAGGTACTATGGCTAGATTAATAGAGAGTGGATTGAGAGACTCAAATCAGAAGGAGTTTCCCTCATAGATCAAATTGGAAATGTTATCCTCATATTGGAAATAGAAAAGGATAAGATACTATCTAATAGTAACACTCTGGCTGGAGAAAGAGTTAGGTGTGATGAATTCCTCTCTCTCTTGAAGATGATCATGTAGATGAAAGCCAAAGAAGTAGTCAAAGCCAAGATTTTAAAGAAAGGGAATGAGCCTTTGTTTGAATGGTTCCAAAGTATGCAGTTCAAACTAGAAATGATCCAAGAAGCTGAGAAAGGGCTCAAGGTGACAGAGGGAAAATAAAGAAAACTCAAGATAGAGGATTTTAGTTGATGAGAGGGTTACACACTGACTCTCAAACTAGTGATCAAGGAAAGGACCTCATCAGAATAGAAGTGATGAAAATTAATTTCTCTATTTTTAAAGATAATTTGTCTACAGTAGCTTCCAATAGCTAGAACAAAACTATAGAACTCCAAGCACTTAGTGGATGGATACATGTGACAACAAAAGAGTTGCCAGATTAGTTGAATGCCATAAAAGAGTTGGCAAGGGAACACATAAAATGGCTTTTGAGATTCACCAATATACATGTGCCCGATCATGAAGAGTTGATCCCAATAACGGTTGCTGCCAAGTCACATAGAGCAAAAATAGAAAAGGGGAAGAAATCTAAATGATTCATACTATACTCTCTTTTTGTTTTCTTTTGTAATTTTTTAATGTGACAAATTGGCACCTTTCCATTTGTCACCCTCAGAAGATGAACCGATTAAACTTCCTTTGTAATGGTCATCTCAAAACTCCATATGTATGAATTGAAAAGATTAATGAAAGGTCAGAATTTTTTTTGGTGTGAAGTACTGTTTGTTGTAGAGACAATTGAATGGTATTTTATGTCAATCATTTTCTATTCTAGTTACTATTATATTGAGTTTACATTTCCTCTTTTGTTTTGAATTGGAATAAGGGAAGAATAGAGTTTTACCTCCCATATTTTGAGACAACAGATGAATGTGATAAGTATTGTTATAATTCATTCAATGAAGGGATTCTGTTAGCATTTCCAATTTATTAGTTATAATTTAGGTTTGAATTTGCTTAGTTCAACATCAGTTAATTATGTGGATGAGATTTATGGATTCATAAGATGTGTGGGTACATGAATCTATTCTAGTGTTGAGAAGTTTTTATCTGCCTAAGTTGGATTTTATTTAGGTCTAGCTTAGTTATCCCTCTACTGTTCTCGGGTTAAGAACATACCCCAAAGTAGTTTAGGAAGAAAAAAAAATTCATTGCAAATTTATTTCAGGGAGCTGTACCTACCAATTCAGAGGAAATCTAATACATCCACAAAGAGCTTTCCAATTGTTTGTGATTAGATATTGTTCTGAATTGGGCATTAAAGAGTAATAATTTGAAAGAAAAAATCTATTTACCAACAGATAGCCTTTTATAGTTTACCTCTTAGATATTCATGAGCATGCTTAGGTAATGGTTTTGTGAAGATATCAAAAATTTGTTCCTTTGTGTTAACATATTCCATCTTCACCTCTTTATCTTGAACTAACTCTCTCAAGTAATGATACTTGATTGCAATGTGCTTTGTCTTTGTGTGCATCACTAGATTCTTTGATATATTGATAACACTAGTATTATCAAAATAAAGTATCACTAGTTCTATGATTTCTTCTTTCATACCTTTGAGTAGTTATTTGATCCATACAATGTTTGTGCAATTTACAACAACAACAACATATTCAGCTTTAGTAGTAGATAGTGAAGTGTAATTTTGTTTTTTGCTAGTCCATGCAACTAGTCTCTTTCCTAAGAAAAATGTTTCTCCACTAGTGCTCTTTCTGTCATCAATGCTTCCAGCCCAATCATCATCAGTGTAGGCTCTCAATTCAAAATTTTCATTTTTCTTCTAGTATAGACCAAACTCTTATGTTCCTTTTAGATATCTCATTATTCTTTTCATAATCATTAAATGATTCTCCCTAGGATTAGTAGAGAATCTTGCAACTATCCCTATAGATAATGCAATACCAGGTCCACTATGTAATACATATTACAATTTTCCAATCATAGAGATGTACAATGTTTGATTTACCTTAGCTGAATATTCATTCTTTGACAACTTGTGTTCAGTCACCATAGGTGTACTTACTAGTTTGGAATCCTCCAATCCAAAAGTTTTCAATATTTCCTTGACATATTTTGATTGAGAGATGTATATACCATATTTTATCTGATATGCTTGCAAACCCACAAAAAAATTGATCTCTCCAAACATAGACATTTCAAATTATTACTTCATCTGATTTGCAAAAATCCTTACACAAGGCATCTTGACCTCCAAATATGATATCATCAACAAATATTTCAGATAATGAAATAAATTTGGCTTTCTCTATCTTCATGTATAGATTGCTATTATCATCAGTCCTTTCAAATCCAATCATCACAGACATGCTCTTGGTGCTTGTTTCAAGCCATATAGAGCCTTGTGTGGTCTACATACCATGGTCTTATTGTTAACATTATTAAGTACCAGAATTTGCACCTAGTACTAAACTAAAAAAATTTAGTAACTCTGGCATAACATGAGAATCACTTCTTGGTGGGACAAGCGATTGAAGTGAAACCTCTGATCTCTAGGCTGGCTCCTATTGAATATTCAGTGACATTTCCATAAACCTAATCTAAACTTGTGGAAAAAGGGGGAGAAATTACTAAAAATAAACCTAAAACCTATAGTTTAAACTAAGAGATGGGTGATACACCAAAAGTAATATGAAAAAATTGGATACAATTGATAGAGAAAGATTGTTTAGCTACTTGAAACACAAACAAAAACACTTCTTTTCTATAAAGATTTGCATAAGTAATTTGTAAAATTGTTTGAAGAATGAATTTTGCAAAAGGAGGAATACAGATGCCTCTCTCTTACCAATTTCACCTTAAAAAACACCGATTACAACCTGCAAATAGACTTACTCCTCTACAACTAGGTGCTAGAATGAGACAAAATAATAAGGAACAATAATAATTTACTAATTTCCTTATCAAGTCATTCTAACATTACACATAGAATTGTAGAAAGAAAGAAGGTTTAGAAATTGACACAAATAACATAACTCGATTGCTGTCACTTGTATTAAACTTCCAAAAATGAATTACAAACTTCTGTAAATAAAAGTTAAAGACTCCAAATAGTCATAGAAACTTCTCTGCATAATCACAACTCTCTAAAATGAGTTAAAAAAATTGACTAAATACAATGCCCAGCTCTTGGGTTTAATGTAGAAAGATAGCCCAAAAATGAGGACTCAATAACTCATGAAAATAAAGTCTTATCTTTGAAAAAGCTCCACTAAGTCATAATTATGCCTATGAATCATCTTCAACTATCCATAAAATGCTCTAACTAGTCATAAAGACCCCCAAACTAACTTGGAAAAGTCAAACTCGACCCCCAGATTCGCTCCTAAAAAGGCTCCTAATGTTTTCAAGTTGACTCTTTCATTAAAGAACATGAACATGAAATGAACCTCTTGCCTTCTTTTTGAATTGAAAATAGATAAAATATTAAATGATTTATAATTTTATCATTTAAATATTCTTCTTTACAATATTACAACTTATGCAAAAAGAAATAAGGTAAATAAAACCTTACATACAACCTAAGGTATTGCATAAACAACCCCCCACCCCCCCCCCCTCCCCTTCACAAAAAAAAATTAAAGTTTTAAAAGGTATTAAATCCCATCAAATAACCCGTGGAATCCAAAAATTATTAAAAGGAATTTGGGGCAGGATATATTGTTCGAATACCCTAAAAGGTTTTCATTTTGACATTTGCATTGAAGGTGAAGAATCCGTGGTGAAGGAAGAAATAGGGTTTCATGGCCACCACTGTGTTATTTGCTGGAACTTCTATCAAGCATTAAAGGTAATGCTTATTTTGCTATTTCCCTTTTCACATTCTCTTGCTTATGCTATAGCTATAACCTTCAAGAATGTTTTTCTCTTTCTCTGCTGAGAAGCATTTGGAGTTCAAATCTCTTATGGGATTTCCTGCCTGTTCTTTGATTTCCATATGAACTAAATTTTTTTCCACATTCGAGCACTTGATTTTTTCCCTTGGCCTTCCCCATTCTCTTAGGAGGGTTTTCTTTCTTTGAATTTTCTTTAATGTTTGCCGCCATTAAATGATTTGTTTCCTGGAAGGGGTTTGCTAGATGTATTTAACACATACATTTCAGTTTTACATTTTGCATTTGGGTTGTGTTTTTCTAGAAGTTACACTCCATTTTTACAAAAACTCAAGTGGGGTTTCTTCTATAATTTTGTGAGTATTTTCTTTAGAACTTGTGCCACCAATCTCCTCTGCTGCAACTTTTGTTGTTCTTTTACTATTCTGAGACATTTTTTTTTTACAGCTTGAAGTTATGCTGACAAATTCTCCCATATAGTAATTGCAGCATGTTTCTCCCTAAATGTATCCTAGAGAACTTTTCTCAATGAAGGAAAATCATTCCCTTCCAAGTTACAATTGGTTATAGTTATTTTTCAAAAGAATTTTGCTCTGTTTCCAATGTTTCTAGCTTTGAGATAAAGTTATTAATTTGTTCTCATTGTTCTACAACTTTGGATTTTAACTACCTTTTTTTCATATATTAAGAGAACTTGATATTCTAAATAATCAAAGAAACACTTTCCTCAACCCATGTGAGTTTGAGTTCATAGGCTCAATGACTGTAGATTAAGCTCAATTTTTTTTCTTCTCTAGTATAGGCTGCGAGCATTTGTTAGTGATTCTCCTTTGATGTTGTACATGTTAGTAATTTTCTTTGCATAAGAGGGAATATGCCTATCAACCCTTTGCTATTTCCAAGAGGTCATGAACTAAATTCAGCATTTCCTTTCCTCTTCTATTCCGAACTGTTATATACTAAAATTTTCAAGTCATGGTTACTCCTAGGTATTTTTGCACTACAAAGTCCAGAATCATGTCAACACATTTGTGTAGTCAAAACAAGTATAGCAAGAAGGAGCAATGACATTAGTTAAATCATCTGCTGGAAGATAGAAATATGGAACTTCTTCTATATGATCATCTAAATGCTTCAAATGAACCTTGCAATCCTGCTTGAACTTGTAATGCAAAATAGTCGTAGGACTATAACTTGCAATCTTTAAAAACTTATCAAGACCCTTCCCTAGTCCATTATCCACTTTCCCTTGACAAGCTACTCCATAAAAAGAAAATAGTTGTTTCACTCTTAGTGCCTCAACAATAGCTAGTGTATTCAAATTAGGTGATAATGTCTACTGAAGTGGAGACCGAGGTTCTAATTTCATTTTCTATGTGCTGCATTAAAACAACTTTTGACATTTTTGATTGACCTTCATAGGCTGAATCTTTGAGCTTTTGTAGTTGATGATATCCTTGTCTCATTGATTTTATTAAAGAATTATGTGTTGGAACTGCAACAACATTATTTTGAGACAGGATTTTCAATTATCAGAAAGAGGCACAATAACCAACCTTCTCATTTTCTTGCTCTGAGCTTGTGCATTGTGAGTTACAGTAGTGATAATGATGTTCAATGTGATAATGATAATGATGAGTTTTTCACTATGACTACTGTTTCATGATATTTAAAAATAGTATTTCATGAGGTTTGAGCACAGGCTCGTGACACTCATGAAACTACTCTCCTATGATTGTAAGCTTGTTCTTGATTATAATGAATGGTTTCATATCAGAGTTAATATGTCCCTTTAACATTATATTTTCTGCTTTTGCTCACTTGAACTCTTAGAGTAAAATTTACTATTTTTTATATGTATTCATAATCAGAAAGGTATTGCATATGTGGGTACATAGTTGTGGGTGATCAGTCATTGCTTAGATCTTTTAAGATCTAACCCCACTTTTTCCTATGTAGGAGAATGAAGACTTAGAGCTGTCAGATCAAGAGCTGGACTAGGAGTAGCATCAAAGATCACATAATTAGTCAAACACTGAAAAGTGAATGACTGGTTACCTCTAACTCTACCTTCCTATGCTATGTTTTTCTTATTCTCAATATGTATAAAAGGCAGTAGTTAGACTCACGGCTTGTGTGAGATTTTTCATTTCTAGCATTTTCTATTCATTCCATAATTTGTGAAACTAAAAATTGTACATATTAGTTGATGATTTATACAATGAAAATTGTATTTCCTTCTACTCATGATTTCTATATGATTGCAAAATTATGAAATGTAAATGAATAGAAAATGACTGATCTTTTCTTTTGCAATGTTACTATTAAGGTAAAATTCCAACATGTGTAGAATTTTAGTAACATTTTTGGTGACCTCTGCTATATGTCTGCTTGCTAGAAATTTGACCAGTTTGCTTTATTCATTGGGCATAGAGTCTAAAATTATGCATCCCTAGCACCTAGACCTGACAAAAAGTGACTTTTAAAGTTGCTAGTTTAGTTTTGAATGTATGCATGTGAGCTTAATAAGACTCTTATTAGGTTGACGGATATAAATAATCAAACTCAAGTAGTAGCTTTTGAAGCCAAAACCTTCACCATTTGATCATCTTAGTTATGTGTGGATGAATGTGTGTATTTGAATGCATGCATGTGAATAGTGGATTTGTGGATATGCATGTATGTAAGGTTGGTAGTAGGACTTTGAGTAGCTGCAACATTATGTATATGCATATGCATGTGTATACTAAGTATGTGTAGGCATTTAAACACATGTATTGATGCAAGCATGAATGGGATTTGTGAATTATGAAGCTTTACAACACAAACTAGCAACTTGACTAATCTAAACTACAAAATAAGACAAGAAACTAACCTAGGATAGAAAACAAAAACTAGCATGTGCTTGGACAACACTTAGGGAAAACAAAACTAACCTAACCTCCTACCCTAGTCTAACCAACATAGAAGCTTGGTCAAAAAAATCCATTCATAGGTTCTGAGAAATATCTCCCTTTCCTTCTCAATTTGCAATAAAATCTACACTCAAAGGTGGTAGAGAATACATGAGAGACATACAGATGACAAAGTAGTTGGTGCACTATGTCTAGAATGATAGATGCAAATGCAATCACCTCTTCTAATTGATCAAATGTATTACTACTCTGGACTGTAGGAATGAGTTGAAATTGCTCCAACTTAGTTGCAAAGGCATCCTCAACTCCATCTTTTAGTGGAGGATCATGTTCAATTTCTTGTTCGATTAATCCTTCATTTTTGGCCTCCATTCTTGCTAAGTGTATGATGGGGTAGCTTTTGGAGATAATAAAATTTGTACTTAACCTACTAGCTCTTTTTTGTGGTTCATCATGACTCCCCTACATAATTTCTTGCCATATCATCTCCTGCTCATGGGTTAGAGGCCCACCATCTTCTGTCAAAACGTTCAATAACTTATCTAAGCTATCAACTTGTAGAATGTTCTCAATAATAGGTTCAAACTTTAACTTGGGTAGAAGATTTTTAGAAGAGTGTTTTCCAATATAGGGCTTTCTTCAATAGGCTTACACCCCAAAATTTCAACAATAATATTTTCATAGAAATCTTTGATAATGCTATCAAAACACTCCTCTCCTAGAATATCAACATCTTCCATATCTTGAGTGGATAATTTATCAAGTGAAACTTCATCATTTATGTCCTTCTATTGTAAAGCTTGGATGGATATGTTTGGAACATCAATACTCCACTCTTACTCTATAAAAAGGGGCAACTCATTAAAGAAACACAAAATGGTTTCTTCTTTACCTGTGTATTTTCCTATAACTAATAGAGTTTCTTCATCATATTGTTCACAAACATGTTGTCCCAACTAGGCTTCCATAGTTATTTCTCCATTCTGTAGTTCTGAATGAGCTATATTGACCGTATCTTCAGAATTTTGACTTTGGATTGGCTCACATGGGGTATCCTTAACAAGATTTGGCATTTCATAACAGGGATACTTGGTCCATGAAAATTGCCATATTTGCTGAATACTTTGATTACTAACAGGTTGTTGACATGATTGAATAGGGGAACTAACAAGATGGCTTGGCTATCTATGCTCACTCAAGGGTTCTTCCAGGGGATGCTCTATTAAATTTTTTGAGCTATGAGCCCTAAAAGGTGGAATCTTTGGCTTCAAAAAATTGAGTTGGGGATTGAGAAGAAGTTTCTACCTTAAAACTTGGAATCACAGGGTTAGGAACTTCTTCACTCATAGGATGAACAGGAAAATGGACTGCTGATTGATCCCCTAGCTCTTGTACTTGTGCAAGTAGAAATCTCATTTGCACCTCCTTTACTTCAATTTACTGAGCAGGTACTTCTTCATGATGATCCCGAGCCTCCTCTTCTTGACGCTACAAATAAGACTGATAGTGAAAGTCTTGCTGCTACATATTGTACTCATATTCTTGGTTTAGAGACCTCATTTTCTATTGGAAACTTGTACATAAATCATCCAGGATTATATTTGAAAAAGCCTTGTATTGATTCTGAGGATTGTGAGGATGACTCTCATTTGGTTGTTTACAAGCATGCTGCCATGCAACTTCAGCAGGGGTGGGAGGGTGGTAAATATATGGAACTTGGTGATGAGGCTCATTAAATGGTGAAAACAAAGAACCATTATGAAATGGAGTGTAATAAGACATTGTTCCATGAAAACCTAACAAGAAACTAGGCTCAAGTCTCTCACCACAACAACTGCATCTATTGAAAACCAGTAAATATTCTCTCTAGGGCTACCAGATATACTTCAAAATAACCTCTTTTAGGTTTTTCGTATACTGATAGCATATCAAATTTGTATAAAATTTAAAATTTAAAATTTGGACTTCTTTAGTTCCACTGGGCATGCCAAAACTGTTAAGTACTAGAATTTGCACCCAGTATTGAACTGAAAAAGTTTAGTAACTTTGGCTTAACAAGGGAATCACTTCTTGGTGGGACAAGTGATTGAAGTGAAACTTCCAATTCCTAGGCTGGCTCCTATTGAATATTCAGTGACATTTCCATAAACCTAATCTAAACTAGTGGGAAAAGGGGGAGAAATTACTAAAATTAAACCTAAAACCTACAGTATAAACTAAGAGATGGGTAATACATCAAAAGTGATATGAAAAATTTGGATAGAATTGACAGAGAAAGATTGTTTAGCTACTTGAAGCACAAACAAAAATACTTCTTTTCTATAAAGATTTGCGTACGTAATTTGTAATAAGATTTGAAGAATGAATTTTGCAAAAGGAGGAATATAGATGCCTCTCTCTTACCAATTTCATCTTTATAAAAACACAGATTACAACCTGCAAATAGACTTACTCCTCTACAACTAGTTGCTAGAATGAGACAAAATAATAAGGAAAAATAATAGTTCACTAATTGCTTTATCAAATCATTCTGATATTACACATAGAATTGCATAAAGAAACAAGGTTAAAAAATTGACACAAATAACATAACTCAACTATTGTCACCTGTATTAAAATTCCCAAAATGAATTACAAACTTCTGCAAATAAAAGTTAAGGACTCCAAATAGTCACAAAAAACTTCTCTGCATAATCACAACTCTCTAAAATGAGTTAAAAAAATCACTAAATACAATGTCCAACTCTTGGGTCAAATGCAGAAAGATAGCCTAGAAATGAGGACTCAATAACTCGTGAAAATAAAGTCCTATCTCTGAAAAAGCTCCACTAAGTCATAATTATGCCTATGAATCATCTTCAACTATCCATAAAATGATCTAATTAAGGATAAAGACTCCCAAACTAACTTGGCAAAGTCAAACTCGACCCCCAAATTCCCTCCTAAAAGGCTCCTAATGTTTTCAAGTTGACTCTTTCATTAAAGAACATGAACATGAAATGAACCTCTTGCCTTCTTTTTGCATTGAAAATATATAAAATATTAAATGATTTATAATTTTATTATTTAAATATTCTTCTTTAGAGTATTACAACTTATGCAAAAAGAAATAAGGTAAATAAAACCTTACATACAACCTAAGGTATTGCATAAACAAAGCGCCCCCCCCCCCCCCCCCTTCACAAAACAAATATAAAGTTTTAAAAGGTATAAAATCCCATCAAATAACCTGTGGACTCAACAAATTATTAAAAGGAATTTGGGGTAGGATATATTGTTCAAATACCCTAAAAGGTTTTCATTTTGAAATTTGCATTCGAAGGTGAAGAATCTGTGGTGAAGGAAGAAATAGGGTTTCATGGCCACCACTGTGTTATTTGCTAGAACTTCTATCAAGCATCAAAGGTAATGCTTATTTTGATATTTCCCTTTTCACATTCTCTTGCTTATGCTGTAGCTATAACCTTCAAGAATGTTTTTTCTCTTTCTCTATTGAGAAGCATCTGGAGTTTAAATCTCTTATGGAATTTCCTACCTATTCTTTGATGTCCGCATGAATTAAAATTTTCTCCAGGTTCGAGCACTTGAATTCTACCCTTGGCCTTCCCCATTCACTTAGGAGGGTTTTCTTTCTTTGAATTTTCTTTAATGCTGGCCACCATTAAATGATTTGCTGCCTGTAAGGGGTTTGCTGGATGTATATAACACATACATTTCAGTTTTACATTTTGCATTTGGGTTTTGTTTTTCTAGAAGTTACATTCCATTTTTACAAAAACCCGAGTGGGGTTTCTTCTGTAATTTTGTGAGTATTTTCTTTAGAACTTGTGCCACCAATCTTCTCAGCTACAACTTTTGTTGTTCTTTTACTATTCTGAGACTTTTTTTTTTACAGCTTGAAGTTATGCTGACAAATTCTTCCATACAGTAATTGCAGCATGTTTCTCCATAAACGTATCCTAGAGAACTTTTCTCAATGAAGGCAAATCATTCCCTTCCAGGTTACCATGGTTTTTAGTTATTTCTCAAAAGAATTTTGCTCTATTTCCAATGTTTCTAGCTTTGAGGTAAAGCTATTAATTTGTTCTTATTGTTCTGCAACCTTGGATTCTAACTGCCTTTTTTTCATTTATTAACAGAACTTGATATTCTTAATAATCAAAGAAACAATTTCCACAACTCGTGTGAGTTTGAGTTCATAGACTTAATGACTGTAGATTAAGCTCAAATTTCTATCTTCTCCAGTATAGGCTTCAAGCATTTGTTAGTGATTCTCCTCTAATGTTGTACATGTTAGTAATTTTCTTTGCATAAGAGGGAATATGCCTATCAACCCTTTGATATTTTTATAATAGAATGACTGTCGCCTTCCATTGCTGACAGTGGGGAATATTTCTGAGAGGTCACAAACTTAATTTAACATTTCCTTCCCTCTTCTATTCTGAACTGTTATATACTAAAAGTTTTGAGTCATGGTTAATCTTGGGTATTTTGGCACTACAACACATTTGTGTAGTCAAAGCAAGTGTAGCAAGAAGGAGCAATGACATTAGTTAAATCATCTGCTGAAAGACAAAAATATGGAATTTCTTCTATATAACCATCTAAATGCTTCAAATGAACCTTGCAATCCTGCATGAACTTGTAATGCAAAATAGTTGCAGGGTTATCACTTGTAACCTTTAAAAACTTATCAAGACCCTTCCTTGGTCCATTATCCACTTGCCCTTGACAACCTACTCCACAAAAAGAAAATAGTTGTTTCACTCTTAGTGCCTCAACAATAGCTAGTGTATTCAAATTAGGTGATAATGTCTGCCAAAGTGGAGATTGAGGCTCTAATTTCATTTTCTATGTGCTGCATTAAAAGAAACTTTGACACTTTTTGATTGATCTTCATAGGCTAAACTCTTTGAGATTTCTAGTTTAGGACATCCTTATATTATTGATTTTATTAAAGATTTATGTGTTGGAACTAAAGCAACATTATTTTGAGATAGGATTTTTAATTATCAGAAAGAGGCACAATAACCAACCTTCTCATTTTCTTGCTCTGAACTTGTGCAATGCGAGTTATAGTAGTGATAATGATGTTCAATGTGATAATGATAATGATGAGTTTTTCACTGAGTACTTTTTCATGATATTTGAAAACAATATTTCATGAGGTTTGAACATGAGCTCGTGACACTCATGAAACTACTCTCTTGTGATTGCAAGCTTGTTCTTGATTATAATGAAAGGTTTCATATAAGAGTTAATATGTCCCTTTAGCATTATATTTTCTACTTTTGCTCACTTGAACACCTAGAATACACTTTACTATTTTTTATATTTATTTAGAATCAGAAAGGTATTGCATGTGTGGGTATATAGTTGTAGGTGATCAGTCATTGCTTAGATCTTTTAAGATCTAACCCCACTTTTTCCTATGCAGGAGAACAAAGACCCAGAGTTGTTGGATCAAGAGCTAGACTAGCAGCAGCATTGAAGATCACATAACCAGTCAAATACTGAAAAGGCAATGACTGGTTACCTCTAACTCTACCTTCTTGTGCTATGTTTTTCTTATTCTCAATATGTATTAAAGGCAGTAGTTAGACTGTAATGAACCCGATTTAGGGGTCCATTGTTTATTTCTGACTTTATCTCTTATTTGTATCCTTTGCATTATATTTTCTCTGATTTGTATAGATTTCATTATCTTTTTTCAATCTGATCCTTACCAAGGTTATAAATCCATACATATATATATTAATTGAAAGGGTCATGTCCTTTTGTAGTATTAATTAAATAATAATAATTTTAATTATATTAATTATATATTTATATTAATAACCTTAATTATATTAATTAATATCATAGGATATGTTATATTAATAATTATGTTATATCAACTATACATATTTTATTATGTTAATAATAATATACTTATATTAATTAATAAGGTTAGTTATAGTAATGTCATAAAGAATATTATTTTAATATATCAAGTATATATATTGTAATACATTTTTTTAATATAGTATATTTATATTAAAATATATCTTAATCATAATATTATGATTTATTATATTAGATTATTATTATAATATGATATATGATATTATAATATAGTATTACTTAATAAAATATTATTATTTTGTACATATCAGTTGATGATTTATACAATGAACATTGTATTTCCTTCTGCTCATGATTTCTATATGATTGCAAAATTATGAAATCTAAATGAATAGAAAATGAATGATGTTTTCTTTTGTAATGTTACTATTAAGGTAAAATTCTAGCATGTGTAGAATTTTAGTAACAAACATCAACAAAACCTTTCGACTATTCTATGTAAACTTCTTCCTCTAATATGCCATTCAAAAATGCAAATGTAACATCCATCTAATAAACTTTGAAACCTTTATATGTAGAATAAGAAAGTAGAGTTCTTACTCCTTCAGATCTAGCAATAGGGGTAAATGTCTCTCCATAGACAATTCCTTCTTTTTGTGCATATCCCTTGCAAACTAATCTTGCTTTGTTCCTTGTGACTTCACCTGATCTGATTAGGACCAAGGCAATGTTATACTAAGTGTAAAATTGCACAAAAAGTATACAGAAGCTTAATGTCTGGAAATACATTAAACATTAAGTATGACCTAAATTAGATGGAAGATAACTATAGAGAATTTGAATACTCAGAAATACCCCTGATGTGCTAGTGCAATATACAAATAAAAGTTAATTAAACTTAAAAGCACATTAAAGCACATAAAATAAAGCAAGAGAGAGAGAATCAGTTTGATCTCGGAGTTCGTCCGGCTGAACAGACTACATCTCCGGGTCTACCTCAATTGGGTGACCGATGCATAAATCATGTTCTAAAAGTTTATTACAACGCGTTATAGTCTATCCACAAGGTTGTACAAAATTCAGACTCAAAATTGTCTTGTAACAAGCACCAAGGCGCAAGACCAATTTCTGAAGAGTCAGAATGACTTTGCCTAAAACAAGGTCTGACTATAGACTCAGAACAAATGCATCATAGAGTGGCTCTCCAACAATTTCCTCTAAAATCCTCTCCTTCTTCCTAGAATGTCCTTCAAATAAGAAAGAACGAGAAATCCAGGATGCAAGAATGAATGGGAAAACAAGGATTATAAAAATGAGGAATGCCCTCTAAGCCTACATTCCCCCCTTTATATACAAGAAAATATGCCAAAATTAGGCTAAAATGGATAAAGGGCTTATTTATTATCCCATATCCGAAATCCCCCCTTTTTCCATTTAAGGGGATAAACCTTATCAAAATTTGGGGCGAGTTGTTAAAAATTTAACAAATAAACCTATTTTTAATAGGTTGGTAGGCGGATTGGATAAGGGTTATTTAAAACCCACGCCACATAAATTATTGAGTGCATTAATAGCGCAGTTGGTTATTACTATTTTGTATGGGTCACCGGTCGGGGGTTCCAACCCCGCCGGCGGCCTTTTAAAAGCCGATTTTCGACAAGATAACTTCAAATACAATGTGGCGCCGTTTAGTTTTAAAGAACATCGGTGGCACAATGGCCACCGATCGATGACTTGCAGTGCTGAGGTCACGAGTTCGAGGCCCACAACCAAATTTTGTTGAAACAAAGTTGCCCCCTACCACGTGGACTGCCACGTGTTTGGCCACGCCATCTATCATGTCTGCACACCTGCCACACCATGCTACGTAGGTGCCACATGGCACTTAAATTTTTACATGCATATTGCCACATGTCAACCTTTGACTGGATATGTACTTGCCACATCATAATGCTAACGTTATCGTATGAACATGTCACTGGTCAACCCTTTTCCTGGGCATCTTTGACTGCTCATAAATTTTGCATATGAACTCCTTTTTTCGATGAAATGAACGCCGTTGGAATCGTGGCAATGAGACCTTTTTGATGATGCCAACTTTGACCAATTTGGTGACGATGAATTTTTCACTTTTCTCATCCTTGATCCCTGAGTTAACCAACCTTTGACCAGGATTTGACTGGCAATATCTTGCACAAACGGACTCATTTTTTGCCCGTTCAAATTATGCCGAATTCAGAATTCAGTGCTCTACGCGATGGCACTGCTTCCGAGACAAACTAGAACACTTCAATTTCAGGTCTTGAAGATCCACCTGGATCATCACCATTTTCATCTATCTTGTTTCTAAATACCCACTTGGTACCAATCACATTTTTGTCTTTTGGTCTAGGAACTAGACTCCATGTTTTGTTCTTCTCTATTTGTTCAATCTCTTCTTCCATGGCTTTACTCCAATCATCATCTTCTAATGCATCTCTTACTTATTTGGGTTCCTTCATGCTCAAAAAACATGTTTCACTTCTCAATCTATTTCTTATCATTGGTCTAGCATCTTTATCTCCAATGATTGAGTAGTAGGATGATGTCTTTTGACATACTTGAACAATCTTGGTTTAGCTCTTGTTTCTTTATTTTGTCTTTCAACTTCATAATCACTGTGTTCACCTCAGTTAAGTAGTTCAGCTTCTCTTTCATGTACACTAATCTCAGAATCAAAATGTGCATCCACTTCATTTTGTAACTTGACATCTGAATGTAACTCAGTTCCTTAATGTAAGTTGACATTCAGAGGGTGTGACTCGGTAGTCATTGAAACTTGCTATTGATTTGCAACATCTTCTTTAGTAGGCATACCTTCATAAAAGTATAAAAATAATTTGTATTCTTCTAGTGCTTTCATAGGTTCAACCTCATAAAAGTATAAAAATAATTTGTATTCTTCTAGTGCTTTCATAGGTTCAACCTCATACACTTCTGTATATTCATCAAAGTTCACATTTGCACTTTCCACAATTTTGCTAGTATTAGTATTCAAAAACTTATAAGCTTTACTTCTTGTGGAGTATTCTAGGAATATACCTTCTTCACTCTTTGCATCAATCTTTCCATTCCTAACATCTTTAAGAGTGTAACACTTACTTCCAAATACCTTAAAATATTTTACATTGGGTGAGTATCCTTACCATAGTTCAAAAGGTGTTTAATGAGTACCTTTCTTGATTTGCACATGGTTCAAGGTATAAAAAACTATACTTACAGCTTCTCTCCAATATTTCAAAGCAATATTCTTCTCCATCATGAGTGTTCTAGCACAATCCATTATAGATTTGTTTCTCCTTTCAACTATTCCATTTTGTGGAGGTGTTCTAGGGGAAGATGTTTGTCTTTTGATCCCTCTATCATTATAGAACATCTCAAACTCATTTGATGTGAATTATCCTCTATCAAATCTCAAAAACTTCAGAATTTTACCTATTTCCTTCTCAACTCTTGTTAAGTACCACTTAAACATTTGGAAAGCATCAAATTTCTATTTCAGAAACATTACTGTCATCATCCTAGAATAGTCATCAACAAATAGCATAATGTATTTATCTCCTTTGTAGCTTTGCACATCAATTGGTCTACACAAGTCAGTATGAACAATCTCTAGTATTTCTGTAGAGGTATAAGTTTTACTCTTAAAAATTGACTTTGTCATTTTTCGTAACTGACATTGTTTGCACATTATATTATTAGGCTTCTTCAAGTTAGAAAATCCTCTAACTTTCTTCATGTTACTGATACTAACCAAGTTATCAAAATTAACATGACATAACCTTTTGTTGCATAGCCATACATCATCAAATTTTACAACAAGACAAGTAGCATCCTCTATGTTAAGATAGAATAGATTACTTCTAGTTTGATCACCCTTTCCAATCAGTTTCCCATTTGTGTCATATATCTTAGCAATTTTTTTTTCAAATTGATCCTTGCATCCCAAATTTTTTAGTTGTGACACACTCAAAAAATTATAGTTAAGCCCTTCAACATAGTAAGCATTGTCACATAAAATCTTATCTATGAGTTTGATAGAACATTTTCCTTTTATCAAACATGGTGCATCATTACCAAATCTTACACTATTTCCATCATAAAAATTTAGGGTAACGAACTTACTTTTGTCTCCAGTCATGTGATGTGAACATCCATTGTCAATGATCCATCTATCATTCTTGTTCACACAAGTCACAAGTGCAGTTTCCTCATCTTCATCAAATTCATCCTTTATTGCAACATAAGCCACCTCATCATCATGTTTATTAGAATCATCCTTTGTTTCCTCTTCAATAATGTTGCAAGACTTCTTCCCTTTGTCTTTGTAATCTTTGCTACCTTCATCTGTTCTACTCTTGTACTTGTCACAACCTCTGTAGTTCTTCTTCAGCAATATGACCAACCTCATTGCAATTGAAACAAATGATGAGTAATTTATCTTTGAACTTTCCTTTACCTTTGTGGACTCTTCTTTCTAGTAGTGCTTCAAGTTGTTTGACATCCTCCTCTTCTATATCACTATCACTGGACACATACATCTTCTTTTTCTTTTCATCAGGTTCCTTTAATGACACCTTAGCTTTGAAAGCAGATTCAATCTTTTCAAGTTTGTAATTATCAAAGTTAGATAGCTCAAAAGTAGTAAGTCTACCTACTAGACCTTCAAGTGATAGCTTATTCCCTGGAATACATCTTAGTTCATGAATTATAGAAAATCTAATAGCATATATAGGTAGCAATGTTCTCAAAACTTTTCTTAAAATGGTATCATCGTCTAGTTTTCCATTTGCTTCTCTTATTGTATTAACTACTTCTTTTATCCTTTCAACATATTGAGCAATATTCTCACCTTCTTCCATTCTCATATCATCAAACTTACCTCTAAGGCTTTTAGCTTTCGCTCATAGAACATTTGCATCTCCTCCATAGATAGTGGTTAGGGCATCCCAAATTTTCTTTACACTTTCAAGACCTTTGATATCACCAATTTTGGCATAACTTAGAGAAGAGGCAATCTTCAACATTACCTAGTTGTGTTTTTTCTTCTTCCTCATATCTTCAATAGTTGGGGCACCAACAGGATCAACATGCTCCACAAAAATGGTAGATTGTGCATGATCTCCAAGTCCTCCAAGGTGTATCTTCATCAAACTTTTCCATGCAAGAAATTTATCTCTGTTGAGCTTGGGTACTTCTCTTTTAGACATCTCAATCTTTGTGCTTCTAGTACCTTTAAACTAGTCCTCTTAAGTAGATAGGCTCTAATACCAATTGTTGGAATACTTTAGAATAACTTGTGGGGGGGTGGTGGTGGGGGGGTGAATCAGTTATCCAACGTCTAGATTTATAAATAAAACTTTTCATAGCTTAGTGAACCCATAAAACATTTATACTCATGCATGTATCCATAAGACTATGCAATTACTTAAAAACTTGTAGGTTATTGTCAAATCAACTTGCAAAAATGTAAAGCATGAAACATAATAGATTCATCAACACAATTAACACAATGATTTATGTGAAAATTCAATTTGGGCAAAACCACTAGTAACATGCTACTCTTTTCACTCTTCTAAAGTGATGTCCTATGAAAGGCCAACCTTGTTAAAGGTTAAAATACACACTGTTAA
Organism: Cupressus sempervirens; assembly: GCA_028749045.1. NCBI lineage: Eukaryota > Viridiplantae > Streptophyta > Pinopsida > Cupressales > Cupressaceae > Cupressus > Cupressus sempervirens. The sequence continues at coordinate 752,473,415 of CM053784.1, forward strand.
ATGTGACCCTATTAAAGGATTTCAATCACCCAGTTAGGAGTGACCCTTGTTAGAGGAATTTAGACCATTCACTTGGAATGTCACCCAGTTAAAGGATTTACAAATGACTATTAGGTCAACCTTAATTCAAACAATTTACCCTAGACTGATACAATTGTTAGAGAGTCATAGTAAGGCTTTGATCTTATACAACTTACAACTTCACTTGCAAATTATAGATCTCTGTTCAGTCCTCCATTCTACTTGACCTTTATACTTTGCAGCTCTGATAGCTTATTCACCCTTGGAGCATTCATCTTCTTAAGCTTTCTTGCTTAACATGCCATTATAGACTCTTCTCTTAGGTCACTTGATGAAGAAAAACCATTGTATCATTGTCTGCCTTAGGTTCCACACATGACAACCTTGCTTCATGACCAACCATTTCTATAAATAGGAAATTAAGATATTTTTCTACTCATTCTCCATCATCCAATTTAGGGTTTGGATGAATTAGGTAGAATACAATGTATCTACCCCATATCTCATATCTCTTCTAGAAACTTCTCCTAGAATCCACTTTGGATTCACTTAAAAATGGTTTACCTTGAATTCTATGCCATGAACTCATCAACCTTATCTTCCACCTAGTTCACATAATCCAAGAAAACAAACTTGTCAGCTCAGATTCATTGAATCCATGATCTTTTAAATAATGCAGTAGCTCAGCATTATAAACCTTCTGATGCTCACCACATACTTCATTTTGCGACATCCACTATGAAATCACTCTATATCAACTAAAGTTTACTGGTGCTCAACATCAACTAAAATTTACTTGACATCCACTGTTCTACTCGATATACACTAGAATGAACATTTACTTGGCTCCAACTAATTTTCTACTCAGCTTGCACTAACTTTGCTCAACACCTACTATCCACTTGGTCAAGCTTGACAAACACACTTTGTGTAACTTGTTCTTCTAAACTTTCTTAGTGTAACTAGCCTTTGTAACCTTAAGTAGATTATCAATACATCATGTCATCACTGTCTTAACTAATCCTTGTACTTCATTACATAATCATAACTCAAACTTTCCTCTAGTTGCTATTGTTACATTTTTTGATCAAATCCTCTTCATCAATGAAATAAGTGATAGTACTTGGATCTTATAAGTAGTTGTCTTACTAGTAAATAGAAGGTTTGACATCAGTGACAAAACAATGATTGAAACACATAGTCTTCTTCAAAAATCTCCCTCTTTCAATCTAGTTTTAATAATCTTTCTCAACAATGATCTTTTCAATCTATTTTGAACACATGTCTTCATTTGGAGACATGCCCATTCACCCATGTACCCATCCAAAATCATATACATAGTATATGCTGCCGATATTGCAACATAGAAATTGATTAATGTGTGCAGATCGAAGGCAATACATATGTTGATCTTGAAGAAATATTTATATAATTTGCATTTAGTTTATATATACTATGCATCACTTGTATTCTTGATTGGCATTGACTGCACCTATAGGAAATATACATACTTCAGCATTGCAAAAAGAAATTTGTAAGTAAAATTTACATGGTATCAGAGCTTGGCTAAGGAAATATCACACTAAGTTTTTTGACTTAGATTTTTACTTTAAGACAAACAATCCTCTCTCCCTACAAAATGAAAATCACAATGAGATTCAAACATCACCTTGAAAGTGTTGAGAACTTCGAATCTTGGAAACTATAAGTAATGATGTTGTTAAAAGAAAAAAATTTGGAATCATTTGTAAAAGAGGACAAAGAGGGACCTAAAGATGATCCTGAGAAATTAGAATGGATGAAGAAAAATGAAAAGGCAATGAAGATAATTTTATATGCTGTTCGAGACCACATAGTACCTATTGTGGCAAAACATACTACAACATATCATGTCTTTTGAGCTCTTGAAAATGCATTTATAATCAATAATACTGGTAGAAAACTTGCTCTTAAAAGGTAGATGAATAGTGTAAGCATGAATAAAGGATAAACTATAAATGCTTTCTTTATGAGAATCACATACTTAAGAGATCAGTTATTTGCACTTGGTTACGAGATTGAAAATCAAGAGTTATCCTTAATAGCATTAGGAGGACTTTCAAACTCATGGGAATCCTTTGTACAAGGTATAAGTGCTAGGTCTTAAATCCTTAAACTGGAATGTTTAAGATAAGATTGTCTTCAAGAAGAATCGAGATTAATGATTAAGCAAAAACATAAAACTCTAGATGAAGATGTTCAAGTTCTTAAGACAAATGCTCATAAGAAAGGAAAGAAGAAAAACAACAAAAGGAAAAGAAATTTTCATGGACAAGGAAAATCCAAATAGAAGAAAGACTTTTCCAAAATCCAATGCTTTAGATGTGATCTATATAGATATTATGCAATAAATTATCTGGATAGATCTAAACATCAAGCATCTTTTGAAAAATCTAAGAAGTCAAATGAAGGAAATGAACATGAGAAATATTATTTCTATTATGCATTATCTAGCTAAATATCAACAAAAAGGAATACATGGATAGTTGACAATGGGTCATCCAAACACATCATTGGATATCAAGATAACCTAGAAAGCATGAAAATTGAGACAAATGAAGAAGTTACAATTGGTGATGACTCTACACACTTTGTAAAAGGAATTGGGACTTGCACCATAAAATTGAAATCTAGAAATTCTATTCAACTTTCTGGAGTTTTGTATGTACCAGGTATTAAGAGGAATTTAATATCTATATCTACTCTTGAAGATGATGGTTATAAAATTGCATTCATGGAAGGGAAAGTACTAACATGGCCTAAAAATTCAACCATTAAGAAGGCTCTAACAATAGGAGTACAAAAATGACTCTTATATGAGCTATGTGCTAAGACAAACCTTGCACTTGTACATGAGACCTATGATTCAAATGAAATATGGCATAGAAGACTAGGTTATATCAACTTCTTTTCCTTGACATCAATGGAGAAGGTAGTAATTGGAATGCCCAAGTTAAAACATATTCACAATGAATTGTGTAAAGATTGTGCCTTAGGAAAAAATACTAAAAGGCCATTTCCTCATAGTTTGAGCAAAACTAAAGAAGTGTTGGAGCTAGTATGTTCTGATCTATATGGGCCCATGTCTATACCATCTATAAGAGGATTCTTGCACTATTTGATATTTTTTGATGATTTTTCAAGGAAGACATGGATATACTTCCTTAAATTAAAAGAATCTAAAGAAGTTCTCTCTAAATTTAAAGAATTCAAAACAATCACTGAGAACTCCTTCAGTAAGAACATTAAAATTTTGAGAATAGATAATGTGAAGGAGTATACTTTTGAAATATTTAAAGAGTTCTACAAACTCACTGGGATTAAGAGGGAGTTGACAGTCCCTTACAATCCTCAAAAAAATGGGGTTGCTAAAAGGAAGAATAGAACTATTGTAGAAGTTCCTTGGACCATGATTTTTGATCAAAACTTGAGTATGTCCTTCTGGGTTGAAGCATCCAACACAACAGTCTATATTCAAAATAGATGTCCTCACTCATATTTGGACAATAAGACTCCCAAAGAAGCATTTTTTGGAAAGAAACTTGACATTAGTCACCTAAGGATATTTGGATGTCCTGTATATGTTCATGTACCGAAGGAGAAGAGGACTAAGTTAGAACCTTCTGGAAGAAAGGGTATTCTCATTGGTTTTAGTGAAATAGTAAAAGGATATAGAACCTACATTCTTGGACGGAAACAAATAGAACTAAGTAGAGATGTCATCTTTAGGGAAGACATTTGTTTCAAAAGAGCCAAAACCTCCAATGAACTAGATACATTTGATGTATCTTTAGAAGAGACTCCTACTCCTGAGATTTAGAGGGAGTTTCCTGAAGAGACTTCAACTAAAATTGAAATCCATACAAAGACTCAAGAAGAGAGTTTTGATTACTCTAAAAGGCCACTTTGGGAAAGGAAAATAATATAGGAAGGAGATGGATTGACAACCCCTTCAAGAACCTTTTGAGAAAGCAAGAGACCTAGAAAATTGACATATAATGCTTTTGTATGTGAGAGCTTGAATCTTGAACCTTCTAGCACTTCTGAAGCACTTAAACATCAAGCATAGAAAGATGCCATGGTGGAAGAATACCAGTTTATACTAAAAAATGATGTTTCGAACATAGTTTTGAGACCCAAGGAAAAATCTATTCTATCTCCAAAATGGCTCTTCAAAGTTAAGTATGCTATAAATGGCAGCACTAGTTGCCAGGTACACTTTTGTTAGAGCTATAATAGCCATTGCAGTAGCCAAAGGTTGGAAAATCCATCAAATGGATGTAAAAATTTCTTATCTTATTGGAAAGATAGAGGAAGCAGTATACCTGGAACAACTGCTAGGCTTTGTAACTCATGATACTGCTTCTTATGTTTGTAAATTGAAGAAAGATCTATATGGACTTAAACAGGCTCCCTGGGCCTAGTATGAAAGGATTGACAAATACCTTTTAAGTCTTGGATTCACCAAGAATGTGGCTCATCCAAATCTCTACTTCAAAGTAACTAAAGGTGATATGTTAATTCTAATTATTTATGTTGATGATCTTATGATTATAGGGGAAGAACATCTTATTAATAAATGTAGGAAAGATTTTGCTTCTGAATTTGAAATGAAGGATTTAGGAATTCTCCATTAATTTCTTGGTTTGGAACTACATTAGAAGTTTGGTAATATCATTCTACATCAAAAGAAGTACACTATTGATATTTTGAAAAGATTTGGAATGTGGGACTATTGTCCTATATCTACACCTATGGAAACCAACCTTCACAAGCTAAAGGAATCAAGTCCTAAATCCAGACTAGTTGATCCCACCTTATACAAATAGATACTTGGGTCCTTGATGTATCTTGTAAATACTTGACCTAATATCTGCTATGCAATGAATGCATTAAATCAGTTTATGTCTGAAGCTTGTGAGATTCATCTTGTTACTCTGAAGCACATATTGAGGTATCTTCAATAAGAATATATTAATAGAGGTGATCAAACTGCTGACATTCTCACCAAGGCTCTCCCTAAAGTGAAAGTTAATCATTTCATAAAGAAACTTGGCTTGATTGAAATGCAAGTTTATGAGATTGAGTCTCAACTTTGTAAAATTTGTATTAATCAAATAAAGATATTTAAAGTGTAAAGTCTTTTTTCATATGTGCAACTTTATGACTCATGGGCCTACCCTATGTTCATTATTTAAGGAGATAATATTTTATAATGGAATATTGATTCTAATAATATAAGGTGATGAATTTATTATTATTATATTACTATCGTGATGAATATCATGAAACTTGATATTCAAGGAAAGATCATGTTAGTTAAAAGAGCATGTTGATGGATTTCATATGACTTGATATTAGTTGAATATCAATATGTTCAAATTCATGGTGGATATTATGTGATTTAATATCTATGGATGTACCATGATCCGTATGGTGTATATCAGGTGACTTGATATCTATATACACACCATAACTGAAAAGAATATCATGAGACTTGATTTTCTTATATATATCTTGAGGATATTACTTCTTATAATGAGAAAAAATCATATGCACTTTGTCTTCCCTAGCTAAGAGGGAGTGTTGAAACAAATAGATTTGGTTCATAAAATTGCACTGATCACATGAGACTATACTCATCGATATATATGTCGATATGTTGAATACTGATATGTATGTACATGAATATAATATGAATTTCATTATGGAGATTGCAACATTCAGAACTATAGATGCATATTAATATTGAAGTAATATCTCAGAATTGAATTTAGTAAAAAATCATATTTATATTGATTATTACAGATTGCAATAGACTTAGTTAAAGACTTAATGGGATTAATTTTGTTATGACTAATCACATTGGGTGTGACCATTCCACTGATCAGGTACATCTGTGAATGGTCATGTCTCTATTTTGAGACATTCCATTCACCCATGTACCATCCAGAATTGTATACATAGTATATGTTGCCCGATATTGCAACATAGAAATTGATTAATGTGTGCAGATCAAAGGCAATATAGATGTTGATCTTGAATAAATATTTATATAATTTACATTTAGTTTATATATATACTATGCAACACTTGTATTGTTCATTGGGATTGACTATACCTATAGGAAATATACATACTTCAGCATTGCAAAAAGAAATCAGTAAGTAAACTTTATAGTTATGAAACACATTGTTAAATGTGACCTTGTTAAAGGATTTAATCACCTTGTTAGGAGTGGCCTTGTTAGATGACTTTGATCATTCCATTTAGAATGTCACCTAGATAAAGGATTTACATAGACTGTTAAGTCCTCCAAATGACTATTAGGTCAACCTTTGTTAAAAGGATTTCAATACAAACTATTTACAAAGATATGAAAGAAAATAGTAGGTTTTGATCCATGTGATTAAAAATCACTTTTTAAGGTTTAGATCTCTATTTGGTTCTTGTGTGGACTCACTGATAAGCCTTCCATTGCCATCTCTAATCTTGACTCACTTGGAAACTCTTCAAGCAACTAGTCCACTCTTCTCAACAACACTTAAGCCTTCTACTCAAATTCAGTTATCAACATCAACATCATCTCTACAAGCTTTCTCCTTTAGCTTCACATTCACTCACACTTGTGATTTCTAATCAGCCTTTCTCTACATGCCTCTCTTCACATACATACTCACACATACATACACACAACACCTTTTTTTTGGCTTTGTATCTCTTTAAATAGGCAATTCGTGCTTTACCATTTTCTACATCCACTGTAGATCTTAGGGTTTATGACCAAGTTCAACTTGATTCATTGTACCTATCCATCTTCTTGATCTTCTTCTAGAAAATTCTCTAGAATCCATTTGTTAGGTCTTTACCTAATTCTTTCCTTGAACTTAATGATCCAACTCATCAATATTGTCTTCAACATGGTTTACATCTCCCAAGAAATCAATTGTGTCAGGTTGATCTTATAATTTTCTTGAATTCATTCTCATATTGTCACTCAACAATCTCTAAATTGTGACACTCAATCATCACTAAATTACTTGATCATTGTAAAGCTTTCTAGCTCTTCATCAACTATCTCACTCAGTCGATGCTAATGCTCAATCAACATTAGATTTTCTCAGCACTAACTGTAGCTCGATTGACACTAGTATTAATCGACATTCCTTATAATTTTACTCTATTGCTCAGCTTGGTTTAGCTTTCTTGACATAAATAATAACTTTATTTTATTAACTTCTATCTAATCAAATGTCCATTATAACTCCCTTTTCATAACTCAACCTTCCCATTAGGTGTTATTGTTATGAGAGACTTCTCAAATCCTCTTCAACAATCAAATAGATATTACATTTAGATTAAGAAACAATATGTCTTAGCAATAGATTTGACATCAATGAAAAAACAAAAATTATTCTAATTGTAAGTTTCCAACAATCCCCCTCTTTGGTAATGATGGAAACATCTCAATATCTCAATATCTAGCAATACCACTTGTTGCCATACAATCCAAAATATTTCACTATGATTTTCTTTTCTGAATTTCTCTCTCTGAAACAATTCCCCCTCTTTTGTAATCTCTCCCTCTTTGTAGTAACTTTATCTCTATAGTAATCTCTTATTAATATATCCCTCTTTAGTAATCTCTCCCTCTTTGAAAAAAATACCAAAGACATTTAGTTGTCTGAGCTTCAAACTCTTCATACATACGAATTATGTAGATTTTGCATGTCTAGATGATTCTTTTCATCTGTCTATGACTAATTTGTCATGCTATACTGAATTATCTACCTCAGGCATGTCCCAAAGTAGAGCAAGATTACATTAATGTGTAGGATATTATGATTAGTACATGTGATGTAACACACCTTTTCTTATTAAGTAGCTTTGAAATGTTGATAGCACTTGTGTTATCACAATAGGTAACCATTGGATCTATAATTTTTTCTTTCATAATTTTCTGTAATTGTTTAATCCACATAATATCTGAACAATTTATTACAACTGCCACATACTTGGCTTCAACTGTTGATCTAGAAATACAATTCTACTTCTTTCTTGTCCATGACACCAATCTCTTTCATAGAAAGAATGCACCTCCACTAGTGTTTTTTTCTGTCATCTATATTTCCTACCCAATCTGAGTCAGTGAGCATTTTCAGTTCAAAATTATCATTTCTTTTTTAATATAGTCTATAGTCTTCTATATTTTGTAGATATCATATGATCCTTTTCACTGCCATCATGTGATTCTCTTTGGGATTTTCTATAAATCTAACAACTATCCCAACTGCTAAAGCAATATCTTGTTTGCTATGAATAACATACAATAGTTTTCCAATCATGGATATGTGTAGGTCTAGTTCACATTAGTAGAACCATCAATATTAGATAGCTTATGTCCTTTAGACATAGGTGTACTCACTAGCTTGGAATATTCCATACCAAAAGTGTTTAATATCTCTTTGATGTATTTGGATTTTGTTATGAAAATACCAAAATTTATTTGGCATATTTGTAATCCAAAAAAGAATTTGACTTCACAAAAAATAGACATTTCAAATTCCTTCTTCATTTCATCAGCAAATGATTTGCATAATACTTCTCTTCCTCCAAATATGATATCATCAACAAATATTTCAGATAACAATACTTCATTGTTCTTACCATTCTTCAAATATAGGTTACTATTATCATTTGTCCTTTCAAAACCAATCTTCACCAAATAGCTATGTAATCTTTCATACCATGCTCTTGGGGCTTTCTTCAATCCATAAAGCACTTTGCTTAGTTTAAATACCATGTTCTTTTTGTTTGGATCTACAAATCCTTTGGGCTATGCAATGTACACTTCTTCCTCCAGTATACCATTTAAAAATGTAGATTTGACATCCATCTGATATTACTTGAAACTATTGTAGGCTAAATATGCAAGTAGAGTTTTGAAACCTTCAAGTCTTGCCACAGGAGAAAATGTTTCTCCATAATCAACTCCATCTTCTTGATCATAACCCTTGCATACCAATCTTTCTTTGTTTCTTGTTACTTCTCCATTCTCTTTAAGTTTGTTCCTAAAACCCACTTTTTCTCAATGAAATTTTTTTCTTTAGGTTTTGGCATTAAAGTCCAAGTATTGTTCTTCTCAATCTTGTTAATTTCTTTGTTCATTTCCTAAATTCAATCTTCATTGTCTAAAGCATCCCTTACTATTTTGGGCTTGTTGGAGTTATTTTCATGGAAAGGGACTACTAGGTTGCTTTGAACCTAATACTAGGATGCATAAGACATAGACTAAGCCTAAGGAATAACTAAAACCTATACTCAACAAGGTTAATCTTAGTTCTAGATGAACTTCAATAGAATCACTATGACTCTCTTCAAAATGATTGGTTATAGTTATTCTTCTTCAAAAATCACTCATTCACTCATATTCTTCTTTTCAAAACTATCCCTTATAGAAAAAGGTGGTCAATGTTCCTCTATGATTTGCCAATAAACTCCTTGATCATAGTAGCTAACTATAAATTAGAAGAAGATATTACAAACAAGTAATGACCAACATATTGATTCTTCATTACATAAAGATGAGAAAATATGATTGTTTGATTGATATGTGTATTGTGCAATCACATAATCATATAAACTTGTGAATGAATTAATTGACTAGTACCTTATCCATTTTTATAGAGTCAAACTAGTAACTTTAGACCTATTTAATTGACGTTCAATTAAATTATCAATAGTTAACTAAGAGTTTCATTCTTATTATATCCCTCCCATAAACCCATAATCCTATCTATTCTTGAAAGTAGTTAATTATTTTAATTAAAAGAAATCAATGAAATGATATACAACTTATCCAAGCTATATTAAAATGAAAGAATTTTGTTCATTCACTCCAAAGATTATAGACATATAGAGGTGGATATAAAACTTAGTGACATAGATATGAAAAAATTCCTTTGTAGTAATCTCTTTAAAAATAATATAATATTGGTATAACATCAAAATATAACTCAAAATTAGACAAACTAAATCATTCAACATCCTTGTATTCTTTGATTTACAAAGTTGAATACAACATTTGATTTTACCATACTGGACCGACTATGAAATAGTAGGAACACTAAATTATATAGACTCTGGATCTCTACTCCACATCTTAGGAATCCTTATAAAGAGGATTGCAATAAGGTTCAAATGGGAGGGGAGATGTCAAAAACTAACCAGTCAAAAAATATTGGAAATGCAATGGGAAAAGTAAACTCTGAAGGGGGGGGAGAGGGGGGGGGGTGAATCAACACTTAAAACTTCAACCTTAAAATCATTCACCGCACACATCCATCTCACAATCTATGCATGTAAATTGAAATACCAAATTAAGCATATACATCCATAACTTGAAAGTAAATAAACACTCAACACATGTATGACATAAGATATTTGGTTACCTAGAAACCCTCTAAGGAGAAGGTAAAATTGGGGTGGGGATGACACCCACAAATCTCCACTACTGTAGTAATAAAGTGTATCCAATGAAGGTTACAATCTTTGATCATGAAACATGATCTACCCTGTGAAAGGTTTTCCCTATTAAAGGCTTACAAGATTGTTAGATCTTACCCTATTAAAGGATTTCAACACCCTGTTAGAAGTGTGCCCGGTAAAAGGACTTTAACTTACAATGAATTAAGCACCTTGTTAAAGGATTTACAGCAACTTGTTAAGACTTCTCTATTAAAATATTTAATTGATTCACCTATTATAATGTCTCAACAATGATCCTACGGTTAACACTCTACTGCTAGATAATAGATCACCTCTTTCCTAATGTGTACTTGATCATTTCTGATCAGATATATCTCTTCTCTCCTCTAACTCTTTTCCTCTATTCTCCTTTAATTGATTCTGCAATGTATCTCAATTCAACATACCTTAGTCACTGTTGGTGCTCAAAATTGCTTTCCATTTTAAGTGCCTATTCCAAACTTTGAGTTGCTTTTTGCCCTTACGAACGCTTTTCATGCATATGTACTTGGCTGTTGTCTTAATGCCTAAATGGTGTTTTATGTTTCTAACACCCTTCATTCAGCCTATCCATATGTTTTGTGATGATATATTGACATTTTGAACCATTCTGCGAAGTCCCATTTTGAGTGGTTTTCAGTTCTGCATTTTCTCCCTAAGTGTCAAATAGTAACATGAGGTCATGTTTCCATTTGAATATATTTCACCCAGTTATGTTTCATGACTCACCACTTTGAGGATGTTTAGTATGCATATCAAAGAACCTATGTTCCAAGTTTCAAGTTGTTTCAAATCCGTTTGACTAGGTTTTGAACCCCTCAAAGTTGGTCAGTTGCATTTGTTGTAAATTTGTATTTTGTTCATATTTCTGGGTAGCCTTGTTTGATGAGCTATAACTTTTGACCATTTGAACCAAATAATAAAATTCCTTTTGCATCATATTCTAGGGGTCAAATACTTTCTACACTCTAGATTTGAGCTTATGATGAATCCGTTTGATTAGTTTTCAAATGCAATTCCATTTGCAATTTTTAAAAGTTTCACTGGTAACCAGAGATGTTGATTGATCGGGAGCCTTGTTCGAGATGTCATATATTTGAGTCTATGATTTGTGGGACCAAATGATTGTACCATTGTGTTTTATACTAAAAATACTACAAGTGTGCTAGTTTTCGAGTATTGACAAATCCGTCTGCACACTTTTCTAGGGTCGTTCCATTCGCAAAAAATACTATTTTACTTATGATCACTATCCTGCAAATCCAAGTAGCCAACTTTAGACCTTTTCCAAATGTTCCCCGTCACTCTTAATGAGCCCAAATCATAGAAGTATACTCTTCTCATGACAAAGTATAAATGCCCCAGTTTTCAAAATCTCAAGTGCCCATTTGCCTAGTTTTCAAGGCCAAAACCAAATGCAATTTCCAACTTTTTGACATGTTTAATTACAAGTAATTTTAAGTAGGTGTGTTCGGAGGTCGATATATTTTGACCCTAATGTTTTCATACAACAAGATTTAGCTGGCCTATTGAATGTGTCAGACAAATGAGATATCCAGAGTTTCAGAGCCTGATTAGATGTTTGAATCAATTTTTAAGGCCAGCTAGTAGGCCTCCTAACACAATTTTCATAGTGGTGCAGAAGTGTTTCAAAATAAGTTTTAACGATTAATTTTATGATCAAATCGGGTTCCAGTCAGTTCAAGAAAGTTAATGGATCACTTTGCTAGATCAAGTGCTCAAAAACAAATTTTTTTTTTTAGCCAGACCCACTTTGGGCCTAGCTGATTCCATCAGATGAGTCTGACATTAATGAGATGTCTTAGGTTTTCAAGTTTTTTCAAATGAGCTGCCATAATGATTTCTAAATTACTATGATGATAATTTGTGGCCTTTTCCATAAATTTTCCTCAAAAGAGTGTATGCTTTTCGAACATAGTATATCTGTGATTACCTCCATTTTGTGTTTGAAGATGCAATTTTTAAAATAAGAAAGGCATTGTTTAAAAGAAAAGCATTATGTGACAATATAATTTCTAATATAGAAATCCATACAATGAACAGGTCTAAGGTTTTTCATATGGAAAATGGGGAAAAACATGAGACTCCACCTTGCTATCCACATAATTGGAGAGATTTAAGTTTTATTTTACTCCATGTTATTACACTTCACATGGGATCTCACACAATGGAGAGAGGTGACACCATCAGAGTAGATTTTCCCACATAACAGGGGTATAATGTCCACGACTTTGAAGGAAATACAAAGGCAACGTTGCATGAAGGAAAGTTTCAATTATTTTATAATGCCATTCACATTTTCTTGCTGACTTTTCATTTTCTTCATGGAACACGTGCTGTATGAATGCACAGGGTATAGAAGGGGATGTTTGGAGGAGCAGGGGAGATTTTTGCTGAGTATTAAAGAGAGTTTTGTGCATCATAATGTGACAAGAAGAATGGGAGAGAAAGTCCACATTTTGAGCCATATCCTAGGCGAAAATATAGGGTAGCATCTACGCCAGGGGGACTGCTTCAATAGAAAGGCTCAAGCCAAAATAAGAGGGGTAGTCAATGTTTGATAGGGCAGTAGTATGAAAAAGGCTCATTTCATAATGTTGAGACATTGTAAAGCTTCAAATATGCGATGTACGATATTACGATGTCATCGTATGATCGGGACTGCCAAATCTAAGGCTTGAGATGCTACGGACTTGCCCTTGTTGTATGGTCAGGGTGGTCAAATTTGAGTGCCACGATATGACGACGGGAAGGCTTAAAAATAAAGGTTTGAATATATTAATTATATATTAATATGTTCATATGAAGTATTCAAGTTTGTCGTAGGATCGGGGAAGTAAAAACTTAATATGTTTGATAAATTTGTGAGCTTGTCATATCATCGGGTGGATAGATTCATGAGCTATGATATTATGATTTGGTTGTAATATCATAGGCTTAAAATTAAAAGTTATTTCAAATGAAAATATGAAGTGGGGCCCACTCAGCAAATAAATGATCGACAAGTGGACTTGGAGATATAAGGGGAAGTGTAAAATGATTATAAAAATCAAAAGCCAAAGTGATTTGAATGCTTCGATTTTAAAATTGAAATATTTGAATTATTTTAAAAAGTTTATATAGTTTATACTATGTGAATCTTTTAAATTTTTCAATTTTAATCTCTTTGTTCAGTCTGGGAGGTAGATTTTTAGAATGCTCTTAAGGGGGCAATTTTTTTCCAAAATGTATACTGTAATATACCATTAGAATCAAAAAATAGTTAATTTTCCATTTTTGAAGTCAAATTTTGGGCAGGTATTAGCTGGAAGCAGCTACAGGAGGTTTTTTGATTTTGAGGGCTTCACAGTGAATTGTGCAATTTTAATGTTGCAGATGAAATTGCAATAAGATATAGACATAATTTTATCTGATTTGACTTCTCTATAAATATTAAGGATGAATTAAATTTTTTTGAAGTTGGTTGAAGCAATAATGTTTTCAACAAGCATAAGTTGAATTGCCTGGCAAAGCAGATGTGACAAGCAAAGATCAGATTTTGGAGCTTCAATATAGTTTGTGATGAATTCCTAATATTTTCACCACAAGATATTTGCAGATTATGTACGTGAGATATATCAAATATTTGTGCATCATTTATGGTTTTTGGTTGCAAGTAGATGAGGAAGTTTAGTTTCAACAACTTCATATTGAAGACTCTTTCAGTAGGACACATGTCAAATTCAGATTACATTTCCTAAAAGATCTTCTCTCCTATATATCTTGCTTTTCTGCTTATTGGAAGGGTTCCAATTCTTTGAAGATTTTAGGAGGATTGTGGGATCAGTCTATTTCCAATTTCCTGAGATTTTCTCATAATTGTGATACCATTTTCTCAGTGTTCTTCTATTATGAACAACATATTGTATATCTTTTGAAGCATTTTTTCATATTACACAGTCATTCTTTGTGTATTTTCTAAGTTTTGATATGCAGATGATGTATTGGTTTCAATCAAATTAGTGCAAGAGTTTCACCTTTCTTAGTTTCATTCTGATTCTCATCTCCTTCTTCTGTTATCTATAATGTTTTGTGTTTGAGAACGAAGAGCTTGAACTCAATTGCAATCCTTTTAGGTTGTATGTCATGATGAACTTTCTGTTGAAACAAAGAATCCAAGTAAATGCTTGTTTACGTTGATAGGGGTACAGGTTACACTAGAAGGATTTCATCATAAGTATGAGAGTTTTTATGAAGATTGATGTCTGTTTACAAGTCAAATAGATAGATTATATGCCTGAATATATGAGTATACTTTACGTATCCATCTACATGTTAAGGTTTAGTTGATGCCCAATGGATAAGGGATTGGTTAGCTTGAAGGATACATGTTCTCTTTTGTTGCATACCTGGATGATGTTGAGATACAAATCTTAATCAAATATCTTTCTGATGTAGGAGCATCCAGAGGTATAAGGGCAATCCTATGTCACCCAAAAAAATGTACTTAGACTTAGTTTCTGTTTCATGTCTTTACATTTTTGGATACCCATTTGGCTCAAATAAAGGTTCCAACTCTCATAGTTCAACTATCAGTGCGTTTGAAAATCTTGAAAAAATAGGAGCATGTATTTGGGCCATCATTTCGGTAAACTAGAAGGTGTGAATTGGCCAAGTGAATGTAATCATGATTTAGAGAATTCTAGAAAAAGAATCAGGCCAATAGGCCCCACGGTTTGAAAGTTATTGCAGTTTTTTGGGTTTTGGAGACCTCCTAAGAATGCTTCAAAGTCAGGTTTGGG
Organism: Cupressus sempervirens; assembly: GCA_028749045.1. Classification (NCBI taxonomy): domain Eukaryota; kingdom Viridiplantae; phylum Streptophyta; class Pinopsida; order Cupressales; family Cupressaceae; genus Cupressus; species Cupressus sempervirens. The sequence goes on from CM053784.1 coordinate 752,488,804, forward strand.
GCATTAAATGACCTCGAAAAGGGTCAAAAAATGGGGGATGAGCGAAGCTTTTCCATAGGGCTATAGAGTGCTTCGAGAGCTTTCTAAAAATGTAAACAGTTCATCAATCGGAGCTATGGTTCAAAAGTTATGCCTCCCGAAAGTTTGGTTACCGTTTCTTGATTCTTCTAGATGTGCACCGACTTCTAACGTAGCTTTCGAAACCTTCTATTTTGTTGGTGGATGCCTACTAGCACTTTCTAGAATGTACTCCTAGTCCTTAACCCTCTGGGGTCTATTTAAGGAGATTTTTGGCATTGTAAAAGGCAGCTCGGAGTGGAGTTTGAGAGGAGGTGCTAAAAGGAGAAATATTCTCCAGATTTATGCTATTGTAAGCCCTTAGGGCATGTCTGAAGTTTATTTTCTTTGTACTATTTGTACTAGCTTATTTTCTTAGTTAATATAATTTCCCTTTTCTATTGTGTCCATTTTGTTCTTGGGTTGTGTCCCCATCAAGTGGTATCAGAGCGGGTTTTCTTGAGTGTGTAGACAGAGCGCCGACTGTGAGGCAGTTTGCACCAGGACTGTGTGGTTGTGGGTTCGAGTTAGAAGATGCCTCCACAAATAGAGCATGGTGAAAGGGCTAGAGCTATTGATCCTGAGGAGGTTAGAGCCCTTTAGAGGCAAGTACAAGCATTGCAAGAGGAGCTTCGTAGAGGAGAAAATGTTGCCGCAATTGACAATAGTGAGGATGACAATGAAGAGGAAGTAATGGGACCAGAAGAGGAAGTTGACAGGGAAGTTCTAAATCCTATAGAGGAAAGGCTTTTTAGGGCCATTACTAAGTTTGGGAAAAGACCTACAATTGAAGTGGGTATATTTTCAGGAAATCTGAAACCAGATGAGTTGATCGATTGGATCAATGAACTGGAAGAATAATTTGAGTATGAGGATATAAGGGACCCAGATAGGGTTAAGTTTGCAAAGGCCAAACTGAAAGGCCATGCCAAAATATGGTGGCAAGAGGTTCAACTGGAAAGACTTAGAAGAGGAAAGGAGAAGATCACAAGATGGGATCACATGGTGGACAAATTGAAGAAGCAGTTCACTCCTATGGACTACGAGCTTGATCTGTTTAAGAAGATGCATGGGTTAAAGAAAGTAGGAAGGTCAGTCCAAGAATATATAGAGGAGTTTTACTAACTCTTGATTAGAGTGGGGCATGCAGAAGAAAATAAGGAGAAGGTTGCTCATTATATCAGTGGGTTGTGACCTAGCATCCAGGAGGAATTAAGTCTGGTAAGAATGACCAGCGTTGAAGAAGCATACTAGTTTGCCCTATGAGTTGAAGAGAAGCTGAGTAAAAGGTTTGAAGGAAGACAAAGAGGGCACAGTCAAGGAGTAAGGAGAAGCGGTAGATCATCTGGAGGCCGCAATGAAACCCAAAAGAAAAATGAAGATGTGGGTACTAGCAGAAACCAGAGGAATGAGGGTTTCAACCGCTCCCATGATCAAGACTTTGGAAATCAAAGAGGAAGAGGTAGAGGACGTGGACAAGGAAGAGGAGGCTTCCATGGAACCTATTTCCATTGTAATGAAGAAGGTCATTGTGCCTTTGAATGCCCTCAACGACAAGGAAGGACAGATAGGAGAGCTGAGGGCCAAGCTAGGGTTGCTCATGTGGATGAGGATGCACAATCATCACATTCAGAGGATGCAGAAATAGGAGAGACCTTGGTAAATGAAAGAGTCCTACTAAGTGGTGAGAATGAACCAGGACAACGAAGGAGTTTGTTTCGTACCAGATGCAAGTGTGAGGATAAATGTTGTGATGTGATCATTGATGGTGGTAGCACTGATAACTTGGTATCAGAAGAGATGGTCTCTAAGCTGAAGCTCAAGAGGGAGAAACATCCCCAGCCCTATCAAATTTCTTGGGTAAAAGATGATCATAAGGTCCTGGTAAGTGAACAATGTTTAGTAAAATTCAAAATTGGGAGTTACCATGATGAAGTTCTCTGTGATGTTATTTCAATGGATGTTTGCCATCTATTGTTGGGTAGACCATGGTAGTTTGATAGACATGCAATACATGATGGACATGCAAACACATACTCTCTTACAAAGGATGGAGTTTGCCACAAATTGAAGCCCATGAAAAAGGAAGGTGAAAAGGTATGTAGCAGTGCTAGGATTTGTCTTGTTGATGGAAGGAAGTTTTTAGATGGCATGAAAAATCAACATATGTGCTATGCTTTGATTCCTAGGAAGGATAAAGAAGGTAGTAGTGAAATACCATTTGAAGTTTCAGATTTACTAGGGGAATTTGGAGATGTTATCTCTGATAATGTTCCAGATGGATTGCCACCAGTAAGGCAAATCAGTCATCAGATAGATCTGATTCTAGGAGCTAGTTTGCCTAACAAGGCAACTCACAGGATGACTCCTACTGAAACAGAGGAGCTAAATAGACAGGTTTAGGAGTTGTTGAGGAAGGGCTTGATTCGAGAGAGCCTGAGTCCATGTGCAGTACCTGTAGTACTTGCACCAAAGAAGGATGGAGAGTGGAGGATGTGTACATATTCTCGAGCTATAAATAGGATAACCATCAAGTACCAGTTTCCTTTGCCAAGGATGGATGATCTTATGGACTGCTTGAGTGGAGCTCAGTACTTCACAAAGATAGATCTAAAGAGTGGCTATCATCAGATACGGATTCGAGAAGGAGATGAGTGGAAAATAGCCTTCAAGACCAAGGAGGGTCTTTATGAGTGGTTAGTCATGCCCTTTGGATTGACGAACGCCCCAAGCACCTTCATGCGGCTCATGAATGAGGTACTTAAGAAGTTCTTGGGAAAATTTGTTATTGTTTATTTAGATGATATTTTAATTTTCAGCAAGACTTTGGAAGAACATTTAATGCATATTCGTAGTGTCCTTGAAAGGCTAAGGGAAGAGAAACTGTTAATTAATCTAAAGAAGTGTGTCTTTGCAAAAAGGGAGTTAGTCTATTTGGGGTTTGTTATATCACCTAAAGGTTTCAAAATGGATCCAGAGAAGGTAAAATCCATCTTGGAATGGCCTACTCCAAGGACTGCTACTGAGGTAAGATCATTTCATGGTCTGGTTAGTTTTTACAGGAAGTTTATTAAGAATTTCAATGGCATATGTGCACCCCTAACTGATACAATAAGAGGGGATAGAAAAGAGTTCAAATGGACTGCAACAGCTGCGAGAAGTTTTGAATTGTTGAAGAAGAAGGTGACAGAACAGCCTGTGTTGGCACTTCCAGATTTTAGAAAAGTGTTCCAGGTGGATTGTGATGCTAGTGGCAGTGCTATTGGGGTTGTATTAAGCCAAGAAGGTAAGCCTATTGCATATTTTAGTGAAAAATTGAATGATGCAAAGAAGAAGTATTCTGTTTATGATCAAGAGTTCTATGCAATAGTTCAGGCCTTAAAGAAATGGAGGCATTATTTATTGCCAAAGGAATTTGTTTTGTATACTGATAGTCAGGCATTACAGTACCTAAATAGCCAAGGTAAATTGAATCAGAGGCATATGAAGTGGGTAGAATTCTTGCAGAGTTATACATTTGTGTTGAAGCATAGCAGTGGAAAATCTAACAGGGTTGCAGGTGCACTAAGTAGGAGACAGTTGTTGCTTACAACAATGCAGGTTGAAGTGGTTGGGTTTGATGAACTCAAGAATTTGTACCCCGAGGATCCTGATTTTGCTGAAGCATGGAAAGCTTGTAAAGAATCTGTTGCTGTAGATAGAACCAAGTGGTTAGACTATTTGATTCAGGATGGCATGTTGTTCAAAGGTAGTCAATTGTGCATTCCAAGGAGTTCCATGAGGGAAAATTTGATTAAGGAGAAACACAGTGGAGGGATGGCAGGACATTTTGGTCTGGATAAGACCATTGCCATTCTTAGAGAACATTATTTTTGGCCTCAAATTACAAAGGATGTGAAGAAGTTTGTACAGAGTTGCCAGGTTTGTCAAGTTGCCAAGGGGTTTAGTCAAAATACTAGCCTATATCAGCCATTGCCTGTTCCGTCAAGGCCATGGGAGGACATAAGTATGGATTTTGTTCTTGGATTGCCAAGGACACAAAGGGGTAATGACTCAGTATTCGTGGTGGTTGATAGGTTCTCCAAAATGGCACATTTCATTCCATGCCACAAAACTCATGATGCTGTCCATATTGCAGACTTGTTTTTCAAAGAGGTGGTAAGACTACATGGTCTTGCAAGGAGTATAGTTTCTGATAGAGATACTAAATTTGTGGGGTATTTCTAGAGGACATTGTGGAAGAAGTTGAGAACAGACTTGAAATTCAGTTCCACGCATCACCCATAGACTGATGGCCAAACAGAAGTGGTAAATAGAAGTCTGGGCAATTTGTTGAGATGTTTAGTTGGAGATAAGCCCAAGGGATGGGATTTGATTCTACCACAGGCATAGTTTTCTTATAATAACTCTGTAAATAGGAGTATTGGAAAATCACCATTTCAAATTGTATATGGGAATAGCCCAAGGACTACACTAGAATTGAGGAAGATAGAACAAGGGGAGAGGACAAGTGCTGAAGCTGAGGAATTTGCTGAACACATCAAGCGTCTACATGAGGAGGTTCAAGCACACATTATCAAGATGAATCAAGAGTATAAAGCTAGGGCTGATCAAAGGAGAAGACATAAGGAATTCCAAGTAGGGGATCTAGTCATGGTGCACTTACAAAAAGAAAGATTTCTAGTTGGTACTTACAACAAGCTGAAAATGAAGAAATTTGTCCCCTGCAAAGTTTTGAAGAAACATGACTCAGGAAATGCATATGAGGTGGAGCTGCCAGATGGTATTCACATTTCTCCCATTTTCAACATTGCAGATTTAACAGAGTATCATGATGATGGTGCAGATGAGGAGCTGGTTTTAGAGCCATGTCCAATTCCTGCTTTTAAGAAGGAGGAGATAGAAGACATTCTAGATCATCGTGTGGGTAGGAGTACCAGAAACAGGCAGTATGAAGAGTATTTGGTCAAATGGAAAGGACGGCCGATCAAGGACTCAACTTGAATTTCAGTAGCTGAGGTTTTCCATTTGGGATTTCCTCTACCATCCATAAAGTGACAGGGTCACTTTTCAATCTACCCTGGGTGTCTGATGCAGGAGCATCTAGAGGTATAAGGGCAATCCTATGTCACCCAAAAAAATGTACTTAGACTTAGTTTCTGTTTCATGTCTTTACATTTTTGGATACCCATTTGGCTCAAATAAAGGTTCCAACTCTCATAGTTCAACTATCAGTGCATTTGAAAATCTCAAAAAAATAGGAGCATGTATTTGGGCCATCATTTTGGTAAACTAGAAGGTGTGAATTGGCCAGATGAATGTAATCATGATTTAGAGCATTCCAAAAAAAGAATCAGGTCAATAGGCCCCACGATTTGAAAGTTATTACAGTTTTTCGAGTTTTGGAGACCTCCTAAGAATGCTTCAAAGTCAGGTTTGGGGCATTAAATGACCTCGAAAAGGGTGAAAAAATGGGGGATGAGCAAAGCTGGTCCATAGGGCTATAGAGTGCTTTGAGAGCTTTCCAAAAATGTAAACGATTCATCAATCGGAGCTACGGTTCAAAAGTTATGCCTCCCGAAAGTTCAGTTACCATTTCTGGATTCTTCTAGATGTGCACCGACTTCTAACGCAGCTTCTAGAACCTTCTATTTCGTCGATGGATGCCTACTAGCACTTTCTAGAATGTACTCCTAGTCCTTAAACCTCTGGGGTCTATTTAAGGAGATTTCTGGCATTGTAAAAGGCAGTTCGGAGTGGAGCTTGAGAGGAGGTGCTAAAAGGAGAAATATTCTCTAGATTTATGCTATTGTAAGCCCTTAGGGCATGTTCTGAAGTTTATTTTCTCTGTACTATTTGTACTAGCTTATTTTCTCAGTTAATATAATTTCTCTTTTTTATTGTGTCCATTCTATTCTTGGGTTGTGTCGCCATCACTTTCCTTTTGTGTTTAAGAGTTAAAAGAGTTTTCCCTCACTTAGTTTATTAGGTTCATGTGCTCTGTTATGAGCTATTTCATCCATGAATGCTTGCATAAACATAGAACATTAAGGGATTTTATTTGTTTTCTAGATTATGCCTTTACATTGGTACCATATAAAGAGTCAGAGGTCCACCCGCCTAGGTCTAATAGAGCTTGAAGTAGAAGAAGGATTTATCCTTATAGTTGGCCCAAGACTTTAGTCAAGTGCATCCATCATAGGAATTTGCTAACCTTAGATGTATTGGTCTGGTTTCTTGGTTATTTACAAAACTATTAAATCAGAAGCCAACAGTCACCATGAATGCTTAGTTTGTGCATACAAAATTCTCTCTTTTCTCCTTCTACATTCATAAAATTTTTAAGGTTTGTCCTCCTTAAGAAGACCTAGTTGACTTAGGGTTAGGTATGAATCAATGATTGTGATTCACCCATATTGTGACTTAATCCTTCTCTTTTTTTGATTGGCTATATCTACTACATAGGGATTCTAAATAAAGATTCATCCTTATCATCTAAGATTGCAAAACAATCCTTAAGTTGCCTCCAAAATGGTTTACATAGTAGTTTGTGCCATTACAAACAACTATGTCAAAACTATATTACTTGGCACTTGAACCAAATAATAAAATTCCTTTTGCATCATATTCTAGGGGTCAAATACTTTCTACACTCTAGATTTGAGCTTATGATGAATCCGTTTGATTAGTTTTCAAATGCAATTCCATTTGCAATTTTTAAAAGTTTCACTGGTAACCAAAGATGTTGATTGATCGGGAGCCTTGTTCGAGATGTCATATATTTGAGTCTATGATTTGTGGGACCAAATGATTGTACCATTGTGTTTTATACTAAAAATACTACAAGTGTGCTAGTTTTCGAGTATTGACAAATCCGTCTGCACACTTTTCTAGGGTCGTTCCATTCGCAAAAAATACTATTTTACTTATGATCACTATCCTGCAAATCCAAGTAGCCAACTTTAGACCTTTTCCAAATGTTCCCCGTCACTCTTAATGAGCCCAAATCATAGAAGTATACTCTTCTCATGACAAAGTATAAATGCCCCAGTTTTCAAAATCTCAAGTGCCCATTTGCCTAGTTTTCAAGGCCAAAACCAAATGCAATTTCCAACTTTTTGACATGTTTAATTACAAGTAATTTTAAGTAGGTGTGTTCGGAGGTCGATATATTTTGACCCTAATGTTTTCATACAACAAGATTTAGCTGGCCTATTGAATGTGTCAGACAAATGAGATATCCAGAGTTTCAGAGCCTGATCAGATGTTTGAATCAGTTTTTAAGGCCAGCTGGTAGGCCTCCTAACACAATTTTCATAGTGGTGCAGAAGTGTTTCAAAATAAGTTTTAACGATTAATTTTATGATCAAATCGGGTTCCAGTCAGTTCAAGAAAGTTAATGGATCACTTTGCTAGATCAAGTGCTCAAAAACAAATTTTTTTTTTTAGCCAGACCCACTTTGGGCCTAGCTGATTCCATCAGATGAGTCTGACATTAATGAGATGTCTTAGGTTTTCAAGTTTTTTCAAATGAGCTGCCATAATGATTTCTAAATTACTATGATGATAATTTGTGGCCTTTTCCATAAATTTTCCTCAAAAGAGTGTATGCTTTTCGAACATAGTATATCTGTGATTACCTCCATTTTGTGTTTGAAGATGCAATTTTTAAAATAAGAAAGGCATTGTTTAAAAGAAAAGCATTATGTGACAATATAATTTCTAATATAGAAATCCATACAATGAACAGGTCTAAGGTTTTTCATATGGAAAATGGTGAAAAACATGAGACTCCACCTTGCTATCCACATAATTGGAGAGATTTAAGTTTTATTTTACTCCATGTTATTACACTTCACATGGGATCTCACACAATGGAGAGAGGTGACACCATCAGAGTAGATTTTTCCACATAATAGGGGTATAATGTCCACGACTTTGGAGGAAATACAAAGGCAACGTTGCATGAAGGAAAGTTTCAATTATTTTATAATGCCATTCACATTTTCTTGCTGACTTTTCCTTTTCTTCATGGAACACGTGCTGTATGAATGCACAAGGTATAGAAGGGGATGTTTGGAGAAGCAGGGGAGATTTTTGCTGAGTATTAAAGAGAGTTTTGTGCATCATAATGTGACAAGAAGAATGGGAGAGAAAGTCCATGTTTTGAGCCATATCCTCAAGCCAAAATGAGAGGGGTAGTCAATGTTTGATAGGGCAGTAGTATGAAAAAGGCTCATTTTTTCACATAAAAGTTGCAGCATAGAATGTTTCAATGAACAATAGGCGTCATCCACATGCAAGAACCCATGGCTAGCAAGCTTGTTCTCTCCTATGGCTTCAATGGACACTCCATATTTTGGCTGGAGCAGTCCACATTTTTGGGCCAAAATGGTAGACAATGAAGAGAAAGTCATGGCTTTGGAGGGGTCAGACTCCACACATAGGCATTGTAAAGCTTCAAATATGCGATGTATGATATTACGATGTCATCGTATGATCGGGACTGCCAAATCTAAGGCTTGAGATGCTACGAACTTGCCCTTGTTGTATGGTCGGGGTGGTCAAATTTGAGTGCCACGATATGACGACGGGAAGGCTTAAAAATAAAGGTTTGAATATATTAATTATATATCAATATGTTCATATGAAGTATTCAAGTTTGTCGTAGGATTGGGGAAGTAAAAACTTAATATGTTTGATAAATTTGTGAGCTTTTCATATCATCGGGGTGGATAGATTCATGAGCTATGATATTATGATTTGGTCGTAATATCATAGGCTTAAAATTAAAAGTTATTTCAAATGAAAATATGAGGTGGGGCCCACTCAACAAATAAATGATCGACAAATGGACTTGGAGATATAAGGGGAAGTGTAAAATGATTATAAAAATCAAAAGCCAAAGTGATTTGAATGCTTCAATTTTAAAATTGAAATATTTGAATTATTTTAAAAAGTTTATATAGTTTATACTATGTGAATCTTTTAAATTTTTAAATTTTAATCTCTTTGTTCAGTCTGGGAGGTAGATTTTTAGAATGCTCTTAAGGGGGCAATTTTTGTCCAAAATGTATAGTGTAATATACCATTAGAATCGGAAAAGAGTTAATTTTCCATTTTTGAAGTCAAATTTTGGGCAGGTATCAGCTGGAAGTAGCTACAAGAGGTTTTTTTGATTTCGAGGGCTTCACAGTGAATTGTGCAATTTTAATGTTGCAGATGAAATTGCAATAAGATATAGACATAATTTTATCTGATTTGACTTCTCTATAAATATTAAGGATGAATTAATTTTTTTTGAAGGTGGTTGAAGCAATAATGTTTTCAACAAGCATAAGTTGAATTGCCTGGCAAAGCAGATGTGACAAGCAAAGATCAGATTTTGGAGCTTCAATACAGTTTGTGATGAATTCCTAATATTTTTGCCACAAGATATTTGCAGATTATGTACGTGAGATATATCAAATATTTGTGCATCATTTATGGTTTTTGGTTGCAAGTAGATGAGGAAGTTTAGTTTCAACAACTTCATATTGAAGACTCTTTCAGTAGGACACATGTCAAATTCAGATTACATTTCCTAAAAGATCTTCTCTCCTATATATCTTGCTTTTCTGCTTATTGGAAGGGTTCCAATTCTTTGAAGATTTTAGGAGGATTGTGGGATCAGTCGATTTCCAATTTCTTGAGATTTTCTCATAATTGTGATACCATTTTCTCAGTGTTCTTCTATTATGAACAACATATTATATATCTTTTAAAGAATTTTTTCATATTACACAGTCATTCTTTGTGTATTTTCTAAGTTTTGATATGCAGATGATGTATTGGTTTCAATCAAATTAGTGCAAGAGTTTCACCTTTCTTAGTTTCATTCTGATTCTCATCTCCTTCTTCTGTTATCTATAATGTTTTGTGTTTGAGAATGAAGAGCTTGAACTCAATTGAAATCCTTTTAGGTTGTATGTCATGATGAACTTTCTGTTGAAACAAAGAATCCAAGTAAATGCTTGTTTACGTTGATAGGGTTACAGGTTACACTAGAAGGATTTCATCATAAGTATGAGAGTTTTTATGAAGATTGATGTCTATTTACAAGTCAAATAGATAGATTATATGCCTGAATATATGAGTATACTTTACGTATCCATCTGCATGTTAAGGTTTAGTTGATGCCCAATGGATAAGGGATTGGTTAGCTTGAAGGATACATGTTCTCTATTGTTGCATACCTGGATGATGTTGAGATACAAATCTTAATCAAATATCTTTCCTTTTGTGTTTAAGAGTTAAAAGAGTTTTCCCTCACTTAGTTTATTAGGTTCATGTGCTCTGCTATCAGCTATTTCATCCATGAATGCTTGCATAAACATAGAACATTAAGGGATTTTATTTGTTTTCTAGATTATGCCTTTACATTGGTACCATATAAAGAGTCGGAGGTCCACCCGCCTAGGTCTAATAGAGCTTGAAGAAGAAGAAGGATTTATCCTTATAGTTGGCCCAAGACTTTAGTCAAGTGCATCCATCATAGGAATTTGCTAACCTTAGATGTATTGGTCTGGTTTCTTGGTTATTTCCAAAACTATTAAATCAGAAGCCAACAGTCACCATGAATGCTTAGTTTGTGCATACAAAATTCTCTCTTTTCTCCTTCTACATTCATAAATTTTTTAGGGTTTGTCCTCCTTAAGAAGACCTAGTTGACTTAGGGTTAGGTATGAATCAATGATTGTGATTCATCCATATTGTCACTTAATCCTTCTCTTTTTTTGATTGGCTATATCTACTACATAGGGATTCTAAATAAAGATTCATCCTTATCATCTAAGATTGCAAAACAATCCTTAAGTTTCCTCCAAAATGGTTTACATAGTAGTTTGTGCCATTACAAACAACTATGTCAAAACTGTATTACCTTGCACTTGAAGTCCCTGATGTTTGACATCAACTAAAACTTCAATGCTGTAACTTAGCCTCTGAATGAATCAACATCCATTGATCACTCAACATCTGAATGAATCGACACTTACTATCTTCTTGACACTTGAGTGACTCAAAAATTACGAGTTACTCAACACTTATTGAATATCTATTGCTCGACATATACTATTCAAAAACTTATGCTCGACATGTATTACTTGTGTGACATGAACCAAGTAAATGACTTAAGTATATTGTCACTCATATGTCAAAACCAATATAATATTAATGATATCCCCCTTTGACATGAGTGGCAAAAACACTTAGTCATGCATGAATGATCTTAACTCATGAGAATTACTCTGATACTCACTATCTCTATACAAAATTTCAAAATTTTGCAAAAACTTGACTTAACAGTCATACCTCAAAATCTTATAACTCCCCCTAAGTTGATTGTGTTCTTTTGAATTTGAACCAATACTCCTGTTGAGTAAATATGCATATGCTAAACCCTGTTATACTCTGCTTTATCTTTGACTTCCCCTTTGGTTAGTCTCCCCCAAAAATGTATCCATTCTTTCCTTGGAGTCATTGTCACTCTCAAAACTTAGTGCTCCCCTTTACTTATTTCTCCCCCTTTTTGAAACTTATGTCAAAGGGTTATATACATATAGTGGATTTATCCAGGAAATATTTATGGATCTCAAGTATTAAATTCATAGCTACATCCCAATTATCAAAAGCTACCTCCAATTATTTGATTTGGATGGCTAACTTGATAGCAAGATGAACTAAGCCTTTAGGTACAAAAAGATGGGGATCTTTATGCATTAATGTCTCTGCCAAGGCTAGCTCCTTGTGAAGTATTTACATGTGAGGGGTCAACATGGATTGGATGCTGATCAGTGTAGCTCTAATATTTTCATCTCGAGCATACAAAGTTGCCAATTGACCTTGGGAATTCATCAAATTCTTGAAGTGCTTCTGGCTTTGAGCTGGTGAATTTGGTAGAGTAGTGCCTGTTAGTTTCATATCTCCCTCTAGATTTGAAATATGACACTGCACTTCTTGTGCAAATAGAGTTGTATCACACAACTTGGTGTAAAGTGAGAAAATATTCTTAAAGACTATCTTTACACTTTAAATCTTGGTTGCTAACTCAACATGACTAAGTGAAATATCACTTGATATATTTTCATTGAATTTTCCTTGAAATTTTCTTTCAAACCATTCAAGTAATTTTACATTGGAATCCAAGTTTGCATCATTGATCTGTTCTACAATGTTTACCAACTACTCCATGATAGGCTTGTCTTCTTTAGGTGCTAGCAGGCTAAATGCATCAAGATATATACCCTTGATGTCCTGTAATGCTTTCTTCTACCTATGATCCCTTTTGAGCAATTCTTGATTCTTTTTTCTTGCAAGTTCATCCTGTAGTATGCTCATTTGTTCAATAGTGATTGTTGCAAGGTCAAACTTTTGTAAAACAATCACTTCATCTAGGTTGACATCACCAAATGATGTAAAATTGTCTACCTTGGATGTACTAGGGCTAGGCCTTGATGATTACAATGGTGTAGCTTATACATTCGGCTCATGAAGTGCTTGACTTGGAGGAGTAGCAATTGCTAGGAAAGTAACTGGTGTTTGTATTGCTAATTGCTTCTCAGTCTTTGTAGTTAAGTCCAACACTTTAGTCCTCTCCTCTCCTTTCCTTTTAATTTTGATTGTACCTTGAGCTTGTGCTATAGGTATAGGAGTATCTACTTGATCTGCTTGAACTTTTTTTCAAACCTATGCTTCTGTAGCAACTTTTGGTACTGACACAATGTGCACCAATTTGCTAACATTTGTCATGGATGCCTCTTTTCTTTGATATAATACAATGGGTAATGTAGGTTGTATCATAGTAAATTGAGGGGTTTTTGATATGTCTTGTGCTTTCACCTCTATAGATGTCTTGTCTACCTTTTTAAGTTCATCCACACTCACCAATATAGGATGGCTAAATAGTTGTAACTTGGTGGTGGTTTGTAGCAATATCTTCTTCATGTCCTCCTCTATTAGGGGATTGATGTTTTGAGGCACATTGTCAGAAACATCCATGATCTAAATAATTTCAATGTCTTCTTTTGTCACATATTGTGGACTAGCACTCGACATCTATATATCTGATATACTCTATTCTATTTGCTGCTCATCTTTAGCTGTTGCCTATGTATTTGCATTTTTCTTAATGCCTTCCATATGTGCATCTTTTCTAATATCAACTTTAGTAACCTAAGTTACTTCTTGTTCATATTTTTCATCATATGCCTCAACAAGTGTCTTCTCGATTGCCTTGGGTGTTGTTCACCCATAAATTACCTTCCATATTTGGGTACTTTGTTGAACAACATCTTCACTTTTATTCTACAAAATATTAAATGCTTGATGCTTTGGAGAAAATCTTCCTGTTTACTTCTTAATGGCATTTGTCATCTTAGATTTATCTAAATCTGGCATCACTATTGCAAGTTTAGTTTCTCTTATATTTCTCTATGTTGTGAGACTATATTTCCATCTTTTCTCAACTTTATCATATAAGTTATTTGGTAGAGAGTTGGAAACCTCAATTAGAGTCATCTTAAATGTTTACATCATGACATATATTGACTCTTCTACCTTATCCATTTCTAGCTTTCCAAGTTTATCAAATTCAATATGTGAAAATCCACTTAAATCAACATTGTTCTTTATATTTTCACATAGATTATCCAAACCAGAAGAAGGACTATGACTTACCACTTTGAATTGGCTATCATCATTAGATTATATCCTCTCCTCATCTAATTTGGTTGGATCAATTTACTTTCTCCTTTGTCTCTTCTCAGACTCATCATCTTGCATAGATTTTCTAGCCTTCTTTTCTTTTTTCTTTGCCACTTCTTGAGCTTTCTTAGTAGTAGATCTTGTGCTAGTTCTGGTAGCTGGAAATGTAGGCTTAGATTTTACAACCTTCTTTGGTTTGTTGACTACTAGAACTTTATCTTTCCTCTTCTTCTTCTCTATGGTGATAGGTGATTCACTGGCTTCTTCTCCCTCAACACCTTCTTCAAGCTAAGCTTCCTCTTCACCTTGACCTTCTCCTTGACCTTAGGTTAGGGCTATTATTGCTTGTGTAGGGACATATTCTTCTTCATCATCTTCATTTTCTTCCTCCTCTTCATCTTCCTTTGCTCCTTCACCAAATTTTTCATTAAGCTTCTTGACTATTTTGTTCTTCTTTCTTATTATTGATGTTGTCTTCAATTCCATAGTTATCTTTGATTTTGCAACTTCATAATTACCAAAGATAGTAGCCTTATTATCTATTTCTTTTGGAAGCAAAGCTGTAATTTCTATAGATGCCTCATCCACATTAATCTCATATCCTAGGGGTCTTAAACATCTTACCCTTGGAAATGCAACCTATACATATGTGAAATTAGTATCAACTAGAAAGAAAACATCATTAAAATGTTTCTCAACTAGTGACACTGGAATCTTGTCTTTGTTTCATTGACTTCTTAAAGTCCTCAAAGTAACTAGTCATAATAGACTCAAAATTCTCTCCCACTTACTCAATGAATTCACCTATTTGTATTGCAATAGATCTGTTTATCTTCAATGCAAATTTACTAAAGGAAGGAAATGTGTTTTTCACATAGAAAAATATATGTACAAGTATTGATCCAAACTTGCATTGTGCACTCTTTTTTTTCCTTATGGCTCTTGAGTTTTCTAATAATCATTACAACTGTAGCTCGGAAAGGTCATAAGAATGATCCTTCTTCACTATCTTCTAGCCTATATCAACATGAATACAAGGTAAACTATTCAACTTGCTTGATTGAAAGAATTTGTGTAAAATAATCCTTATTATAGAAGCAATTAGGGGATTTGTGATGGTATTAATTATCATTCCCCTCTTGTGCCACACTGCCCCTGTGTTTTTCTCAATAACCTCTTTTGCTTCACTTCTCATGTTTTTGGGTCTACCTAGGTTTGGATACCCTATTACCCTCTACAAAATCTTCTTAGTAATCTTGATAGGTCCATCTTTGAACCATATAGAATTATCATGAATTCTTCTCAAAACAATGTTAATCCACTCTATCTTAAAAATGTTGGGAATTATAGGGTACAAGTTAACCCTTTTCTTTCTACAATCTTGAATTCTTCTTTTAGTATTCTATTTTTACACAATTTTCCATAGAGGTCTTTGATTTCCATGTCACCTATTCTACCCACCTTGCATGTGTAATAGCATCTCACCTCTTGAATCATTAAGACTTGTGGTGGTATCATGGATAACACACCGAACAGGTCTTGTTTATAAGAAATGTTACGAATTGCCTTGAAATTTGGTTGTCTAATCTAATTGCTGATTAATTGAAAATTTAAAACTTCCTTTCCCTCTTTTACCTTAGTAGCAAAAGAACTAGATGCTATATTTAATACCTAGGGTTTGCACAAATTCAAACAACGTAGCTTGACACATGATAAATACCTTGACAAATATGATGAATGGTGTCAAAAAATGGTTGAATTCATTCTAAAAATGCTTGAAATGATCTCTTCACTTTACCTTTAGCTCTTCATGCTCTCTCTAGATTTGAATGATGTCAAATGTGTCAAAAATAGATCATATAGACCTTAAAACTTTGCAATTAATGCTCAGTGCTTACACAATTGTACGCTTAACTTGAATAGAAATTTTAACTCACTTGAATTCCATGTAGTTTCATTTAAGCATGGAAACCATTATGAGCTCAGTCAACACTATCACTTATGATAGCTCAACATTAACCAGATTTCACTTAGCATCTTAAGTGAAACTTTTCATCCTCAATAGTAACATGAAAACTAACAAAACTGAAAAATTTCTTCCAGATTCTAAACAACACTTTGCATCTTTCTTCATGAAAATATAATCTTTTTAGAACTAAACCCTTAGAATTGATGTATAGTATATCTTTTAGATATCAGTCGCATACATACCTCTTGATTGCTTAATTGGAGGTGGTGTGATCACCTGACCCATTAGGTGAAGTGATCCCATCTAAAATTGATGTGCTGCAATATTCCTTTCTCTTCCATGTCTTGTTCATCTCATTTCTAACATTCTCAATATTTTCCTTTTCTTTTCCTTTGTAGAACTCATTGCTTGTTCCTCTTGACCTTGTTGGACAATTCTTGCTTATGTGACTAGTCTTTAAGCAACTAAAACATGTAGTTTGACTCAACCATCTTTTTTAGTCACTTTTGAAATGTGTTCTTATTCCATATTCTTGACAATAGTGACAACTATACCTATTATTATAATCCCAATTGTAAGAGTTCCTATTGTGCTTTACCTTTGTATGCCTGTTTGATGACCATTTGGGCTTGGATATGCATTCATATGCTCTATGTCCATACTTTTGACAGTTATAGTAGTATCCTTCAAATTTTTGTGTGCTTATGGTCTTGCTTCTACATTCATGTGCTTGATGTCCTTGTTTGTTGCATTTGTGGCAATGACCCATGAACTCTTGCTTAGGATTCTAATTTGCAGTCTTGTTCCTACAAACATTGGTAGTATGACCTATATGACCACAATTATGACAAGTAGGTTTTGATTTCTTACCATTCACATTCATTTGTTCACCACAATTAGATGATTCTCCTTCTTTATTACTAGAGTAACCCAATCCAATAGTATCACTATTGGATCTAGGAGATCTCATCAGTTGCTCAAAATACTTGATGGCTTCACTAGGTTTGTTGAAACTTTCAACAAATTCTTTTTCTCTTTTCAGATAATTTCTCTATTGTTCATTTTGTAGCTTCAATATTGTGATCTCAATATATTTTCCATTTAATTCATGATTTGCAATCATCATTTGATTTAATGTTTCCAGTTGCATGTGAGAAATCCTATTTACATTTGATGTCTTTTCTTCTAGTTTGTTGGTCAATATCCTTTTGTCATCTTCAATCATGACTTTGTCTTCTTCAGCTTTCTTCTTCTGCTTGGTCACCTCACATAGCAATACTGATTAAACTTCTTGTTCTATTTTGAGATTTCTAATCTCTTTAGTTAGGGCTCCATTCTTTTCCATCTGATCTGTAACTGTTGCATCAAATTCACTTGTGTTTCCTTCAGTAAATAGTCTAGTAGTGTCAATCTCTTGGTAATGTGTTTCATTCTCTTCAATAGCTATCTCTTTC
The DNA here is from genome assembly GCA_028749045.1 of Cupressus sempervirens. NCBI lineage: Eukaryota > Viridiplantae > Streptophyta > Pinopsida > Cupressales > Cupressaceae > Cupressus > Cupressus sempervirens. The sequence goes on from CM053784.1 coordinate 752,506,027, forward strand.
ATTCTCTTGAGTGAACACTTTAGATTATCTCTTATTTCATTCAGCTAATGTAGGGCAAGCTATATTTCAATCTTCTGGTTCTCAATAATCTTTCCCAACTTGTAGACTTCCATCTCCAAGATCTTTCTTTGAAGTTGGGAAGCTTTAATTGTAGACTTCCATCTCACAATCTATGCATGTAAACTAAAATACCAAATTAAGTATAAACATCCATAACTTGAAAGTAAATAAAAATTCAACACATGTATGACACAAGATATTTGGTTACCCAAAAACCCTCCAAGGAGAAGGTAGAACTAGGGTGGGAATGACACCCACAAATCTCCAGTACTATAGTAGTAAAGTGTATCCAATGGAGGTTACAATGTTTGATCATAAAACATGATCTACCCTATGAAAGGTCTACCATATTAAAGGCTTACAAGATTGTTAGATGTTACCCCTTTAAAGAATTTTGACACCCTATTAGAAGTGTTCCTAGTAAAAGGACTTTAATTTACAATGAAGTAAGAACCGTATTAAAGGATTTACAATAGCTTGTTAAGACTACTCTATTAAGAGATTTAACTAATTCACCTATTAGAATGTCTCAACAATGATCTTGTGGTTAGAACTCTGCTACTAGATAAAAAATCACCTCTTTTCTAATGTGTACTTGATCCTTTCTGATAAGATGTATCTCTCCTCTCCTTTAACTCTTTTCCTCTGTTCTCCTTTAACTGATTCTACAATGTATCTCAATTCACCATACCTTAGTCACCATGAATGCTCTATTTACACATGAAAACTTCTCTCTTTTCTCCCTCTACATTCATAATTTTTTTAGGGTTTTTCCTCCTTAAGAAGACCTAGGTGACTTAGGGTTAGGTATGAATCAATGATTGTGATTCACCCATATTTCTGCTTAATCCTTCTCTTTTTCTAATTGGCTACATGTACTACATAGATATTCTCAATAAAGGTTCATCCTTATAATCTAAGATCACAAGACAATCCTTACTTTAGCTCCAAAATAGTTTACATAGTAGTTTGTGCCATTACAAACAACTATGTCAAAACTGTATTATTTGGCACTTGAAGTCCCTTATGCTCGATATCAACTGCAAGTTCAATGCTATAAATCAGCCTCTGAATGACTCAACATCCATGGATCACTTAGAATCTAAATGAATCAACACTTACTATCTACTCAGCACTTGAGTAACTTGACACTTACTAAATACTCTCCCTCAACATATACTATCTAGAAACTTATGCTCGACATATATTACTTGTTTGAAATGAACTAAGTAAATGACTTAAGTGTATTGTCACTCATATGTCAAAACCAATACGAGATTAACAAAAAAAAAAAAAGAGGCAAGACCTCTAAAAGATTACATTAATACATTCCTTTGCAATTGAAAAATAGGTAGGAAAGTGGGTGTAAAATGTAGATGACATTTATAAAAGAAGTCTTTACTTTAAGTCTTTTGTCCTCTTCTATCTCCTTCTATCTTCTCATAGCAACCCTCTTTTTCTCTCTGTCTAATCATCTTCTTGGGATGGTAGAGCCTTAATGTCTGCTATTACTTCCCATATGGCCACATCTATGTCTATCTCAGGCCAAGAAGCATCCCTAATTGCATTCAATTCCTCTATACATTTATTCCACTTAGAATCTATAATAGCCTTTACTTCTCCTGAGACTTTATCCATATCTGATTCTATCCTAAAGAGAAAATCAATCAAATCATAGACAACACTTACATCTATCTCATTATTGCAATAGGCTACAAACCTCAGATGTCTCAAAATGTCTTCAAATGAAGAAGACCATTCCTGCCATTCCTTAAAATTTCCATTACTATTTATAATAACAAGAATATAATTTGGAATTTGCACAAAAAATGTTTTCAATTTCCTATGGATCAATTGCATTTTTCCTGTGAAAAAACCATGTAACTCCCTTACCCTATTTATCAATTTTCTGGTATTAATGATTATCACCTTGGGTAATTCCTTTTTTTGGGGTAGTAGAGGGACCAAATTATCAAAAAGTTGGGCATAAGGCCCCCAAGTTGTGAATAGAAGGGATAAAATGTCTAGTGCATCTGAGCACTTGTATTCATCTCCTTGTAGGCCAATGTAACTGCTATGCACAATTTGTGAAACAATCTGCAAGGCACCAATTTTGTACATAAGGAAATTCTAAATTGTCTTAATTTCCATTTCCTTAGCATCATCCCACTCATCAATATCTATGTGTTGGGCTTCTCTCACAACTACTATATCAGCTTCAATCTAAGCTTCATGGTCCTTCACCTCTATAATAGGTCTAGTCACAACTCTTAGGCTCCTTATTTCTTCCTCCATGTTAGCTATTTTCTTCTCCAAGACATAAGTCCTCTTCAACTCCTCATACTTTTGTCTAGCACTAATGGATGTGTTGTAAGTTGTGTACATCTTCTCTTGCAATGTATCCATCTTGCTCTTCCCCATTAAAGATGTTGTATTCACCAGATTGTGGATTTGGTTATTGGATACAGTAGAGACATTCCAAAAAATTATATTCCCCTGAGGGGACTCCTTTATCTCCATGAGAGTTGGCTTACTTTCATCTGGAGCCATGCTCCATACTATCATTGTCCTATTATCTATGTTAAATCTAGATCCTTGCAGCTCACCAGTGATATTAGTCTCTTTAAAAGAGACTGACCTTTCTTGCCTTCTGATCTGATCCAACATAAAAGAGGAACTAAGTTCCCAACCAAGAAAAAATAGCATTCCACTTCTCATTACCAATGCTCTTTCTTCTTCTACTATGATATTCTCACTATTTGGATCATACTCCTAGAAGCTTTGCACTAATTCTACAATCTTCTCAGGTGAATCTCCAGGTTACAGTTGTAGGGCAAGCTCATTTTGTTTTACCTCATAAAAGAATGACTTAAATTCATAAGAATTTACAAATTGGTCATCCTTTTTAAATTCCTCTGCTTGAATTATTCTCTCATCCAACATCTAAATCAATAATTCAGTGATGTTGGGGATCTTTTCATGCTCTCCTACTTGTTTGATCAAAAAATTATGTCTGATGATATCAAAGAATTTTGATCCTTGAGGTAAAATTGTCAATGCCTTTTCTTTGACCTTGTTAGGGATCTAAATCATGTTTTTCTTATTCTTTGCTTTAGCCCATAAAGAGCTCTGTGGTTGATTATCCCCAACCTCTATAGTTATAACAACCTCCTACTTAGGAGATTAGTGTTTTGCTTTATCTCTAAACTCTACAGGTACTTATACCATCAATTCATCAAAATTGTCTAGGCACCTATTGTGCCTATCAAGATATGGTGCATCATAGTGAAAACCATTGAATGATTGGCCTTCTTCCCTCATGGATTCTTCTATCTGCATTATCTTACACCATTTTTGAGTCTTGTCTCTACATACCTTGATTTGCAAGTAGTTCATGATGCAATCTTCTTGATCCCAAATTGGCTTGCTGCTAGGAAGAGTGTACTTCCTCATTTGTTTAAGAGAATTCTTCACCAAATCATTTGGATCATAGGTTTTAGTTGGGATAGAGGGAAGTTTGAATTCATCCAAACATTGATCTATCTCTTCTATGGCTCCTTCCCTATTAGAAAATCACCTATCTTTGCATTTCTAGCTACAAAAGAGCCTTTCCTGATAGAAGGGCCTAAATAATCTTTATTCATGATTAGTAATTGCCAAAAGAATTATAACTAGCCTAATCTCTTAGGGACATATGTAGGAAATACATCGGAAGGCTGAGGAGACCCAAAAACTCTTATAATTGATTTTTTTTGAAATAAAAACAATCTAGCCTAGTCATGGCTAAGTACCTTATCCCCATTTGGGCAAGCAGAATGTCTAATTAAAATCCTTACTCCCCTAGGTATTCTCTCATTTATATCCATTAATATATGAATGTGATTGGAAAGACAAAATCATTATAGAAAGCAACAATACTAGCATAGGGATAAAACCTTTGCCAAAAGTGAGTCCACATCTGCATAGGTAGGGTTTCTCTATTCTCCTCACTGGCCTCGATAAAGTTTGAACTAATATGCCCTATATTCTTAAAAAGGATAATGTGCATCAACAATGAATAATGGAAAAACCTAAAATTTCCCATTTCTCCCTTTTGAGCCACCTCAATTTCTTCATGTATCCTTTCGATGATGTGTTCCACAAACTTGTAATAGACATTATGATTGCCATCAACTCCTACCACTTTTTCAATCCTATGGATGGTATATCTAAAGTATTTGTAGAAGAACTCTAGTGGCATTAGTTCTCTTATCTTCTTAGGAAATGTACCCTTTTCCTTATTTGATTTCGGAATGTGCCTCCTTATGATAGTCCCAATGAATAAACTCTTGGAATTCTTGAAAGTCTCATTCATTTTTTCTTTCTCAATTTTCTTTGTGAGAGGTCCTCCTAGGTCAAAAACTTTGACAAAAGTCTCCCTATCCAATCTACACAGGATACTCATATCATTTCTATGGAAGGCCTTGGTTGTTAGATTGTACGATTTGATCAATTCCTTTATCATATCAACATCAACTATCACCTTTGGTACTATAAAATTTTCCATGTTTCTGATCCATGGGTCACAGATTGGTGATTTCACATACCTATTCTGATAGAAGTACCAGAATAACTAATTCCTATTAGTCTTAGGTATAATGGTAGCCCTGTAGAAGGACTATACATCTTTGAAGGTATGGGCATTCAAAGTAAAACGTAGGAAGACCCTAGGAGAAAATACATCCACTCTTCTGCATATAGAGTTGCAAGCTTTGGCTTTGCTTGCTTTGTGATCTGTCAAGATTCTTCCACATCAATTTGAGATATCATCTTTCCCTCTTCCCATGCCATGATCTCTAAAACTAAAAACTTTGAAATAATCTCTATCAATACTAGCTCTAAGAACACTGAAAAAACTCTGCAAATTCTTGGTGCTCAAACTCTTATCTCTGAAACTATGCAAAATATTGTAACTTAGGAATCCATTATGTCAACTTATTAATGGAGAGAATGCAATAGAGGGCATTTATGTCTCTTAATGTCAACATGTGTAACAAATATAAAAAATAGAAAAAGTGCAAAGAAATGACATGTACAACTAACCTTTCAATCCTTTCATGCACTTTTGACAAGACATAACTTTTAAAGTCATAAGGAGGCCTCTAAGAACCATTTCTTACTTAGCATTTCATCCTTGTGACCTAGTGACCATATTATTTTATTCTTTCTGCCACTTCATGATCCATCCTTTGTTATCGACCACTAACTATGTGACTAAGCACCCATAGGTTTTGACACATAGGTTTTTACTATTGGTTACACTTTCTACCTGTGACTATGCAAAAACCTTTTAGTTAGTCATTAAGTCACAAATTCTCATAGTGCTATGCATTTTAGGCCCTTGCTCCTACAATTAAGCGATCAACACATTTTATTTGAGTTTAAATGTATCATATGGTCGTAGTTTGATTTCTTTTTACATTTACTAACCATGCAACCATGCGATCAAGTCCTTATTAACTATTCTCTCCAGTTTTCTGACTTAACAACTCTTACCCTTTCTGATGGTGCAACTGAGAAAACAAGCATCTTATGCACTTTTATAAAAATGATCATTGAGTCTCAGCTGATTTCTTTGACTATCTAGCTAACATTATGAATACAAAATTTAACATCTTCTTAACCCTTTCACTTGGTCATGACCAAAGAACTAAATACTTAACCATACTATGCAACCATGTAGACAAACAATCCCTTTAACAACTTAACAACCTTCTTTGGAAAATATAGTGAACGAATAATATATATTTTTATTTGTCAACATTCATTTGAAAGTGGCCCCACCTACCACATGTTTACCCTTGAATGGTCTAACTCTTCTCTACATCATGGGTCCATCTTTCCACATGGTAGGTAGCCACATCCTCATGAACCTAACCCATGATTATTCATTAACTATTGTGCACAGGTGATCAAAATCATTTTTCCATTTTGCCACCCAAACCCAAGGTCAACCTAAACCTCATGCAATACTATGACTAAAGACTATTCATAAGTTTCTAAGCATTTTCACACAGTCATGGCAAACCATCAAGCTTCATCATCTAAGTCCATGACTATCTGACTTAAGTAATAACCCAGTCACTGCCAAAACTTAACATAACATTTTACTTAGGCAACCACATGATCAAGGCCATCACCAACTACTTCTCTCAATCACAGTCTAAGAAGAGCCTAAGTGCCTATCTACCATGATTCATCGATCAAATAAAAATAATTGCCTCACTGGGTCGCATTGTTTGATGCTACAATTTGATGAAGAGCCCCAACCTTGCAACTAACCATAGTCACTTAGTCACACAAAATCCCATGATCCCATATCCAAAACAAAGGGTTAAAGTAAAGTGCTTAGAGGTATTTTGAAATTTTAAATTTTTGAAGAGTGTAGAAAAAAAAGAGGGTTTTCTAAAAAGAGGGTTTTCTAGGGTAAATAATTTTTACATGAAAAAATTACAAAAACCCTAGGTGTTTGTCATGGATAAAATTTATAAAAAATGAGGGTTTCACTAGAGGATGAAAATAGGCTGCAATGAATCCTAACTGCTTGATAATTAAAAACACTTTCACAACAATTTTTTTGACATTAAGCCTAGTGAAAATGAGGGTTGACAGAGTTCAAACTCACAAAGTAAGAATGTATCATACTTGAGTCTTTTTATGGCCATCACACTTGATTTAGAATCACCAATGATTTGTTCAGGTTTATGATGTCTTCTCACATATTTTTCTAGCAAAGACAATTTCCTTGTTTGTTCTTCTACAGTTTCATCTTGAAAATTAATCTCAAGTTCATTTCTCTTTCTTGTTCAAGTTTTGGTTCATGTTCTATGTACTTGAAAGTTGCTATTTGATGGTTGAAATTTACTATCTATGACTAAACATCTTCAATCTATTGCTCAACACCCATTCTATGCTGCTCAAAAATTTGAATTTACATTTCATCATTTCCTATCTACTGAGAGACTGCAACTTGATTTGCTTGATTATTAGGAGTTCTTGGAGCATCATCATCCATATAGATGAATGTACTATAGTCTTTAGGTTCTTCTTTACATGCAATGTCACTTCTTTCTAAAAACTCATCAACTTCCACATTTGCACTTTCCAAAATTTTGTTAGTATTAGAATTTAAATACTTACAAGCTTTTCTCTTGGTGGAATAACCTAGGAATATACCTTCATCACTTTTTGCATCAAGTTTTACATTCCTATTATCTTTAAGTATATAGCATCTACTTCTAAAGATTTTGAAATACTTCACATGAGGAGCATAACCATACCATAGTTCAAAAGGTGCAGTATTTGAACCATTCTTGACTTGTACTCCATTCAAGGTATAAATAACAGTACTAATTGCTTCTCTCCAATACTTCTTTGACACACTCTTCTCCATCATTAATGTTCTTGCATGATCCATTATTGATCTATTTCTCCTTTTAGCTATCCCATTTTGAGATGGTGCTAACATCTGTCTTTTAATTCCTCTCTCATTGTAATATAAATTGAACTCATTTGAAATGAATTCACCACCTTTGTCAAATCTCAAGAACCTTAGAGTCTTCCTTGTTTCTTTCTCAACTCTAGCTAAATACCACTTGAATAACTAAAACACATCATATTTAGCTTTAAGAAACATCACAATCATCATCCTAGAGTGGTCATCAACAAATAGAATGAAAAAATTATCTCCACAGTATCTTTTTCACATCAATGAGTCTACAGAAGTCAGTATTAACCAATTTCAAAATATTACTAGAAGTGTATGTTTTTCTTTTGAAGCTAGATTGGCCATCTTTCCCAATTGAAATTGTTTAAACATAAAATTTTTAGGCTTCTTTAGTTTAGGCAACCCTCTTACTTTCTTCACCTTGCTAATATTCACTAAATTGTCAAAGTTCACATGGCATTATCTCTTGTGCCATAACCAAACATCTTTTTTTTGTGAAAACAAACATGTCTCACTTGATAGATCTAGATAGAAAAAATTACCTCTTGTTTGATCACCACTTCCAACTAGCTTACATCCAACATCATGTATCTTCTACTTACTATTGTGAAATTCAAATTTGTAACCTAATTTGTTGAGCTATAAAACACTCAACAGATTATAGTTAAGTCCTTCAACCTAGTAAACATTATCACATGTTATCTTTTCAGTTAGTTGAATAGTTCCTTTACCTTTCACAAGACATGGAATATCCTTACCAAATTTAATAGACCAATATCTTCAAATTTATCTTTATCATTGATGCAGGGAGGTGTGAGTAACTAAGGCCAATAGGCACACTCAGCTACCCAAACCACCATGCAAGAGTTAACACAACGGAAGAAAACACAAAAGAGAACAACACTGCAAAGAGAGAGAAAAATATTCTTTATTGATTCATGAAAATATCATCATACATGCCCAACCATAAGGCCTTCTAGGTTATAGCCAGATACAAAATACATTCAAATCCAAGATCTAGCTTCAAGTTTGGATTTCTAGACACACATGCTTTAAATTTCCTATCCTCCTTCTATCATCTATATTGCTTTAGGATGCATGAATAATAATTGCAAAAGACTTCACCACAATCCATAATTATACCAATCTAAGCCACAAGTCAGCCCAAAATGCTAAGAACTAAATAAACCTAATATTAAATAATTGAAGACCCACAAGTTGGCCTCCAATAGAAATTAAATGTCCAAAAATTGATACCTGAGAAAAATCATGATATCTCGTATCCCCAATTGAATTAGAATTGTGATTTGAACTAAAGGTAATACTTTAGGTCCTCTATAGCTCCTTAAGGGCACATTCATTAAAGATATTTGCACATCCATCCTGAAAGTCATGCACATAAACTCATTGCGCAAATTACTAGAAATTGATACTATAGGAGAATTGCCATATCTCCAAACTAATAATGAATTAGGAATTGTGCCTTTGAAATAATGGAGTAGTCTAAGTCCTCTTCAATATCTAAAATTTTAAGCCTCTATGTTGTTGCACATAATTAGTTACATGACCCACAATAGACACCTAGAAACCATAAAACACAGCTCCAGCAACAAGGTAAAAATGGCTCAAACCTTAACATGATAACCCCAATCACTTTGCGCACATAGGAAAAGTTTCCCTAGTGTGTCTCCAATTCTCAAACACTATTGAAAGCTCAAAAATTCAAGACATTTCAACTTGTAAAAACTATGAAAAATTGAGAACATGTAGGATAACAGTGCAACCTAGGATGCTCCTACATCAGAGAACCAAGGTTGGAAGAAATGATTCTACTGAATCATTGAAATGTCACAACTTGAGCTAAATCCAACTTATATTGAGAGATCTATGAAGCATATTCCATAGGTCTATTCTTCCACTTCACCCAATATTCATAATAATCTTTTCCCCTTGCGCTCTTACCAACTCTCTGATCCAATATCTATTCAACTTCTTCAATCTACTTAGTAGGATAATCCTTTGATACAATAACTTCATCATTTGACTCATGATACTTGTATAAATCATCAACATTGAATATAGGAAATATATCCATGTCATCAGGTAACTAAATTTAATAAGTGTTTCCACTGTCAAACTTCTTCAAGATCTCACAAGGCCCAAACTTCTTCATCTTCAACTTACTGTATGTTCCAATAGGAAATCTTCCTTTCTTCAAATGAACAATCACCTCATTACCAACATGAAAATCATAATGTCTCCTAGACCGATTAGCATTCTCCTTATACTTCTGATTACTTTTTTCTATCATCAACTTCACTTCCTTATGTAAAGATTTCATAAAATCAGAATTTTTTTCTTCTATAGAACTTCTCTTTTCTTCACCAACAACATCTCTAAAATTTGATATACATCTAGGATGCATTCTAGTAACAATCTCAAAAGATGTCTTCCCTATACTCCTATTCATAGAATTATTATATGCAAATTTAGCTTGTGCCAATACCATCTCCCAATTACTTGCCTTATTCCCAACTAAACATCTCAACAAATTACCCATGGTTCTATTCACAACCTCTGTCTATCCATCTGTCTATGGATGGAATGTGGAACTAAACTTCAACTCAGTACCCATGTTCTTCGACAAAGTTTGCCCAAAGTAACCAACAAACTTACTATCTCTGTAAAAAATAATACTTCTTGGTAGTCCATGCAATCTCACAATCTCTTTAAAAAAAAGTTCAGCAACATGCTCAACATCTAGTGTCTTCTTACATGGTATGAAATGAGCCATCTTAGAAAATCCATCCACTACAAAAAATATGGAGTCATACCCCTTCACTTTCTTAGGTAATCCAAAGAACAAAATCTATACTGCTGTCACTCCAAGGTTTCTCAGGAACAATAATAGGATTATACAAACCAATATTTTGACTTACTCCTTTTGCAATTTGAAAAACTCCACAAATATTTACAAAATTTTGAACATCCTTATACATTTGAGGCCAATAATACTTATCCTTCAGCAAAATTAGTGTCTTATCAATTCCAAAATGTCCAACCAACCCACCACTATGTTTTTCCTTATTCAAATTCAACCTTATAGAACCTCTAGGAATACATAACTGAATACCTTTGAACAACATACCTTCTTGAATGAAATACTCATCACACTTATGTGATTTGTTAAATTTGGTACTCTACACTCTCTCCACACCTCAAAAAAATTAGGGTTAGTATCATACAACCCTTTCATTTCATCAAAACCAAGAACTTCAACCTTCATCTCAGTCAATAAAGAACGTCTTCTGCTCAATGCATCACCAACTCTATTAGTAACTCCACTCTTATGCTTGATCACAAATGTAAAAATCTACAAGTACTCAACCCACTTCATATGTCTCTGATTCAATTTATGTTGACTTCCCAAGTATTGTAAAGCTTCATGATTAGTATACAACACAAAATCCTTAGGAATCAAATAATGTCTCCACTTTTTCAATGGTTGGACAATAGCATAAAATTCTTGATCACACACAAATATTTCCTTTTAGCATCATTCAACTTTTCACTAAAGAAAGCAACAAGTTTACCTTCTTGACTTAATACAACTCCTATTACACTATCACCTACATTACATTCAACTTCAAATACTTTGTTAAAATTAGGTAAAGCTAATATAGGTAACTTAGGAACCTTTATTTTCAATGTCTCAAAACTCTTATCAGCTCCATGTGTCCACTTGAATTCCTTTTTATCTTCTCTCATTGTCTTAGTCATAGCATTACAAACATAACTTAAATTTCTTATGAATTTTTTTTAGAAACTAGCCAAACCATGAAATAATCTTACCTCACCCACATTCTCAGGTGTAGGCCACTCCAAAACTGCTTTAACCTTCTCAGGATCCATCTTCAAACCATTGGCTGAAATCACAAATCCCAAATACACAATCTCCTCTTGCATAAAAGAACACTTTTTCAGATTAATCATCAACTTCTCCTTTAATCTCTACAATACTTGTCTAATATGCTCAAGATGTTCTTCCTTAGTCTTACTGAACATCAGAATTTCATCCAAATAAATAATCACAAACTTACCAAAAAATCTTTTTAGAACTTCATTCATCAACCTCATGAAGGTAATAGGTGCATTAGTCAAACCAAAAGGCATAACCAACCATTCATACACACCATCTTTTGTCTTGAAAGAAGTCTTCCATTCATCACCTTCTCTAATTTTGATATGATGATAGCTGCTCTTTAAATAAATCTAGGTAAAGTAATTTGCTCCACTCAAACAATCCATAATGTCATCCATCCTTGGCATAGGAAACCTATATTTCACTATGATCTTGTTAATAGCTCTGGAATTAGTACACATTCTCCATTCTCCATTCTTTTTAGGTGCTAATACAATAGCTACAACACATGGACTCAAACATTCTCTAATCAAACCTTTTTGCAAGAACTCATGCACTTGTCTACTAAGTTTCTCATTCTTTGTAGGTGTCAATCTATATGGTACTTTATTTGGAAAACTAGCTCTAGGAATCAGATCCATACAATGACTTATACTTCTCATTGGAGGTAAACCATTAGGCATATCCTCTACAAAAAATCTCTTTATACTCATTCAAAAATTATGCAATTTCTTCTAGTACTTAGCTACTACTATCTGCTATCACTCGATCATTACCAACTTCTACTACTCAGTCATTACTACCAACACTCAATCCTCTAGGAACTATAGAGAAACACACATGATTTTTCTTTACTTCCTTTTCAAATTGCTTTCTATTAACCATGCAAAATTTTACTGTAGTACAACTAACCTCATTTGGACTTTCAATCAAAAGCAGTAATATTTGCTTCTTACCATTTACCCAAAGAGTATATTAATTCAATCTTCCATCATGTACATCATATCTATCATATTGCCAAGGTCTACCCAACAAAATATGACAATGATCCATAGACATAATATCACACAACACTTCATCAAAGTAATGTCCAATCTTGAACTTCACAATACATTGCTCACTTACCAATATCTTATGCTCATATTTGATCCATGAAACATGATAAAGTTTGGGATGTTTCAGCCTCTACAACTGCAACTTTGTAACTAGCTCTTCTGATGCCAAATTTGTTGAACTTCCACTATCAATGATCACTTTTCAGCATTTTCCAACCATCTTACATCTGGTCTTGAAAATACTTCTTCTCAAAATAGGTTTCTCATCACTTCCCTTATTACATGAGGTACTTCTCACCATTATATTTTCTCCAACCTTAGGTCCACAACATTTCTATTATTCTACCCACTTTTAGAAGATCTACATTCAAAAGATATATGCCCTTCTTTACCAAATCTGAAACAATTACCATGAAAACTACCTCTAGAATATGAATTACCTCTTCCTCGGAAAGAACCAATACCTCCTTGGTAAGAACTACCACCTTTCTATTTGGTCTTGTCATTGTCATCATTCTTCCATTCATATTTTCCTCTATCAAGCACAAAACTATCAAATCTACTACCTTCACCATAAGATCTTCCTCTATCTCTCTCAAATCTACCACCTCTACCTCTTTGTCTTTGTTCATGCTTCTTTGTCAAGATCTCCTCAACTTTCAAGGCATATTGATATGCTTCTTCCACACTTTCCAGCTTCACAAAGCTTATTTCATCTTGAATTCTAGATGTCAATCCATTTATCTACCATGAAATTTTCTCAACATCATCATCTACATGTCCAGATTTGATGTCCAATCTATAGAATTCCTCAGTATACTCTTTCACAGTCATGTCCTTTTGTCTCAAATTTTGAATCTTTCTCAACAAGATAACTTGGTAATCAACAGGAAGGATTTTTTTCCTTATCTTGTTCATCATCTTTTGCCAAGTTTTGATCTTCTCCTTTCCTCTCCTTTTTCTATCAGTTTGTAAATGCTCCCACTACAACGAAGCATGACCTTTCAACCTAGTAACTGCAATCTTCACCTTCCTATTATTGGGAGTATTTTCATACTCAAAGAACACCATATCTCAGATCCAATCTAACACAACATTGGTATCCAATTTTCCATCATTAGGAACTACTTCTACAATAGGGTTTGAATTTTCCCTAGATAACACTCTCAACAACCTTGCTTCATCTTGATCTTCTTCAAGTTCTAGATTAGGGTTTGGTGCTACTGCTTCATCTTCACTTACATCATCAAGATGTGCTCCTCTCCTCTGGGCTATCTCCACAACATCTAATTTGGCTATAATTTGTCTCAATGCATCTAATATTACATTATCAACATTTCCTCTACCAGGAACCATCTTTACAGATCAGGTTCCTACAAGATCATAACCCTCTCCAAGTTATAGGTCAAATCAATAGATCTACAACCCTACAACCAAATCCAAATGAGGGTTCTACATAATCCAAAGTCTTGGTACAAGCTACCTCACACTTTGATGATCTACTTGCACATGTAGGAACAACCAAGCTTTGATACCACTTGACGTAGGGAGGTGTGAGTAACTAAGGTCAATAGGCACACTCAGCTACGCAAACCACCATGCAAGAGTTAACACAACTAAAGAAAACACAAAAGAGAACAACACCATAGAGAGAGAGAACAATATTATTTATTAATTCATAAAAATAACATCATACATGTTTAGTTGTAAGGCCTTCTAGGTTACATCTTGTTACAAAATACATTCAAATCCAAGATCTAGCTTCAAGTTCAAATTTCCAAACACATGCTTTCAATTTTCTATCCTCCTTCTATCATCTATATTCCTTCAAGATGGATGAATAGTAATTTCTAAAGACTTCACCACAACCCCTACTTATACCAATCTAACCTACAAGCCAGCCCATAATGCTAAGAACTAAATAAACCTAACATTAAATACTTGAAGAGCCACAAGTCGACCTCCAACAAAAATTAAATGTCCAAAAATTGATACCTGAGAAAAATCATGATATCTCCTAGCCCCAATTGAATTAGAACTTGTTCTTCAAACTAAAGGTAGTAATTTAGGTCCTCTAATACTCCTTAACGGTGCAAAGGTTTTTTCATTAAGGATATCTATGCATCCATCCTGAAAGTCACACACAGAAACCCATCATGCAAATTGCCAAAAATTGATACTCTAGGTGAATTGCCATATCTCCCAACTTATAATGAATTAAGACTTGCACCTTTGGAAGAAGGGAGTACTCTAGGTTCCCTTAAATTCTTGAAATTTTTAGCCTCTAAAATAATTGCATGGAATTAGTTACACAGCTCGCAACAAGCACCCAAGAACCAAAAAAACATGGGTCCAGTAGCAAGGTAAAAATGACTCAAACCTTAACATGATAACTCCAATATCTTTGCACACATAGGACAACACTCCCTAGTGTCTCTCCAATGCTCAACAACTATTGAAAGCTTGGCAATGCAAGACATTGGAACTTAGCAAAACTAGAAAAAAATGAGAACATTCAGGATAATAGTGCAACCTAGGATGCTCCTGCATCAATCACCAATCATATGATTGGATCATCCACTTTTCATTATCCATTTGTCACTTTTGTTTACATATGAAATTAATGCAAATTTCTCATCTTCATTAGAATCTTATTTCATAGCAACATAGACAACTTCATGATCATTACTCTCAAATTCATTTCCATTTCCTTCTTCAACAATATAACAAGATTTCTTACCTTTGTCATCCTTGCTTCTCTTGTAGTCTTTGTCATCTCTTCTTCCTTTGTACTTTCTTTCCTTTCATCCTTGTCCTCTCTATTTGGACACCTAGCAGCAAAATTACCAATTTTATTGCATGAAAAACAAATGATAGACAATTTACCTCTTCCTCTTCCAAATATTTTTTCAATAAGGACTTCAAGTTCATCAATGTCATCATCAGAACTATCAATATCACTCTTCACATGTTTACCTTTTATTTTTCTAAGAACTAGTTGTGACTTGAAAGGAGATTCAATAGTAGTAAGTCTACCAATTACACCCTCTAAGGTCAAATTTTTACCTAGTGTGCATCCTAGTTCTTGGATTGCAGAGACTCTAATGTCATAGATAGGGAGTAGAGTCCTCAATACCTTATAACTATTTCATCTTTGATTTCTCCATTTGCACCACATATAGAATTAACAACCTCTTTAACTCTTGTTTAGTATTGTACTATGTTCTCACCTTCCATCATTCTCATATCATCAAATTTTCCTCTCAGGCCTTTTGATTTGGCTCCTAGGACATTTCCATCACCTCCATATATGGTTTTTAATTTGTCCTACATCTTCTTTGTACTATCACATTCTTTTAGGTCATCAAACTCAACATAGATTAGGGTTGAGGTAATCTCCAACATTGCTTGATTGTGTTCTTGTTTCTACTTTAGTTGTTCAGCTATTAGAGGAGTAGTGTTAACCTTTTACATATTCATTGTCCACAAAATTGATAGTAGCATCATTGACACTAGATATGTGCAACCTCATCAAGGTCTTCCATGAAGTACAATTCTCCTTGTTTAGCTTAGGTACATCTCTCTTATGAGTCATGATCATTAGCTTTAAGTACCTTCAAAATTTTCTCTATAAGAATTGAGCTCTAATACCAATTGTTATAAATTTTTATAATAACTAAGAGGGGGGAGATAATTAGTTACTCAAGGTCCTTATGTACCATTTGAATAATAAAACAAACACTCATTGTTCTACAAATCTTGCTATTGCTCGGTCTCTACTAAAAATAATATCTTAAACATAGCTTGGTTTGCATAATGAAAAAATTATCAAATGCAAAACATATAAAGCATTCATCATAGATTTGACACTAGTATTTTTATGTGGAAACCCAATTTGGGAAAAACCACCAGCAACATGTCGCTCTTTTTCACTCTTTCAAATTGAGCCCTCTTAGGAGCCAACCCTATTAATGGTTACAATATACACTATTAAATGTGAGCTTGTTAAAGGATTTAATTATCATATTAGGAGTGACCTGGTTAGAGGAACTTGATTATTCCATTTAGAATGTCACCTAGTTAAAGAATTTACACAAATTGTTAAGTCTTCCAAATGACTGTTAGGTCAACCTCTATTCAAAGGATTTCAATACAAACTATTTATAATGATAAGAAAGAAAATAGTAGGTTTTGATCTATGGGATTACAAATCACTTTTGTAGATGCAGATCTCTATTCAATTCTTGTGTTGACTCACTGATAATCCTTCCATTGTCATCTCTGATCTTGATTCACTTGGAAACTATTCAAGAAATCAATCCACTCTTCTCAACAACACTTAAGCCTTTTGATTAGATTCACTTATCAACATCATCATCATCATCTCTACAAGATTTCTCCTTTAGCTTCACATTCACTCACACTTGTACATTTCTAATCAACCTTTCTATGTATGCCTCTCTTCACATGCACACTTGCACATACATACATAAAACACCATTTGTTTGGCTCTATATCTCTTTAATAGGCAATTCATGCTTTACTATTTTCTACATCCACTATAGATCTTAGGGTTTATGGTCAGGTTCAAGTCAATTCATTGTATTTTTCCATCTTCTTGATCTTCTTCTAGAAACTTCTCTATAATTTTTCTATTAAGTCTTTACCTAATCCTTGCCTTGAATTTAATAATCCAAATCATCAATCTTATCTTCAATGTGATTTACATCTCCCAAGAAATCAACTGTGTTAGCTTCATCTCATGTTTTCCTTCAATTCATTCTCTCTCTAAATTTTGATGCTTGTTCATCACTGAATTACATGGTCAATATAAATATTTCTGGCTTGGTATCAACCATCTTGCTTGGTCGATGCTAATGCTTGATCAACACTAGATTTATGTGGCACTAACTATAGCTCAGTTGACACTAGCATTACTTGGTATTCCTTAGAATTTTACTCTATTTATTAGCTTGGGTTAGCTTTCTTAACATAAACAATAATTTTTCTTTATCAAAGTCTATCCATTCAAATGTCCATTGTAACTCCCTTTTCATAACTCAACCTTTCCTCTAGGTGCTATTGTTATGAGAAACTTCTTAAATCCTCTTCAACAATCAAATAGATATGACATTTTGATTAGGTAGAAATATGCCTTATCATAGCTTTGACATCAATGAAAAAACAAAAATTGTTCCAATTGTAAGTTTCCAACACAAACATAGTTGATATCATCTCTCAACAAGTTATCAACAAGAACAAACAATTAAAGAGTTTACAAAAAACTCTTATGGATGTAATTGAAAATTTACATGGTATAATGACATTAAAATCATTAAATCCTAATCTAGAGGATAGAGCTAAGGAATTAATTCAAGCATTTTCCTTACAAACTTGTCAGAGGTAGTAGCAACTCAGGTGCAAGAAAATCATGATGCTTAGATGTTTGCTACTATATGTCAAAACAATAGGAATAACTTGGGAGATATTGATGCATGTATAAGGATTTGAGAAGATGTGAGCTTGAAGGTAAGGAATTATATGCCAAATGTGCCATGTCCTTCAATTTAACCAAGGATATTGCTGAGGAGTGAAGGAAAAAACATGATGAATGCATTGGCGAATCAACTCAACCAACTTGGTGTTAAAATTGAAGAGATTGAAAGATGAGTCGGAAAGATTTATGATGAAATAAGTCTATTAGAAATAAAAAAAGAAAGGATTAATAAAAGGTTCTTACTTCTAAGATAACACCTATCTGTGAAAGTAAGCACAATTGAGCAACAAGTAGAGGAATGCCTAACAACAAAGACATCCTTTGATAAGTTCATCTACTCAGACTTGTAAGTAGTTGAAATTGCATCTTATGGGTTATGCGCTCTCCTTAGTATATTAGAGAGAGTAAAAGACACATGGGAAAAGAATATCAAAAGTTTGACTCTAAGTTTTGTAAATTGTATCTCTCGGTTAACATCCTAGTGCAGAGGTGTAGAACGAAAATTTTGACATGTAAATAAGTTTTGACACCTTTGTCATTGATGTCAAAGGGGGAGATATGTACAGAAAATTATATAGAGTATAATTTAAGGTAGAGTAAAAGTAATATACTAAGGGGGAGTAGTATTATATAATATAAGGAGTTATAAAAGAAGATGGTTATAAAAATGTAATGATCCACAAATTTTGAATATTAAAATTTTGCAAAGTTTTGAAGGCCAAATTTTGAATAAAGTTTTTTGAACAAAATTTTGGGACTTAGCCAATTTTCCCATATGTTTCCATCAATAAAAAAGGGGGAGATTGTTGGAAATATGGATAAGTGGGACAAGTTAGAGTTTTCATTTATGACAACATATATCTCAGGGATGAGAAAGCACAATATACAGATAAAGATCTCACAATTGGATGCAGTAAATTGTCTAAGTGTTGGAAAACTTCAATGGTAGTACAAATATAGTTTTGCTAAGTAGAGATGGCACAATACTATTTCACATGTGTATAGTTAAAGATAGGTAGTATGAAGTGTCTTGATGACATGGCTAAGTGTGGAGTACAATATGATTGGTACGACATCAAATATATTAATTTTATCAGTAAAGGCAGTAAACAAAGTAGAGCATAGCACAATAATAAAAGGTGAATTAATGGTTAAGGAATTAATTTGGTTATAAAATAATTACTTAAATAATTAGGGATGAAATCCTAGATATTAACCCTATGATAGCAAGAATTAATAAATTTTATCATGCCAAGCATGTGAATGCTTGAAGGCTGACAAGGCAAGTTTTGTAAAAGTAAAGCTATAAGTAAAAGATCAAACTATGCAAAATTGTGTGGTAATGTAAGAAATATGTGAATATTCTAAATATGATATACAAAATTATGTGAAGGCTATGTGAGGTATATATGATGCAAAATATGATGTATGATTAGAAGATTTTGAAGTACAACAAACATTTGTAAAGAGGTTTTTGTATCTATATCTTTTGTATATAAGAACTACATTGTATAATTTCATGTTTGGATAGTAGGATAATCTTGCATATAATTTTTCATACCAACTCCTAATAGGGTTGAATCAACTCCTAATAGAGTTAAGGCTTTTAACAAGGCCTAGTCTTCTAACAAGTACCAAGACACTACCTATACTTCATAAACTCCTAACAAGGTAAACATCCTTAACATAATACTTTTGTTTAGTGGATCATTTTGTGGGTACCAACCTCACCAGGGTTTTCCCTTGGCTAGGGTTTCCCTAGTTAATAAAACATGGTGTTATGAGTTGTCTTTTTGTATTGATTTATTTACTGCTCAACATTATTGGTTTACTTTCACATGCAATTTAAAAAGTAATTAATAATATTCAGTAGTGGGAAAAAGTTTATAGAATATTGATTCACCCCCCTCTAAGTATTATCTATTTCTAATAGAGATGTCTAATAAAGTGGTGTTTTGATAAGATGTGGAAAAATGTAGATCTCCTCAAAGAGACAAATCTCAACAAGGAGGTGGAGAGGATACTCATTAATTGGAAATAATGGAAAGTGAGCTTTGTTACTAGAAACAAGACTTCCAAAGGCTTGGGTTTTTATGGAGTGTAATAATACTAAAGGAAGATGTCATTCTTTAGGATAAACATAGGAAGATAACTAAAATCTCCCCAATAGAATAAATGGAGACATTAGAATTGAATGTATATGCACCCACTAGTAAAACCCTAAACAAAGAGGTTTGGCATAAACTTTCCAATATCATCCATGAATATGACCAAGTGTTCATGATGATTGGGGGTGATCTTAACACCGCTCTCAAAGTTTTTAATAAAAAAAGATGAAAAGATGTAAAGGTTTATATAGCCTTATTTAAATGAATTTATAAATTTTTGTCACTAGGAATAACCTTTCAGAAATTAAGCATAGTAATGGAGATTTTTCTTGGACTAATCACATACAAATATTTTCTAATACTCTAGAGAAATTTGACCACTTCTTGTTTGGAAAGAGGGAAAATCTTCCAAATGTACTTGAAGCTAACATTTTACCATATTTAGGATTGGACAATTGTATAGTCTCTCTTTTTATGCAGAGAGACTCCATTTTAATCAAATGTACCTTTGAGTTTGAGATGTGATTTTGAGAAGATCGACTAAGAGACTTAATTGCATAGTGGTGGAGGAACACCCAATTAGAGAATGGAGGAATCCATAATTTGTTAAGGAGCTTCAATTTTTAAAATCTTTCCAAGAAATGGAATAAACTTCAAATCTATTTACTGAGAAGGAGATTGTTGAAAAAAGATTGATACAAGTATGATAAATGTGTTTCAATCATTGTTTTTTCACTGATGTCAAACCTATTTTTTGCTAGTAAGCTAAAAACTTATATGATTTAAGTATTATCACCTATTTAATTGATTAAGAGGATTTGATCAAAAGATGTAACAATAACACCTAGAGGAAAGGTTGAGTTATGATATAAAAAAGGAGTACAAGAATCAACTAAGACAATGATATCATAGTGCATTGATAATCTACTTAAGGTTGCAAAGGTTGGTTACACTAAGCAAGTTTAGAAGAACAAGTTAAACAAAGTTTTTTTGCCAAGCTTGACCGAATGGATAGTAGGTCCCAAGAAAAGTTAGTGCAAGCTAAGCAGAAAATTAGTTGGAGCCAAATAAAAGTCTATTTTAGTATATGCTGAGAAAAATAGTGGATGCCAAGTAAATTTTAGTTGATGTTGAGCACTAGAAAACTTTAATTCATGTTGAGTGATTTTATAGAGGATGCCAAGCAATGTAGTATGAGTTGAGAATAAGAAGAAAGTTAATGTTGAGTGCCAACATTATTAGAGAGATCATGAATTCGATGGATCTGAGATGAAAAGTTTATTTTCTTGGATTGTGTGAACTAGGTGGAAGATAAGATTGATGAGTTGGTGACACAAAATTCATGGAAAACTATTTTGAGGAAAATTCAAAGAGGATTGAAGGAAAAGTTTATAGAAGTGATATGAAATGAGGGCTAGATTCATTGAATCCTACCTAATCTGTCCTAACCCTATATTGGATGATGGAGAATGAATGAAAAAAGATCTTAATTCCCTATTTATATGGATGACTGGCTAGAAGAAAGGGTTGTCATGTGTGAGAACCTAAGGAAGACAAGGAGTCAAGGGTATTGCTTCATTTAATGACCTAATTGAGAGTCTGCATTGGCATGTTAAGAAAGAAGGCTTAAGGGTATGGATGCTTGAAGGGTGAATAAGATATCAAAGCTGAAATGTGTGAAAACCAAGCAGAATGGAAGATTGAAATAGAGATCTATAATCTACAAATGGAGTTGTAAGTTGTTAAGAAATCAAGCCTTACTGTTACTCTCTAATAATTGTATTAGTCTAGGGTAAATCCTTTGGATTAAGGTTGACATAATAGTCATTTGTAAATCTTAAATAACTAGGTGACATTCCAAGTGAATGGTCTAAAGTCCTCTAACAAGGCTCAATCCTAATAGGGTGATTGAAATCCTTTAACAATGTTACATTTAACACTGTGTATTGTAACCATTAACAGGGTTGGCCTTTCATAGGGCATCACTTTAGAAGAGTGAAAAAGAGTAGTAGCAGCATGTTACTAGTGGTTTTTCCCAAATTGGGTTTCCACATAAATCATTGTGTTAAGTGTGTTGTTGAATCTGTTATGTTTCATGCTTACATTTTTGCAGATTGATTTGACACTAACTTACAAGTTTTAAGAGATTACATAATCTTATGGATGCATGCATGATGAAAAATGTTTTATGGTTTCACTAAGATATTAAAATTTTTATCTATACATTTGGACCTTGGATAACTAATATACCCCCCCTCTTAGTTATTCTAAAGAATTCCAATAATTATTATCATAGCCTAGTTACTTAAGAGGACTAGTTTGAAGGTACTAGAAGCACAAAGATCAAGATGTCAAAAAGAGATGTACCCAAGCTTAATAGAGATAACTTTCTTGAATGGTAAAGTTTGATAAAGCTACACCTTGGAGGACTTGGAGATCATGCACACTCTACCATTACTACTGAGCATATTGATTTTGCTAGAGCCCTAATTGCTAAGGATCTAAAAAAGAAGAAAGAACACAACCAAACAATGTTGGAGATTGCCTCTACCCTAAGCTATGCTTAATTTGATGATATCAAAAGTCTTGGCAGTTCAAATAAAATGTGGAATGCTTTACACACCATCTATGGAGGAGGCAAGGATGTTCTAAGAGTCTCAAAGGTAAATTTGATGATATGAGAATGCAAGAAGGTGAAAATATTGCTCAAGGATAAAAGATGTTAATGCAATAAGAGGAGCTACTAGTATAATAGATGATGATATAGTACTAACCAAATTTTTAAAAACACTATTGCCTATATATGCTATTAGATTTTCTACAATACAAGAACTGAGATGTATACTAGGGAATACTCTATCTCTTGAAGGTTTGGTAGGTAGACTCACTACTTTTGAGCTATCTAACTTTGATAATTACAAACCTAAAAATATTGATTCTACTTTCAAAGCTGAGTTGTCATTGAAAGAACCTAATGTGAAGAAGAAAAGGACAAAGTATTTGTCTGGTGATAGTGATATAGATGAGGAGGATGTAGATCAACCTGAAGCACTACTAAAAATGAGATTCCACAGAGGTAAATGTTAGAAATAAGGATTATTGAGAGGTGTGGGGGTGGGGGGTGAATCAGTAATCTAAAAAATTTAATTGCCAATTGGATATTATTACTCACTTTAAACCATACATAGCCAAGTAATAAAGTAATGTTGAATAGTAACAATAACCATGCACAAAGATAACTCATAACACCATATTTTGTTAACTAGGGAAAACCTCGGTGGGGATGATACCCACTAGATAATATATTGATATATAAGTTCCTTGTTAGAGGATGGACCCTATTAGGAGTCAATGAGAAAATTAGGATAGAGAGTCCCTATTAGGAGACTTTGAATCCCTATTAGGATATTCCAACCTTGTTAGGAGTTGTGCCAACCATGTTAGGACTTGTAGTATAATAAATGCAAGATGAGCCCACTGCCCAAACATGCACTTCCAATTACAAGAAGAGCTCACTACCCAAACAAGTAATCAGAATTCTAGAATATAGATTCTTTTTGAGTTTGATTTTAGTTATTGAAATAGCTTCATAGACTTTGCATATATCACTTTCACAGTAAGTTCACATATCACAATACTTGTACAACTTACATTACAATTACACTTCTTATCTCAAGATGTCCTTTGCATAAATACCATTCCGTTACACAAATTCTTGCTAGATCAGCTAAGACCATAATACGCTTTTCCAACTTAGAGTAAAGATCTAGGATGTCGGCCCTAATTGGACAACTAATTATTTTGTAAACAAAATAATTCCTTTCCTTTAATTCTGTTGTCCTGTTTCACTGGTAAAACATGAATATCTCTTTTCCATATAGTCTATATTGACTTCTAAGGTTATGCACATCATCATCAACATGTATACTATCTTCATCTAAATTTTCTAGTCATAATATGATGTTAGCAACAAGTTACAAACAAAACGATACATTGCTGTATACCAAGCTTGTACTTAGACAATTTTCTGATGCCAAAAGCTAAGTATCCTTGTTTCCAAGGTTTCTTGTAAGCATGTACATATGTGTTTCCATATATGATAACAATTAAATATCCTCATTAGCCAATTTTCAACAATATCCTCCTTTGGCATTGATGGCAACAAAATAGGGAAAATTGACTAAGTGACAAAAACTTAACAAAAGTAATACAGTAACATTACATCTATTACAACTTGTCCATCTTACATATGCTCCCCTTTACAATATGGTTTCATACATTACAATACTATCTTTTTTTTATACCTGATTACAATTTTCTCATGCATTTTTTCCCCCTTTGACATCAATGACAAAGTTTAGAATGTCAAAAAGTGTCCATCTGTTGTCAAAATTTTTGTAAACATCTGCCTTAAACTAATAGTATCTTCATGCAATCATCAAAGTTTTCTTTCAGACTATCCATACCTTTAGTCCATGTATCTTTGGCTACTTTAGTAGAGGTGAGAATTACACATAAGGCATATGATGTAATCTCAACTACATTAAGGTTGGAGTACAAAAAGTTAGAATAAGTGTCCTTGGCCTTGACACATTCCTCCAATTATTTCTCAACAAAAGATATTTTTAGAGTAATAGACCCTCTAAAATCTAAAACTCTCTTCAAAATTTGTTCCTTCTAAAGTTCTAGTTTCTTTATATCATTGTGAATACTAGCCATTTGTCCTTCAAAATCATCAACTTCACAAGATGGATGTTGTATCTGGCTAGATAGAGCTTCTAGCTCACTCATTTTTCCTCCAATGTGACTGTCAATATCCTTAGTCATCTTGTGAGATAGAGTAAACTTAATGTACAATACCTTGGCATCTCATTGACACTTTCAAAGTTCCTTTATACAAGTATCAAGACTTATCAAATCATTCTCAATGTTTGACAAATGGTACTAAACAAGTTAGCATCATGTGAGATCTGTGAGTTTGTTTCTAAAACACTAAATGAATTGGTATATTCCTCATCAAATGACTTTAGCACTACCTATGCCCTCTATTCTAGATCTACTTTTGTGTGCTGCACTACTAGAGTACTATGTAGTCTATCAATAACCTCCATCAAGAATTTCTATAGGCTCTTCATTGTTCTGTTCTTCTGAATGAGTTTTGACAAAGATGAGATCAAGTCAGTTTGATCATCATCATCAGTTGTTCGGTTGGAAAGTGAAAGCAGAGTAGATGAACTAGAAGGTTTAGTGTCATCTTCCATTTGCTTCTTGGCTACCTCTTTGACTCTTCTCTCTTCTTCCTCTCTTTCTTCTCTTTCCTTCCTTTCATTTTCTCTCTTTTCTTCTTATTCTTGTCTTCCTCTATTTTCCTTTTCATTTCTTCTTCAATTGATCTTTTATTTTTATCCTTAAGCAATTTCTACTTGGCCTCTTCTACTTTCCTCTTCTCTTCCTCTAATAACGTCTTCTCTTCTTCAATTTTCCTCACTTTATCTAGTATATTTCAAAATGAGATTCAGGTGGTTCTAAACTCTCAAACAGATTAGTATCCTCAATGTTAATGGTAATATTGGTTTGATCTATCTACATTGTGTCACCACTCACTAACACTTCTAAGGTTCTAGGTGTAGGTGAAGATGCTACCTTAGACTCTATCATCATTTGACATATAGTTGTTGTAGTCTCACTTCTTAACTTGTCTTTCTCACCCATCATAAACAAAAATGGTCTTACCTTGTTCCTCAAGTAAGGTGTAGGATTATTCAACAATCTATTGATTTCTTCTTTGTCATCAGTCTTCCAAATAGACCTTAGTATAGACTTCCAAAGTTCTAAATCTTCTTCTCTAGCTGGGGCCTTCTTCTTAATAAGTTTGTCATAGACCTTCTGGTTCACCACACCTTCAATATCTTTTACTTTCAAATTGTTGGTTATAACGTATCTCATAGTAGAGGTATCAATCTAATCTTTTTCAAAGTTGTTTGTACAAATCATAAAATTTGTTCATCTGAACAAAGTTGCCTTCATTAGCAATAGCTAAGTTTATCTTCTCTATCTTCAGCTTCTAGGGTTGCTGAGCTTTTCCTGCTAATTGCTTAGAAGTGGTTACCTTCTCTAATTTTTTAACTTCTTGTTCTTATTCTTATTCTTCACTAAACTCAACAATTATCAACAATGTCTTTTGTCTCTTACCTAGTCTAGTGGCTTATTGCTTGACCCTTTGTCTTTGTGGTCACAACTTCCACTAATCTCTTAGATTTTCTCTTCGAATCACTTGGCTGCACATCTAATACTATTGTATTGGGACTGCTTTGTTTTGAAGATGTCTCTATAATAGATACTGATAAAAGTTGCACATTTAGTATGTGACTCACTCTTAGTCATACCATCCTTTGAAAAAAACTTTCTTCATTATAGTTTCTATCATCTTGTGAGATGCCTTCTCCAAGGATGCCTAATGAGCTAACTGGGTAATCTCATCATAAGTTCCAAATCTGTATTTAGCTTGGTCCTTCTTTGATTTCAATAGTAAATCAATATATCCAACTACTATATCATCACTCAATTTATAACCTAAGGGATCAAGAAATGTTTCCCAAGGTTCTGCTGCTTGAATATAAGTAAAATCTGTATCAACTATAACACAAATATCTTCCTTAAATCTGTCTACAATTGCACGTGCAATTCTAAATCTGTATCTCATTTTATTCTAAAATTTCTTCATTATCAAGTTCCCATTATCCAATATCTTATCTCCTGGATGTCTTCTACATACTTCTATGATCTTCTCCATTGTACATCTATCATTACTCATAATGTCTATGACTAATAAATATGGAAATCTTTTAAGCACATGAAAGAATATGTGATTAATCAGTGACTGAAATCTAAACATACCATTCTTAGTCCTCTTGATCTTTTCTAGGTTTTCAAGAAATTGCATTCTTAGTATTTCACTAAGATTAACTTTTTCCTTCTTAATACATATCTTGTAGGCTGCATAGATGAATCTAGCTCACAATTTATCAATCTTCGAACTTGCACATATAGAGTAGGCAATGATTCTACTCAAGAATCTTACATCATCTTGCTTAATGGTGTTGATCACCATGGCCTTTCCATTATACACTACTTTGGTATAACTCTAAGCTTTCTTCTTAACCAATTTCTTGCCTATGGCTACATTGCCTTGTTTACTAAGACCAGTTACCTCATAAATTTTGTTGGCTGAAATATCAACTACACTATCTTGCATCCATAATTTCCCATCATGTATTCTTCTTAATATGATCTGTGTCCAATTCTCAATAGAAATGATATTTGAATAGGTCTAGTTCCTTCAAATGTTCAAATTTGGGTTTCATAGTCATATCATGATTGAAAATTAATTCCATATCCTTATTCACATATTTACTCCAAATAGATTCAAACTTGTTGTTATGATAACTTCCTATGTCTTCCAGATAAACTACATTTTTTTGGCATAATGGATAATTCTAAATTAGGGTTTCCTTCTATAGATTTCATGGAAACAACCTTCAATTTTAGTCTCTACTCATTCTCAACATTGTGAACTATAGACATATCCATGCGTCTAACAAATATGAACTTTTATTCAATAAATTTTGTGGAAAAACAATAAAATACCTCTTTTGAAAATAGTGTTTGCTTCAAAATTGCCTTAACAAGTCACTTTTGAGTGCTCTCTACTGTGGATATATTCATAATGAAGTAGAAATCAAGTCCATACTCCATTTATTCCATCAATTTAAACTTGGATTAATTGCATACTTTGCAAACATGAAAAAGCTGTCAATTGCATTTTGAAATCAAATAACTACTCAAGATCTTCTATTTGATCTTGAAATGCTACTTGAGGTCTGCCATAGCTTTCTTCCATCATGAAAAAGCTCCACAAAACTTTTCTCTATGAAATGCTCTGCTCAAACATAGTTTTAATCTTCTTCTATAGAATTAACTCTCTTTGTAATATCAATAACTCTTAATTCCTTCACAACTAGTTTAGATAACCTCCAAATTATAAGCGAGCTTAAGTACTATCTAAACTTATCTCAATACACCTTTTCCCAACTTTTCTACCCATACCTTGATCTCTAGATGAAGTTTTTGAATTCTAGTGTTGCAAACAAGCTTAATTCAACTTAGTTGAATCAAAATTGATAATTGACTTCAATCTTCCTATCTCATCATCTTCTAGCTTTTCTTTAGAGATGTATGATCCTTTTACAAATGCCTCATTGAGTTCTTCTCAAAGTTCACTTACTACATTTCTTTGTTCCTCATTATCCTTCTTAGTTCCAAAGTTCCTCTCATGGTCCCCTCTATCATTTCTAACATTTCTTCCATCATTCCTTCTATTTCTAAAGTTTCTTCCATTGTTCCTTCTATCTCCAAAGTTTCTGTCCATTCTACAATACTTTGCTGTATGTCTGAAGTTGTTGCATAACTGACATATTGGAGTTCTACTTCTATGATTCTACTCATCATCAAGTGTATGCAAATTCCAAGCTATGTGTCGAAAGTTGTTACGCTTATAACACATGATCTATCTTTTTTCTTGATATGGTCTCCATTCTCTCGATGTCTTTTCATTAGATCTTCTTCTATCTACATGATTAGTATTCCTAGACATTCTATTATTCCTTCTATCATTATCATACTTAGGTTTCCCACAATCAACTGCTTTATGACCCATACCATGACAATTATGAAAATAAAAATCCTTAATATGATTAAATGACTTATTTGTACAGTCTCTTTTCATATGACCTATTTCATTACATGAAAAACACTTACCTCTAAATTCATACCTAGTTTCCTTAGGAGATTCCACTTGCTTTGGTTCATCCAATATTTCAACTTCCTTGTCTTCTTTAGGTTTATTAGAAGATTGACTAGATTTAATCTTATCATCAAATTTATCCTTTTCTTTCAAATCTGATCTAATCTTAGGTTTCTTTGCAAACATGCTAAATAGATAACCAAGACCAATCTTATCATAAGTAGGTCTTTGCATTGACATTGAATCATCAAGCTTTTCTATGCTAGAATAAAGCTTCTCAAGTTATTGTTTGCACTGAGTTAATTCACCTTTCACAATAGTATTGTACTTATGAAGTTCTTCATGATCTTTTCTCAATGTTTCAAGCTCAAATGTCTTCTTTTCCAAACTTGCTCTACAATCTACATTCTTAGTCTTCAAGTCATTTTCAAGTTTTCTAGGATCATTTCTCTAAGTCAACTTAAGATTCATAATCTTCAATTCATGCTTCAAGATATTGTACTCTATCTTAAGCTTTGAATAATCATCATTACTAGTTTTATATTCAGTAGATTCAGGCTTGGATTTGAGATGTTCAATCTTTTCCTTTAGTTGTCCAATGTATACTTTGGAGTCTTCATATCTGTCCTTCAGCTTATCTCTTTCTTCAATAAGTAGATCAATTTTTTCAAGTGCCTCTTCAGTGTTCTTCATCGATTGTTCCATATCCATAAGGATCTTACTCAACCTATTAAGCCTCTTCTGAGTAACTGTGCTCTGATACCAATTGTTAGAAATAGGGATTACTTGGAGACGGGTAGGGTGGGGGGGGGGGGGGGGTGGTGAATCAATAATTTAAAAACTTTAGTCACCAATTGGATATTATTACTTACTTTAAACCATACATAACCAACCTTGCTAGGAGTTGTAGTATAGTAAATGAAAGATGAGCCCACTGCCCAAACATGCACTTCCAATTACAAGAAGAACTGACTGCCCAAACAAGTAATTAGAATTTTGGAATATAGATTTTTCTTAGTTGGATCTTAGTTCTTGAAATAGATTCACAAACTTCACATATATTGTTTTTGTAATAAGTTTGCATATCACAATACTTGCACAACTTACATCACAAGTACACTTCTTATTGTAAGATGTCCTTTGCATAAATACCATGCCTATACACAAATTTCTACTAGGTTATCTAAGAGCATAATACACTTTTCCAACTTAGAATAAACATCTACGATGTCGACCCTAATTGGATAAGTAATTATTTTGTAAACAAAATAATTCCTTTCCTTTAATTACATTGTCTTGTTTCACTGGTAAAACTCAAATATCTCTTTTCTTTATAGTTTGTACTTCCTTTTGAGGTTATACACGTCATCATCAACATGTATACTATCTCCATCTAACTTCACTAGTCATAATATGATGCCAACGACAAGTTACAAAAAAAACAATACATTGTTGTATACCAAGTTCATACTTAGACAATTTTTTGATGCCAAAACCTAAGTATCTTTATTTTTGAGGTTTCTTGTAAGCATATACATCATCTGTTTCCATAAATGATAGAAATTACATATCCTCATTAGCTAATTGTCAATAGTAAAAGAAAGTTTAAAGGTAAATTACCTATCATTTGTTTTAATTGCAATGAGGTTGGTCATATTGCTGCTAGATGTCCAAAGAAGAAGAACTACAGAGGTAGTGACAAGAATAAAAGTAGAAGAGATGAAGACAACAAAAAATAAAAAGACAAAGGAAAGAAGTATTGCTACATCGATGAAGAGGAAAGAAAAGATGAATTTGATAAATATGATGATGAAGTGGTGAATGTTGCAATGAAGGACAAATCTAATGAAGATGAGGCAACTGCACTTGTGTCTTGTATGAACAAGAATGACAAATGGATCATTGATAGTGGGTGCTCACATCACATGAATAGAGATAAAAGTAAGTTCATTACCTTGAATTGATATGATGGAAATAGTATAAGATTTGGTAATAATGTACCATGTTTGATAAAAGGGAAGCTTCTATGAAACTTACTTTTTTTTGAATGTGACAATGCATACTATGTTGAAGGACTTAACTATAATTTTTTGAGTGTGTCACAATTAAATAATTTAGGATGTAAGGTTGAGTTTGAAAACAAGATTGCAAAGATATATGATACTGATGGAAAACTAATTGGAAAGGGTGATCAAACTAGGAGTTATCTATTCTACCTTGATATAGAGGATGCTACTTGTCTAATTGTAAAATTTGATGATGTGTGGCTATGGAATGAATGGTTAGGTAATATTAATTTTGATAACATGGTTAGTATCAGTAACATGAGAAAAGTTAGAGGTTTTCCTAAGTTGAAGAAGCCTGATAATATAATGTGCAAGAAATTTCATAGAAAAAATGACAAAGTCAAGTTTTAAGAGTAAAACTCATACCTCTAAAAGAATACTAGAGATTGTTCATACTGACTTGTGTGGACCAATTGAAGTGCAAAGCTACAAAGGAGATAAATACATTATGCTACTTGTTGATGATTATTCTAGAAAGATGACAGTTATTTTTTTGAAACAAAAATCTAATGGTTTCCAAATATTTAAGTGCTACTTAGCAAGAGTTGAGAAGGAAACAGGTAAAAGTCTGAAATGTTTGAGATCTAGTAGAGGAGGAGAATTTACATCAAATGAGTTTCAGACGTTCTATAATAAACGAGGAATCAAAACACAGATATCTGCTCCTAGAACCCCTCTACAAAATGAAATTTCTAAAAGGAGGAACATGTCTATAATGTATTGTGCTACGATACTCATGATGGAGGAAAATGTTGCTTTAAGATACTGGAGAGAAACTGTAAGTACAATTGTTTATACCCTAAACTATGTACAAGTCAAGAAAGGTACTCATTCAACACCTTTTGAAATATGGTATGGATAATAACCTAATGTGAAATATTGTAAGGTATTTGGAAGCAAATGCTTTATTCTAAAAGATTTGAAGAATAGTAAACTAGATGCAAAAAGTGAAGAAGGCATATTCTTAGGTTATTCCACAAGAAGTAAAGCTTATAAGTGTTTAAATTCTAACACTAAAAAACTTGTGGCAAGTGCAAATGTGAAATTTTATGAATATATAGAAGTATATGAGGCTAAACCCATGAAGGAATAAGAAGAATACAAATCATTTATATAATTTTATGAAGGTATGCCTACTGCAGAAGATGCTTCAAATCAAGCTACAAACTAACATCAAGTTTTAGTGACTACTGAGTCACATACTATAAATGTCGAGTTGCATTTAGGAACTGAGCTACATTTAGATGCTGAGTTATAGAATGAAGTTGAGGTACATTATGATTCAAAGACTAGTGTACATGAGAGAGATGCTGATCTACCTCACATAGATGTACATAGTGACTCTAAAGTAGATAGACCAAATGAAGAAACTGGAGCTGAACCAAGATTGTCTAAATATGTCAAGAGGCATCATCCTGTTACACAAATCATTAGAGATAAAGATTCTAGACCAATGACAAGGAAAAAAATGAGAAATGATACGTGTTTTCTAAGCATGAAAGATCTGATAATAGTAAAAGATGCCCTAGAAGATGTGGAATATAATAAAGCCATGGAAGAAGAGATTGAACAAATTGAGAAAAATAAGACATGGACTCTAGATCTTAGACCAGAAGACAAAAATGTGATTGGCACCAAGTGGGTATAAAGAAATAAGCTAGATGAAAATGGTGAAGTCACAAGGAATAAGGAAAGATTAGTTTGCAAAGGACATGCACAAGAAGAAGGAATTGACTATGGAGAAACATTTTCTCCTATTGCTAGATTGGAAGGAGTAAGAACTCTGCTTGCTTATTTTGCATATAAAGGTTTCAAAATCTATCAAATGGATGTTAAATATGTATTTCTAAATGGCATATTAGAGGAAGAAGTTTACAGAGAACAACCAGAAGGATTTGTTGATGTTAATAATAAGAACATGGTATGTAGATTACACAAAGCTTTATATGGTTTGAAACAAGCACCAAGAAAGAGCATGGTATGAGAGACTTCATAATTATCTAGTGAAGATTGGATTTGAAAGGACTAATGATAACAACAATTTGTAGATGAAGATAGAGAAAGGAAAAGGTATTTTGTTATCTAAATTTTTTGTTGATGATATCATGTTTGGAGGTCAAGATACTTTATGTAAGACTTTTGCAAAAGAAATGAAGCAAGAATTTGAGATGTCTATATTTGGAGAGACCAATTTCTTGGGGGGTTTGCAAGCACATCAGATGAAATATGGTATATACATCACTCTATCAAAGTATGTCAAGGAGATACTAAAAACTTTTGGATTGGAGGATTCCAAACTAGTAAGTACATATATGGTGATAGGACATAAATTGTCAAAGAATGATGATTCAGCTGAGGTGAATCAAACATTATACAGGTCTATGATTGGAAAATTACAATATGTAGTACATATTAGACCCAATATTGCATTATTTGTAGGGATAGTTGCAAGATTCTTTGCTAATCCTAGAGAGAATCATTTGATGGCTGTAAAGAGAATAATGAGATATCTAAAAGGAATAGAGGAATATGGTATATACTAAAAGAAAAATGAGAAATTTGAATTAAGAGCCTATACTGATGTTGATTGGGCAGGAAACATTGATGATAGAAAGAGAACCAATGGAAGAGCATTTTTTTAAGGCAAGAGACTAGTTGCATGGACTAGCAAGAAACAAAACCACACTTCACAATCAATTGCTCAAGCTAAATATGTTGCTACTATTGTAAATTGTACAAACATTGTATGGATCAAACAACTACTAAAAGGTATGACAGAAGAAATCAATGAACCAATGATACTTTATTGTGATAATACAAGTGCTATAAATATATCAAACAATCCTATGATGCACATAAAGACTAATCATATTGCAATCAAGTATCATTACTTGAGAGAATTAGTTCAAAATAAAGAGGTAAAGATGGAATATGCTAACACAAAAAATAAAATTGTTGATATCTTCACAAAAACATTAGCTAAGCATTATCTAAGAAACAAAGGTGTGCCTTACATCACACAAGCTGATTGACATATGTTACACATTGATGTAGTGGATCTTACTTTAGGAACCACCTAAAGTAATCACAATGTTGAAACTACAAATCAGTCACAAGCAAAGTGACTAAAGAGAAACTAAAGAAGTTCATATTTGCATATTAAGATGATAAGTCTTTGACATTGTTGTCAAAGAGGGAGAAATGCTAACTACTAAGAAAGAAAGTGTATCTACTGATAACATGTATCTAAATAGTAAGATGGAGATACTATAGAAGGGATAAATAAGAAGTAATTTAGAGGGAGTCATAAGGACGAATTGGTTGTTGATTGTCTAATTGATCAGAATACAACAAAATTTTGTAACCTATTTAGAAGATGAAAGTTGTTGATAGAGGGAGAGATTTCAATACAAGGAATTATTTTCTTTTTGGTATTTTTTTGGTCTTACTATT
Source organism: Cupressus sempervirens (assembly GCA_028749045.1). Classification (NCBI taxonomy): domain Eukaryota; kingdom Viridiplantae; phylum Streptophyta; class Pinopsida; order Cupressales; family Cupressaceae; genus Cupressus; species Cupressus sempervirens. Next base: position 752,540,477 of record CM053784.1, read on the forward strand.
TTAACGAAGTAAGTTTGGTTGATCAGTTTGGTTTGCCATCAATGCCAAAGAGGGAGATTGTTGAGAAGGAGATTGTTGAAAATAGATTGATACAAGTATGATAAATGTGTTTCAATCATTGTTTTTTCACTGATGTCAAACCGATTTTTTGTTGGTAAGAAAATAACTTATATAATTTAAGTACTATCACCTATTTGATTGATGAAGAGGATTTGATCAAAAGATGTAACAATAGCACCTAGAGGAAAGGTTCAGTTATGATATAAGAAAAGGAGTATAAGAATCAGCTAAGACAATAATATCATAGTGCATTGATAATATATTTAAGGTTGCAAAGGTTGGTTACACTAAGATAGTTCAGAAGAACAAGTTAAAAAAAGTTTGTCTGCCAAGCTTGATTGAATGGATAGTAGGTGCTAATAAAAGTTAGTGCAAGCCGAGCAGAAAATCAGTTGGAGCTAAGTAAAAGTCTATTTTAGTGTATGCCAGGAAAAATAATGGATGTCGAGTAAAGTTTAGTTGATGCCAAACACCAGTAAACTTTAGTTTGTGGCAAGTGATTTTATAGAGGATGTCGAGCAACATAGTATTTGCCAAGCTTTAGAAGTAAGTTAATGCCAAGTGCCAACATTATTAGAAAGATCATGAATTTAATGAATCTGAACTGACAAGTTTATTTTTTTGGATTGTGTGAACTAGGTGGAAGATAAGATTTATGAGCTGGTGGCACATAATTCATGGTAGAATATTTTGAGGTGAATTCAAAGAGGATTGAAAGAGAAGTTTTTAGAAGTGATATGGAATGAGGGATAGATTCATTGAATCGTACCTAATCTGTCCTAACTCTAAATTGGATGATGGAGAATGAATGACAAAAGATCTAAATTCTCTATTTATAGTGATGGATGGTCAGAAGCAAGGGTTGTCATGTGGGAGAACCTAAGGAAGACAACGAGTCAAGGGTATTGCTTCATTCAATGACCTAATTAAGAGTCTACATTAGCATGTTAAGCAAGAAGGCTTAAGGGTATGAATGCTTGAAGGGTGAACAAGCTATCAGAGTTGAAATGTATGAAAGGCAAGTATAATGAAGAATTGAAACAAAAATTTGTAATCTAAAAATGAAGTTGTAAGTTGTTATCACATCAAGCCTTGTTGTTACTCTTGAATAGATGAATCAGTCTAGGGTAAATCTTTTGAATTAAGGTTGACCTAATAGTCATTTGTAAATCCTTTAACTAGGTGACATTCCAAGTGAATGGTCTAAAGTACTCTAACAAGGCTCACTCCTAATAGGGTGATTGAAATCCTTTAATAGGGTCACATTTAACAATGTGTATTGTAATCTTTAATAGGGTTAGCCTTTCACAATGCATCACTTCATAAGAGTGAAAAAGAGTAGCATGTTATTGGTGATTTTTTCAAATTGGATTTTTACAAAAATCATTGTGTCAAGTGTGTTGCTGAATTTGTTATGTTTCATGTTTACATCTCTGCAAATTGATTTGACAGTAACTTACAAGTTTTAAGAGATTGCATAATCTTATGAATGCATGCAAGATGATAAATATTTTATGGGTTCACTAAGTTGTGAAAAGTTTTATTTATACATCTGGACCTTGGATAACTAATTCACAACACCCCCCCAACCCCCTCAGTTATTATAAAGAATTCCAAAACTATTTTTGTAAAAAAAGTTCCTATTAGAGTAGAAATTGGATAAGATTTAATTACAAAATAATTTAAAATTAAATTAAATAGGTTGATTTGTCAAAAAGAGTCTTTTAAAATCATCATATTTAGAGGTTTTAGCTAGAGATGAGTTCTTTTGGTGTTAGAAATTAAGACACTATTGGTCAAAAGAGGGAGACCACAACATGAAATTCTTTCATAATTTAGTTTAAGACAAAAGATATAACAACCTACATTGCCATAAAAAAGATATATGCATACTAGCTTGGAGAAAAAGAAGAAACTGATAAAAAGGTGATCAATTACTTCAAAAGTTCTTTGATCATAGAGGTAGACTATAACTTATAGGGCTAGCTGATAGCATTCCTAACGCAATTCAAAATATTGTATTCAATCATCAAAATTTGATGTTTTGAGCATCAATCAAATTGGAGGAAGTTAAATTTTTCCTCTCTTCAAAGGAAGGAGACAAGGCTAGTCAACTTGATTGATTTTCAATGAAATTAATTCCAAAATTTAGTAAAATAAATTAAGAATGATATTTGGGGTGTGGTTAAATAGTCTAGAATTGATATGTTGTACTAAATAATTACAATATACTTAAATTGAATATATTACCAAGAAAGAAAATGTCTAACTCTTTGAAGATATTAGACCTATTCTTCTATGTAATACTATTTACAAGGTAATTTCCAAAGTATGTTCAACATGCAAAAGAAGGTTTTCAGTTGTACTATATTAGATGAGTAGTGAAAACTTGCACTAAATACAACCATTATAGAAGGAATCATCATTTCTCATAAAGTAATTCATTGAATTAGAACAACCAAAAATAGAGAGGATATTTGTTAACTTAACATTAGGGATACTTATAACTAGGTAGACAAACAAACTTTACTGAAAGTAAGAAAGAGCTTTAAGTTACGTTAAAAGTAGATTTCATGGGCTCAAAAATATGTTTTATATCTATGCTTCTCAATCCTAGTTGATTGAAGACCTCAATATTTTTTTTTGTCCTCAAGGAGAGGGTTCCATATCCTCATTTAATTTCATCATAAAAGTTATGTTCTTTTGTATTTTGTTTCATAAAGAGAATGATGACCAATGAAGAGGTGTAAAGATAGGTAGAGGACTAGAAGTAGTTTCACACCTTATGTTTGTAGATGATAAATTCTTAATATGGGAATTAATCAAGGAAGATAGATGTACGACAACCACTCTTGATGGATAAAGTTATGCTTATAGGAAAAAGATAAATTGGAAGAAGTCACAATTTTTTCTTCAATTCAAATTTGGAAAAATAATTGGAAGCTTAAAAATCTTAGGGATCAATCCTATACCTTTTCTAGGAAATATCTTGGGGATTCCCCTCTTTGCTAACACTTGTAGAATGTGTATTTCACATATTTTGGTGAACAATTACATAAGTAAGATGAAGGGATGGAAAAGTAAATGGCTTAGATTTATTGAGAAATATCTTAGAGTTGAAATCAATTATTTTGGCTAGCCCAATATTTTTAATGATTAAGTCTTCAAAGTCACTCAAAGATTCTTAGGGTGATTGAGAAAAGGTGAATAATTGTTGATCTCTAAGAATCATTGCCTATTAGTGTCAAACACTTAGTCATTTTATAGGAAACATTGGTTGGTCATCATTACGAATGATCCATATAGAGAAGGCTGAGCTACATAGACTTGTTTATATTTCACTATATGTTGAGCAAGTCAAAGGTTGTTGAGCACACTAGTAGAGGTTGAGCTACTATATATGTAGAGTGAAACTTATGGAGACTAAGCAATGTATAGATAACTCATGTTGAGTGAGTCAGTATATGTTGATTCAATAGAATTTGAGTGACAACATGAATGTTAGTTACAATAGAGCATCAAAACATTCAATTGCTGAGTAAACCAATTTTGGCATATGTGTTTGTAATGGCACAAACACTTATGTAAATCATTTTGGCTAACTTATATGTGACATTTATGAATTGTAGATACAACTAAGGAGGAAATTACACATTTTTTAGAAGGCATCAATCCAAGAAAGGTAGACTAACCAATTAGAAAATCATAAAGGGTTAAGCAATAAAAGAATGCATTGTGGATCGTTGATTATGATCTAGAGCTTTATACGATTGTCTATTTAAGAAGAGATATAACCCTAAATCATTATCAGAGTGTAATGGGAGAATTTTTTATTATGATGAATGGAGAGAAGATCATGAATGTGTGAACAAGCTAAGGACAGAGCAAGGAAGGTTAAGTTTGATAAGAAGATCAAACAGAGAAACCTAGCAGTGAAGAGAAGAATAGAATGAATCAGATAGGAGATCAGATTTAGAAAATAAAGAGAGAAGATCCATAATTATCTTTGTGAGAGAAAACCAAAGTATTAGGCACTAAGACATTCTAACCAATGTATCAGGGAAAATCTCTTAACAAAGTGGTTTTAGCAGACCTTGTTAAATCTCCCAACATAGTGCTTACTTCATTGTAAGTTTAAATCCTTTAATCAAGGTATACCTAAAATTCTTGTAATGCTTTTAACTAAGAAGACCTCTCACATGGTAGATCATCAAAAGTGATCAAATTTTAGCCCTAGCAAGAAACCTTTGTTATTGAAGTAGTAAATATTTGTGGTTCTTGTTCTCACCCTAGTTTTACCTTGACCCTGGAGGGTTTCTGGGTTACCAAAATATTTGTGTTATGAGTTTAAATTTTTACGTTGATGGATGTTATACTTAGATTTCATTTCAGTTTTATAGTTTATGATTATATGGTATAAGATCTAAGATATAAGGTGGATTAGGAGTGAATGCAATTAATTTGTTATTTTGTTCAAGAAGTAAAATTTTTTATAGATCCTAATTCACCCTCCCTCCCAATATCTTGTTTCTCATTAAGATTTCCAACAACTGGTATCAAAGACAAGTGCTCTTAAAATAAGTCTAATAGTTTGAGAGTTTAGATCTTAGAGATGGAGGCTTACAAATTGGGAAAGATTATTGACAATCAAATGATTGAGATCCAAATCATACTACATCAATTTGATGGAGAAAAAGATGAGTAAAGGAAATCTTTAAAGAAAAGGAAATACATGGCCATTCAATAGAATGATTCACTATATAAGGAAGTATATACCAAAGGATTGCTTAGTAGTGGGAACTCCAGTGAAAGTGATGCATAAATAAAAAATCTATTGAAGAAGAACAATATTCTGAATGAAGAAGTGAAAGGATTGAAGGGAGAACATAAAATCTAATTAGTAAGGCTATGTGAAGTGACTGAACAAAATAATAAAGTCAAAGAAGACAAGATCATGGGTTGAAGAATACAAAAGACAAATGACTACTAGACTTGAAGAAAGGTCATATGATGTATATAAGCTTACAAAAAATCAAGTGGACATGGATATAAGCTTGCAAATTAGGAGCTAAGTAGAAAGGACACGAATATTACAAATCAGAGATCACAGAGTGATCAACTAAGGAATGAGTTGAGATCTAAGAAAGAATTTGTGGAAAGAATGAATAAACCAATTGAAGATATCAAATACTTTGAAGAACTAATGAGATCACCAAGGTCATCTAGTGATACTTCTAGTCTAGGGCATATTAAACACTCTTCATCTATTGAGGAAGGAGAGTCATCCAAGAGTGAAGAGAAAAGAAATACAAAACTTGAAGGCAAACCTACATGTTATCATTGTGGAAAAGTAGGACACACAACAAATATTTATAGAAGTAAAAATGGTATGAAAAACCTTAAACCTAAGTTTACTAGGAATTGTTTTAATAGAAAGAAGCAAGGAAAAAAAGCACATGAATGCAGGTCAAAGATAAGTGATAAACCTACTAGACCTATATTTGAAGGATGTTTCTACAATTGTCAGAAATATGGTAATAGAGCTCAAGAATGTAGATCCAAAGAAAAATCCAACTGGACATCTAAAAGGAAAGCACATGCACCTAAGTAAGGTAACTCTTACAATTGGGATTATAACACATGTTATACTTTTCATTATTGTGGAGAGTATGGACACATTCTAGAAACTTTCATTAGAACACATTTAAGAGGAAATGATAAGAAATGGTTAAAAGGAAGCCTATTCTACTTTAGTTGTCACAAAGTTGGACATGTCAGTAAGAACTATAGGACCCAAGCACCAACACCAAATAATGAACACAATAAAGGAAAAGGAAATATTGAGATGAATAAAACATGGAAAGAGATAGTAGAAGTTGAAAGTAGTGGATCAAGCAAAGTTGAGATTGCCCAATATAATGGATTAGGTGATCACACCACATCCAACTGAGTAGAGAAGGTATGTAATGAACTGTACACTTGAGTGATATATTATACACACATTCCTAACAAGAAATGTGATTAAAAGTCCATATCATCATGTGAAAATATGGACTAGGACATATTTAACAAAAGAAATGGGTAATAGAATCAATTACACTATCAAGTGCTAAGAACTAGTAATACTATATGTAATGATCAAGCATTTTAATATAGACCAATAGTCTACAATGACCAAATTGATGTATAATCTAAATAAGATGATATTGATGGAGTTAAGTAATAGTGATTGAGTATTTAAAACAACATGTGAAAGTCAAGACAATTGATAAGCACTGCAAGATATAAAAATATGGATGAATAGGGTTTAGAATAATGCACATGAAAGAGATCCTAAACCCATATTTTTATACATACATATGAATTTTAAGGAGATGGAATGTAAATCTAGAAATGCTAATATTGAAATGAAGAAATGAAAGTACTTACCTCCGAAAAAGAATCCTCTGAAAACCTTGTCAAACAATCTCAGAAACTGTTAATTTTTGTGATCCTAAACTAAAATTGTGAGATCTAAAAAACCTAGAAATATTTTCCTTTTCTAAGCTAGGTTAACCTTAACCCAAATACAAGGTAAGATCTTACCCTTTTATTTATGACCTTGACTTGTACTGCTCCAAAGGAAATTCTATTTGCAGATCTTTAAAGTTTTTCGAAAAGGGTATTAAAATCTGCACTGATATTCAATATACCACACCTGTATTTGCAAGAAAAAGGGTTTTTTTGTTTGGATGAGGGGTTTTTCTTGGTAAAACCCTAGTTTGGAATCAACCTTAACACTAAAATTGAAAAAGAGAATTCTAGCAAGTATTAGAAGTAGATTTAACAATGAAGCTATGATATTCAATAGATATGCAATCATATTTGAAATGTAAACAAGTATATTGATATGAAAGCTTGGACTCAATAATGTAAATCAAAATAAAAAATGTAAATCAAAATCTCCATGATTGTATGCATGAAATCCACTTTGAGGGAAGAATGAATAGATCTTGAAGATGAACAAAGGATTTTGAAGGAAGATCACACCACTATAATGGATAAATCTAGGATTTGAATGATGAATCTTGAATACTTGATTCCTTGATCTTCAATGGAGAAATTGAATGATTGAATGGATGATTAATTTCTTGAATTCAATGGAAGGTGGATGCTTGATCATGAAAAGTGGATCTCTCCTCATAAAAAATGGATGTCTCCTCATGAAAAGTGGATATGAAAATGAGAGGAAAGCTTCCTTTTACAGTAGTCTAGGGAAAAAACTTCTAGAGAGGTCGACACAGGAGAATTAAATTCTAGTTAATCCTTAACCCCTAGAAATAGACCTAGCTTAAATACAATTTAAGAGTTTACTATTCTGAAACCTAAAATAGTCAAACTAGAAGTAAGATAACAAACTTTTGAATTCTCCCCCCCCCGCCCCCCCTCCCCCCCCACAACTAGAAAAATTTTTGATGAAAGGGGGACTTGGGTCAAGGTCGAGGTTGACTTTAACCTAGGTTAGGGTCAAGGTTGAGGTTGAATTTGACATAGGGGTTTAGGACCCCTAGAAAATGAGCCATAAGGGAAAAATAGTGCCTGAGGAGACCCAAATAGAGCCCTAAACAAGCACAGAAGATGGGAAGGGGGTAGAAAATAGGGGACAACTTGATGAAGGCCCAAAAAATCCCCTAAGAAGGGCTAAACATTCTTAACATGGAATTGCTTCCATTTTAAGATGATATAAGCACATACTTCAATATAATGCATGAACTATATATCTAAATTGAAAGATTAAGAGTATATATCACATTTTGGTATTCATCTTCATTTATGAAACAATTTCAATGCACACAGGTAATTCAAAGGTGATCAAGGCAATTTCAATGAAAAATCAAGTGAATCAAAGTATTTTGTCAGCAAAGATTTGAAAGATTCAATAAGGTTTTAAAGTGACGAATTAAGTTGATTTAAAAATTGCTAGAGTAAAGTTTTTTGAAACCATAGTTTGGAAAATGGCATCCACTGCAACTACATCTAGGAAAGAGATGTTGAAAGAGAGTAATGTACAGATTGTGATGAATGATTGGTGCCCTCCACGTAAATTCATTACATATCCTAACATTGTGATGATTGGAGATGCATCTGGAGCCTTGTTGTCAATTCTATCAAGAGTATTGATGGTTCACAATGTTTGATCATGTTATATGTGTAAGATTGTAGAGATTGGAGATTATGAATTGCATGCAGCTTATGACAAGCTATGTGAGAATGGATTTTTGAAACATGAAAACAAGATTATTACTGAGAAAGGGCTTACTTGTGCCCTAGATTTTCTAAAGGTATTCAAGGTGGAATGGATCAAGATTGTATTAAGTTGAGTTCATGACATGAAAACGTAGTTGGAAGGTGGACTAGTAAAGATAAACAAGGCAATCATTCATAGAGTTACTAGTTATACCACCCTAGACAGAGTGAAGACAATGAGATGTCCTATGAAAGGCATCATTGAACAACACATAAAGGCCAAGTGGAATGAAAAAGGAATGTCAATCAATGGGATTGAAGATCTAGTTATTGAGTTTGACATGCATGTAATTGCACAAACTATATTAGTCAAGCTGACTAAATAGTGTTCGTTGCATTTTAGTCGACCTAGGTTATCAGATTATGAAGAAAGAACATAGTTATTACCTTTTCAAGTTGCATCTAAAGCAACTATCTAAAAATATTGGAGCAATTCAAAAGGCGAAGAACACTTCTTGTAAGTTTAGATCATTACTAGTTTGTATATTTTTCCATGTACATAATTTATTTCCTACTGTCAGTACAATAGCATGGGATAGGAATAGGCCAGTAACTGAATAGATAAATGTTCTTGTTAATTGGGAGAAAATTTTAAGGCTATTATGGATAACTATTTTGATGAGTTCAAGAATAAGATGAAGAAAAGGATGAGGATACCAAAATCAATGGTAGATCATTATTTTGATGATATATGCTTTATGATAGACACAAATTTCACCTATGCCCAAGAAGTGTTACCAAGGGTTGCATGGATGAAGCAAATGCAATATGAAGTCAATGTAGATGAAGTCACTATAGCTGTCACTGCATTGTTATCTAAAGAGATATACAAGAATGCCAAGCCCTTTGATAATTATGAGTCAACCAAGGTTAGAATGCTCATGCAAAAAGAAGTGCCCAAGATGGAGAGAACAAAAAAGAAGATGATAGAAGATCTTGAGGGAAAGCTTGGCATAAGAAAACTTTAAATCACTGAGGGAAAAGGTGAGGATGAAGAATTTGGTGAAGAAGAAAAATAAAAAGAAGTCAAAGAATCAAAAGGCAAAGAGTTAGTTGTTTCTAAGCCCAATGTAACAAAACAAAAGAAATTTGTGATTATTGATCCTAAGGTAAAGGAATATCTAAAGAGAAATGTGAAGAAAGTAGTCACACCTCCTAAACTTGAGATGAAGAGGAGGATAATTACCACATTCAAGATAGCTCAATCCCCAAATACAAAGACAAACATAACCCCAACAAAGAGGAAATAGGTTGGAGGACTTGAGTAGAGCCTACCTAAGAGGTCATGAAGAAAACTAGTTATTACACCTGACAAGGAGGAGGAAGATGAAGAAGAAACTGAGTCTGATGACCCAAGTAAATTTTAGATTATACCTAGTCTACCTCCAATGACCATTGATTCGGTATGTGAAAAGATTATAAATTCAACTAGCATAGTAGGACTTAAGTAGATTAGCTATGATTCTTTAAATAAAGATCATAAATATAAGATTGAAAAAGAAGTAGTGGATATGATGATAAAATTTAGATATACACCTATAGAACTAGGAGAGGGTATACCTAAAGATTTGTATAATAAACTTGATGCTAAATGGAAGTGGACATGATCCACTTAGAGAAAAATAAGAGAAACTACACTAGCATAGACAATGACTAATTTAGGAAAGACACATATGTCTATAGCCCTAAACTATTTTGTAAAGAAATTTGTACGTAAAGAGAGGGCATACAAAATTTTGAAAAATCAAGCTCATGAAGTTGAGTAGGAGAGCATTTTTAGATGGAAGAAAGCATTTGGATTTCTTGTTCCATCAGATGAAGAGGACAAAGAAGAAGAGGGAAGAGATGCTATAGAATTAAAAAATGATGATGAACTTGATAAATTAGAAGAATAAGAAAGAAAATTGATAGAGGGGAGTGGAAAATGGGATGTTCTCACTATTGAGGATTGCTGGTGTAAATACATATTTACTATTTACACTTTACTTAAGTTTACTTAGGTTAATGCATTATTTTATTATATTGCATTATTTTATTATTTATTTTTTGAGACACTTAGGAGTTTTCACACCTTTATGAGTTGTCATGTTGACAACATAGAAGTACACAACTCTAATTTAGCACATGGTGTCTACAACATTGGAGTTTGCATCATTCACTGAGTTGTCATGTAGACAACACAGTTATTCACACTCCTAATTTAGCACATGGTGTCTACAACATAAATTTGCATACTACACCTTTGTAGGCTTATCCTCTCATCATCACACTTACTCCTATGCTTAATGGAGGATAACCCATATCTAGTGGATATGTGCTTGGTTGTATGACTTATCATAATGCTGATTCTTAGGCATTCTAGATGCATCTCAGAGGCCTTTATATACATGCACTACTAGTGTACTTTCAATCACATTGAACAAATACATATCGATATTTTGATCATACTCTTTCTAGTCTATAGTTGTGCTTGTGTTTGAGTTCTTTTTTCTTGGGTGAATGTTTCCCTAAGGTAAATTCTTACATGGTATTAGAGCTTGGAGAATCTCTCTTCACATAGTCATTCAAGACCATTGTTGCTTCAGCACCTTGACCCAAATCTGGAGTACTATAGAAATTAGGAGTGTCTAGAGCCTATGCAGACCTCGCCATTACATCCAAAACATCGATTCGATACAAATTAGCTATAAATTTGGCTACCCTAGGCCAAAGTTGATTGCGAGAATTTTTGTTTTTTACAAATAGGCACCTAGAGGCCTTGATTTGCAAGTTCGAGTATGATCTTTTAGATCTGCAATTTTAATTTTCAGATTTGATTATTTCTCTGTATTTTCAAATTTTGCTTTTTTCAAAAAGAAAAATTAGGCCAAGCGGCCCTGTAGAGAATTTTTTTTTGGTATAGGTACCGGGCAATCAAACCTCAGCCCTACACCTACACCTGCACAGAATATTCTTTCTGTACCAAAAGAGAATATTCTTCTACACAGTGGCATTCATATTCTAACTATGATCAAATCTAGCCTGATCGCCTTTAAATCTGACAACCACCCTTCATAACCCAGCGACCACTTTTCAAAAACTGGCGATGGCTTGCATTTTTTTTATAACTGCATGTGCAATTTTTTTATTATTTTGGGTAGAATTTCTTGAACTTTTTAGTGGTGGTGTTTTTTTTAGGTTTTGGTGCAAGAATTTGTTAGAATTTTCATTTTTTGGTGATTGTACCTATTCAATCCAAAATTTTGCAACTTCAAACATTCTGTACGAGCTCATCTAGACACTTTTTCATGTTCCATTTTTTTTGAAAGTGCATTATTTTCTATCTACTTTCTAGATCTATAGTGTTAGGGCTTTTTTTGCATTGTGTTGCTTTGATTACTTTTCAGAACTATTGTACATCTAAGCTATAGTGCTTAGTGATAGATTTGGGCCTCAAAAGGTAGTTGTAAAAAGAAAAATTAGAAGTCCACTTTGTACATGTTGACAAGTGGCCTATTGTACATGCACTACATATAAAGTGTCAAAAGCATCTTTTGGTGGGGTCTTTTGATTGGGTGAAAAGAGGGAGTGTTTACTATGTTCTTGTGTCTTTTCTGTGCTCTTTTCATTTTATGCATCATGGGTTCACCTAAAGGTCCACTTCTAACTTCACGTAATTATTCTACATGGAAAGATATTGTATGGATTTGATTAATGGAAAAAGGTCTAAATCTTTATGTTGATGGTACAATTCCAAAACCCACTAATGCTAAAGAACACATTGATTGGAAAATTATAGACAATCAGGCTTTAGGAATTAGCAGGAGTTGCATACATAGAGATCTCTTCTTTCACATTTCCAGTTTCAAGGAAGCCAAAAATGCATGGGACAAACTTGAATCATTGTATGGTAAGGTGGATAGGGAAAAGGGTTTTCAGATTGAGGATGATCTACTTTTGTTGGATCCAAAGAACTTTGACACAATTTAGGATTACATCAACAAAGCCAATGAGTATATAGCACTACTTAAAGATTGTGGAAATCCCATGAAGGATGAAAAGTTGATTCATCACATCCTGAAGAGGCTACCTTAAGAGTATGCTTCCTTTTTTTCGAGTTATAACACTCACAGGTTGACCATGGGAAGTGATTTTTAGAAGTTGACATTTGATGTATTTGCAGAGATGATGATTCTTGAACAATCCACTTGATAGATTTGGGACTTCTTACGAGATCAAAGACCAAAGCATTGGTGGCTAGTGATGAGCACCAATTAAGTCAAGGAGGAAAAAGTTCTAACAACAACAAGAAGAATTAGTGGAAGAGGAAATCACAATCTGAGACACAACAATCTGTAGGGCCCATTTGCCGTTGCACCAAAAGCCATGACTGTTAGTAAACATGGAACACCACATAATTAACCACCTGTGGGCAGGGGAGTGTGTCGCATCACCCAACAATCTCCCCCTCGATGCGCATACCAGGTGCTTATGTGGGTCGGGAAGGCATTGGGGAGATTTGAACCCATGACCAAGCCAAAACTAGGCTTTGATACCAATTATGGGGCCCATTTGTCGTTGCACCAAAAGCCATGACTGTTAGTGAACATAGAACACCACATAATTAACCACCTGTGGGCAGGGGAGCGCGTCGCATCACCCAACAATCTCCCCCTCAATGCACATACCAGGTGCTTACACGGGTCGGGAAGGCACCGGGGAGATTTGAACCCATGACCAGGCCAAAACCAAGCTCTGATACCAATTGTTGGGCCCATTTGCCGTTGCACCAAAAGCCATGACTGTTAGTGAACATGGAACACCACATAATTAACCACCTGTGGGCAGGGGAGCGTGTCGCATCACCCAACACAATCCTCCTCATAGCAAGACAATTCTTCTTCCAACAAGAAGGTAAGTAATGAAAAGAAGGATAAACTTTTTTGTGCATATTGCAAAAAGCCAAATCATGATGAAGATCATTGCAAGACTAAGAGAATCGATGAGTTGGAAAACCTACTCAGGAAGAAAAAAATTCAAGTGCCAGGTACTTCCAAGGATTCAACTCCACCCACTTCAAAGGGAAAAGGGCAAGCACTTATGGCAAATACAAGTTCTTCATCGAAATGGATTCTTGAATCAGGTGTCTCCTATCACATGGGTTCTTTAAAGGGAGACTTTTCTTCATTGAAGCAGTCATAGGTACCGCACATCTTTGTGGGAGAAGATACTAAAATAGAAGTTGAAGGGAAAGGACATGTGGAGATGGAAATTGGGGAATTGAAAAATGTTCTCTATGTTCCAAACCTAACTTCTAATCTCCTCTCAATTTACCAAATCACTCACCTTGGAGATGGCAACAAAGTTGAGTTCCTTCCAAATTCAGTGATGGTACAAAGTCTAAAAGATGATTCATTGGTTGCAGTGGGTAAAGTCAATCATGACAAGAGGCTTTATTCCTTCTCCCACTTTGTGCCTAATTCTCCTTCACAAGCCTTGTTAACTAAATCTAATTCACAAGTCAAACTATGGCATGAGTGGTTTGGTCATCTTGCTTTCTGCTATCTTCAACAACTTTTCTCAAAACACATGGTCAAAGGTCTACCTAACATCAACCTTTCTGAGGGTGAGTGTTCATCATGTTTAGTGGATATGCATCTTGAGGAGAATTATGATAAAGGAAAGTCTTCAAGAGAACCAGTTGTTCTTCAGTTGTTTCACATGGTACTAGTAGGTCCTTTTGCAGTGGCATCAATTAGCCAAGGCCGCTAAATCCTTACTTTTGTTGATGAATTTTCATGTTTCACATGGGTCTACTTTCTTCATCACAATAATGAAGTGTTGGACAAGCTTCATGCCTTCAAGAGTCATGTTGAACAAAAACCAAGGAAAGCCATCAAGGTTCTTCGGATGAACAATGAAAGTAGATATGTAGACAGAAGACTTAAAGACTTTTACAAACTTGAGGGAATTGATCTTCAGAATCCACTAGCATTCAATCTGCATAAGACAAATGTTTTAGCACCAAGAATTAGAACTCTCAAGACCATGGCAAGTTGCATGATAAAAGCCAAGTCTCTTGATCCAACACTTGAAGTTGAAGCCATTAACAATGCTGATGACATACTTAATAGGTCTCTTCATAATGCCCTAGATAGGAAGACTCCTTTTGAGGCATGGTGTGGCAGAAAACTAGTTGTGAGTCACTTCAAAGTCTTCGGTTGTCCAACATGGGCAAACATATCTTCCAGAGGATGCAAGGCACCAACACCTAGGCCTTGTACTTTCATCGATTATGAAATAGTGTAAAGGTATACAGACTTATGGATCTTGAGACTCATGAGTTTTTTGTGGAGAAGGATGTTCACTTTGAGGAAAGTTCACCTAGCTTATCCTCTAATCCTCTTTGAACTTCATTCATCGTGGAAACTGCTAGTGACAACAACGATAGTGCTTCAACAGATTCAGATGCATGGGGTTCTATCAATAGTTGCAATGAAAGGTCACATCATTAGTCTAGTCCACATGCTTATATTGCCATAGTGAAAGGTCCAGCCCAATAGGATACATGTTGTCTTCCAGCTCCAGTTTCAATTGATGACTACATGGTAGACATTGCAGGTTTGTTCGTGGAGTCACACACCACATATTTGGGAGACAACCTTGATGATTTACATCTTCTCTTTGATGAAGATGATCCTTCTACAATTGTTGCGAGGGCTCACTCTGACCCCCATGTCCATTCTCTACATGATTTATCTTCATAGGTTGATGTGATTGTGGATCCTTATGAACAATAGTTATCGGAGGTCTCTTTATTAGTTGAGGAGATAGCAAGCTCATTGGGATAGGTTCTGCAGACATCCTTGCTAGATCTACATTCATTCTTTTCAGTAGTGTTGGAAGGGGCGACCATCAGCATCAACACATGGAAACTTGAGTAGGTTTCAGGGCCACCATACATCTTTGGGATTGTACCTTTGCCACTATTTCTTCCAAAGGGGAGGAACATCATTTTGCACTAATGGACCAACTTTTTCCTTGGAGCAACAATCACTGGCCAACATTCTTCATTTGCAAGGTGGGGGGGGGGGGACTACCTTGTCTCTCTTCCTCTTCCTTCTTATGGGGGGACTTTTCCCTCTTAGGGGGTTTTTTCCTTATCATTCTTCACTTTTGTATATACTTGATGTATGTCATAACACCTGGGGGGGGGGGGGGGGGTCTTGATTACTCCATCCATCCATGCATCTAGTCTTTTCATCTCTCTTTTTGGGGGAGG
Organism: Cupressus sempervirens; assembly: GCA_028749045.1. Classification (NCBI taxonomy): domain Eukaryota; kingdom Viridiplantae; phylum Streptophyta; class Pinopsida; order Cupressales; family Cupressaceae; genus Cupressus; species Cupressus sempervirens. The sequence goes on from CM053784.1 coordinate 752,556,084, forward strand.
GTTTTTCCCATGAGATTTTTCCTCTTTCTCCACTTTATGAGAGATTGCATTTCATTATGTACATGGGTACCTAACATGTCCTAATAGCCGGGATCCATTATGCATTTCATTCTAGTTTTTGTAAGCTTAAGGGCATTCCCTTAAGTTGCACTTAAGGGGGGGTGTTGGTGTAAATACGTATTTATTATTTACACTTTACTTAAGTTTACCTAGGTTAATGCATTATTTTATTATATTTCACTATTTTATTATTTATTTTTTGAGATACTTAGGAGTTTTTGCACCTTTATGAGTTGTCATGTTGACAACACATAAGTATGCAACTCTAATTCAACACATGGTGTCTACAAAATTGGAGTTTGCATCATTCACTGAGTTGTCATGTAGACAACATAGTTATTCACACTCCTAATTTAGCATATGGTTTCTACAACATAAATTTGTGTGCTACACCTTTTTAGGCTTATCCTCTCATCATTGCACTTATTCCTGTTCTTAATGGAGGATAACCCATATCTGGTGGACATGTGCCTGGTTGTATGACTTATCATGATGTTGATTCTTAGGCATTCTAAATGCACCTTAGAGGCCTTTATATATAGGCACTCCTAGTGTACTTTCAATCTCATTGAATCTAATACATATTGATATTTTGATCATACTCTTTCTGGTCTACAGTTGTGCTTGTGTTTGAGTTCTTTGTTCTTGGGTGAATTTTTCCCTAAGGAAAATTCTTACAAGGATATTCTTGATTCATCACCACTAAATCAAAATATATTAACTAAGGAAGACTTGAAAAATGTTGAATCAAATACCTCAGAGACCTCTCTACCATGCACCAATCTAGTTTTGTTATAGATACACGACTATCCATGAATTGATAGTACACAAACTAATTGTTCTCTAGTTACATCAGTTAGAACTATTCATTATATGAGTGTTAAGCAACAGTGTAAGGCAATCATTGTGCTTCCACAATTTAATCATGTTATAGATGGAAAAACATATGAGAAAGAGGAAGAAAAGAAGGTAGAGTCGATAGATCCTAAGAAACCAAAAGAGAAAGAGGCTATTCAAGCTCTCATTCAGCTGTCAAGTACCATTACAACCAATGCATTAACTATTCCACATATTAAACATGTTATATCAAATCAACAGGAGCAAACTCCTGGATCAAGTACAAAGGAGAAAAAAATATAGATATCACTACCTAGTGATAGTTCTCCTCAATCATATTTAGTAGCACACAAGGTTGATACACCAGAGGATACAATCAATCTAGATAAGGTCATCACATTGCCTAAGTATGACCTTGAAAATATGACTCTTGAACAAGTGCAAAATTTACACACTTTGCTGAGTCGAAGACAAAGCAAGAGCAACTAAGAAGGGAGTTTAGGAAAAAGAAGGTACTTCATGACATTAAGGACATTTTTGTTGACACTTTTGATATTCTTGATGTAAATGTGCAACATCTAATTTCAGATCAATTTGTGTATATAGTTGACAAAGTACATAACGAAGATATAGATACTAGTGACTAAATGTTCAAATGGTACGAGAAAACATTTGAGCACAAAGTTTTGGAGAAAGTCTCATCAACACTTGCAATTAGGCAAGTTGAGCTTTCTAATCTTGTAATGAATCTAGAAGGAATTTTGATAGTTATTCATTCTTTATACATGAAACTTTGTGATGTTGATTTCTTCACATTGGAGAATTAACACTCTATTGATCAAATACAAGTAGATATGAAAGCTTGTATCATTTCAATGGAAAAGATCACAAGTTCAAGTTCACATTCATACAATAAATTGACATTTGATCAGGGAAGATTAGACAAGTTGATGGCTAGAAATAGTAGTATAAGGAATAAATTGATTTCTATTCAATTCATGCTACTACCCCATTTGGAAATAATTTAGAGAGAGCTATCTATGCCACAAAATCTAATAAAGAGAGATCTGCACCTCTCAACAACAAAAATCTTAATTGATCTAGTTGCCCAACTAGAAATCTAGATTTAGGTTTTGGAATTAGTAAGCACCAGATGGAATAAAGGATTGGAGGTGATTTTGGCTAATCACAAACATTTTTGGATAAATACCAATGGACCTCTACCGAACCCAAGCCATAGAGTGATAGAAACAAGGGGGAAAATCATTTAGGGATTCAATCATACGTAGGAGAAGTCAGAAGATCATATCAGAAGCAGAGTTATCAAATGACTTAGCATCAGAGTTTATAGACATGTAAATATGTTGTATAGCAGAGTTAAGAATCTAAAGACTAAATTAGAGTCTTAGGGGGAGTGCTATTTCTAAATTTTTGTAATTTTCAATAGATTGATATGTCATGACAAAGTGTTTTTGCCACTAATATCAAAGGGGAGATTTTTTAATCTCTAAGCCTTGTTTCCTATTAGTGTCCAACACTTACTTATTTTCTAGGCAATGTTGGTCGGTCATCATTGTGATCAAGCCATCCAGAGCAGGCCGAGCTACATGAACTTTTTTATATTTCACTATATGCCAAGTAAATCAAAGGTTGCTGAGCACCCTAATAGAGACCAAGATACTATACATTCTAGGTGAAATTTAATGAGATCGAGTGATGTAAAATTAATTCATGTCGAGTGACTTAGTCTATGCTGAGTCTATAGAAGCCAAGTGACATCATGAATGTTAGTTATGAGCGTCAAAACATTCAATTTTCAAGTAAACTAGTTTTGGCATATGTGTTTGTAATGACACAATCACTTATGTAAATTATTTTGATCAGCTTCTATGTAACATTTATGGATTGTAGAGACAACTAAGGAGGAAATTATGTATTTTTTTAGAACACATTAATCCCAAGAAAGACATATTAACCAAGCAGAAAATTAGAAGGGTTAAACGATAAAAGAATGCATTGTGGATCATTGATTATGATCTAGAACATTCCATGATTGCCTATTTAAGAAGGGATCTAACCAGAAATAATTATGTGAGTGTAATTAGAGCATATCTGATTTGATGAATGTAGAGAAGAGTGTGAAAGTGCGAGCAAAATAAGAACACAGCAGGGAAGACTAAGTTTGATAGGGAGATTAGATAGATAAACCTAGCAGTGAAGATAAAAACATAGAAAATTAGATAAGAATATCGGATTTAGACAATGAAGAGAGAAGGTCCATAATTAGCTTTATGAGAGAAAGCCAAAGGATTAAGTACTGAGATATTCTAACCAGTGTATTAGGGAAAATCTCTCAATATAGTGGTTTTAACAGACCTTGTTAAATCTCCTAACAAAGTGCTTACTTCATTGTAAGTTTGAATCGTTTAATCAAGGTAGACCTAACAATCTTGTAATGTTTTAAACTGAGAAGACCCCTTAGAGGGAAGATCATTGGAAGTGATCAAATTGTATCCCAATCAGGAAAAATTTGTTGTTGTAGTAGTAAAGATTTATGGGTGTCATCCCCACCTTAGTTTTACCTTCACCTTGGAGGGTTTCTGGGTTACCAAAATCTTTGTGCTATGAGTTTACATTTTTATGTTGATCGATGTTATACTTAGATAGATTTCATTTCAGTTTTACAATTTATGATTATATGGTATGAGATCTAAGATATGAGATGTATTAGGAGTGAATGCAGTTAATCTATTATTTTGTTCAAGAAGTGAATTTTTATATATATCCTAATTCAACCCCTGCCCTTTCTTTGTATCTTGTTTCCCAGTAAGACTTCATAAAAAAATGGTAATTAACATTCACAGTTGGGGCTATTTTAAGAAGGTAAAAAGTAATGAATGAGGTTATGAAGAAAAATAGATCTAAATCATGTATAATAACCCAAACTAGAAATGGGTTAAGTTTTGACAAAAAAATATCTTGATTATTATACAAAGACAAAAATGTTTACTATTGAAAACCTTCCCAAGGGATTGACTAGATATGGAATTTTTAGATAGATCGACTAGTTATTATTCAATATGTCACACATGAATCTTTTGTGATGAAAGATATACAATTTTTTGAGATGATTCTTGGGACACCTTCAAGGTTTTATATAGTGATGTCATATTCAATCTTCTAAAATAAATAAATAATGATTCACGGGATCTAAGGTGGTGGAATTTTTAGAGAGCACAATAGTGAATGACAAAGAAGAATGGAAATGTAAGTGAATTGAAGGTTTAAATTTAGGCATAGAAAATGTTGAGTTGCTACAAATTTATTTTTAGAAAGGAGAATCCTTTTGTTGAATGGACATGATGAAATCATGGTGCAAGTTACAACAAGGTAAAATATCTATCAAGATTGGATGTATGATTTTGGAATCAACCTTCTCCATAGATGATTGTCCATGGTCTTTGTGTTGGAATAAGGCTTGTTTACCTAAGGTTGGATCTTTAGCTTGGATAAGCCTGAGAGGATGCATACTCACTAGGGAAAGGATTAAAAAAATATTTTCTTGGGACTTTCAAATACATCTTGTACAATATAAGTTAAGAAACTCTTCATCATCTTTTACTCTACTATGAATTTCCTACTCATTGTTGGATTTTTTAAAATAATTTGAGTTTGTGGTATCCATTGCCCTCATCCTTGAAGGAGTTATTTCACAACTAGTCTAGAAATGGTAAAAAATCAACATTCTCTAGCATATGTGAAATTTATCCTTCCAACTTATTTTGGAAAATTTAGAAAAATTTATTGACAATTTGTCAACATCCCTCATAGGCTTCATGAAATGGATTAATTACCTCCTATAGGTTTCAAAATTGTAGTAGTTGTATCAAGAATTGATAATTAGATCTTTTTATGAAAAAATAACCACACTTGTAAAAATAGGTATCAAAGCTTGGTCATAGGTTCAAATATCCTTCGTGAGTGATGCAAGCCTGTGGTTAGTTATGCTAGGAGGAGATTTTTGGTAGCACACCAACCTCCCTCATAGGATTTGTGACATGGTTTAAATTCCTCATATATATTCTATAAGTCTAGTGGTTGTATCCAACATTGATATGTCTATCTTTTGATGCAATAAGAACTACACATGTATGCAAAATAAGTTCAACTAACAAATATTTCAAGAGAAGTCATAATCTTTGGGTCAAATGCATAGGAGAATAGAGGCAACAATTTTATGTTTGGCGAGTCTTGTAGTAGAAAATTTAAATACAATCAAGGCTCATTTTACTTAAAAATGATCAATTTATCCAATTCAAATAGCCTCACATCAAGTTTCAACCTATTAATAGACATGTCTAGGCTAATCCAAAAGAAAAGAATTCTAAAAATATTGATTGGATCAAACTAGAAGAACATTGGATCAATGTAAACTTTGATGTAGCATCAAAGGACAACCTAGACCCATCACTAGTAGGATTTTTAGTGTGGGGTTAAACTATAAATATTGAGGTGATGAGAGATAAGAAGCTATTAGAAGGTATGAACAATGTTGCAAGAATGAAAATTGTATTGTTGACAGTCAAAATGACACAATTGTTATCCATTTCAAATCGATATTTGGAGCAATATTTACTAGTTTTCACTTATTTTATTACTAAAGGGGAGGCATTAACCTAGAAAATAAATAAATAAATAAATATTTAGAAAATATTAATATCATTTAAAGTATTAAGAGTATCGCACATGGAAAAGAGTGGAAATACCATGGCAGACACATTGTCCAATTAGAAATCACATTAGATGCATGCCAAAGGGATGTGTTATGGGAGGACTATCAAGATTTACAATTCAAACATTTGGATTGTCTACACATCATCATACACATGATCCATCATGAAAAATAATGCTTGATATACATGAAGGTCTTGGAAGTAGGGACTATTAATCCTAATGTGAGTTTTATTTCAACACTTGGATAAAATTTGAGAGGAAAAAAAAGGATTAGAAAGGGTGGTGGTACTGAGAAAAGTGTGGAGGCAAAGTTCACATTGATCACCTCTTTATTAAAGTAGTATAACTCTCTTTCTTGATAATTTTTAAAGAAGAGATTGAAGGAATACTAAAAAATTAATGAATTAATTTTCCTATAAATATAATTTTATAAGGTCTAAGCATCACTATCATTCAAATATTTAGATAAGTTTTTGTTCATGGTGTGAGGTTTGGAATTTGGGAGGAAGTATGACTTGAGTTGGATAAAGTAAGAATGCGTAAAGAAAGAGTGGAATTATGTCATGAGGTTACTCTTGGCCAAAGAAACACTAGGCGAGGGTTTTCTTGCAAAACACAAAGATTTCTTCTAGGTGGGTGGAATTGAATCTCTATTACAACCTTTTTTACTATGGAGTGCTTCAAGTGGTTGCTTGATGAATGGTAGATTAAAACACAAATTTGGTGGGACACTTTGAAGGATTATTTGCAAGGGTGGATATGGAATGAAAAGTGGTTGGGTTAGAGGTAGAGAAGCAAGGAAGAAAAAATTGAGGTTCACACAAAGATATATGGGTGAATGCCCCCCTCAAGCTAGAGACAAATATTTGAAGAAGTTTGATTTTCCATGTTTTTGGTATAATTTTAGATCTTTTGGCTTGAATTTGCATATCTCTTCTAGATTTGGAAGGCCCATGAATACATGTTGATAGTAGTGAATATACAAACATGAATTGAAGGACATTTGTAATTTTTGCAAATAGATGGTTTGATAATTGTAGGGTGATTAACTTGGTTGTGTAGTGATTGCTAGAAGTTTTAGGTAGCATAGACATATAGATATGTATTAATCATACTTATTAAACATAAATTATATCATTTATCGACCCCCCCCCCCCCCACAAAAAACAAAAGACAAAAAAAAAAAAAAAACAAGGAAGTAATTGAAGTTTATAAATATAATAATTTAATCTTAATTTTTTTAATATTAAAATTGATAGTAAGAGAGAAACAATATTTAAGATAAAACTACAATGTCAATCATAATAAAAAAGAATGCATATGTCATTAAAAGCACAACTAAATGGAAATCTTTATTGGATAAGTAATCCTTTATCCTTGATCTGTAATTGTAATATAGAAATATCAATTTCATAAAAGTTGTTAACTAGTACAGTCTCATTCCAATAATTATTGCATAATTGTATCATTTTCTCTTCTCCAACTCAATATCTTGATGATGGATTACATAGTATGATCTAAAATATCAATATAAAAATATAAACACAATTAAATCCAAAAGCCTTAAAACAATTTAACATGGAGCACCATGGAAACTTAATGTATCTAATTATTATACTTAAGATAAGCCATGGAGACATATATCGAGCTGTCCTCATTCTAGTGCTTGAGAATGTAGACGAATTGGATATCCCTTTTCCATTTAAGGAAGAGGGAAGAATGTAGTACTAGAAGCTTCTAGCGACTCCCACCTATTAATGATAATCATGCATTAAATATAAAACAATTAGAAAATTTTAAATTAAAAGGGTTAAAACTACATAAAAAGTAAAGTATGCATATGAATCTAACCTGAACTTAGTGACTAAGTTGTGGAGGAAGAGAGCAATTTCGAAATGAGCTAAATGATATCCAGGGCAAAGTCTAGCACCTTTACTGAATGGCATATACCAAGGATTTTGAGACACCTCCTACAATCAATCAACAATAAATAATAATTAGTTACACAACCACATTCATCAACTTTTTGTAAATAAATTAACATTTATTTCTCCTCACATACACGACCCTCATTTTCCCATCGCCATGGGTTGAACTTGTGAGCTTCAAAATAATGCTTCTCATCCAAATGTTGGGCACCTAAGAATACCAATATCGTCCACCCTTTTGGAATGATAAAATCTGCATTAAAATGAAATCATAGCATTATACATGTCCATAGAAAAAATGTATATACAACCTTTAAAAAAATTAAAATCATCACAAACCACTCACCCAAAATACAAATACTTGATTAATTATTATTCCCTTTGAAATTTTATTTTTTTAAAAATAATATTAAATTACTAATATTATTTGAAAGTAATAAGGAAAATTTGTCAAACCTTTGTATTCAATGTCCTCTTTTGGTTCTCTAAAAACACCAGGAGCAGCGCTGGCCATACGAAGTGTTTCCTTTATAATCTATAATGATGAAAAAAATACAAACAATAAAAATTAATGTTATATTTAAAATTATTTAAAATTCTTTTTGAATTTTATTATGGGAGAATTTCGCATCAAAATCTTCGATCACAACTCATGATCCACTATAAGGATACTTAAAGCTAAAGGATAAGAAAATTGGAAATGCTAATGCAACAACTCTAATATAATCAGAATCAAAAGTAACAACAAACAATAGTATGAATTGTACAAATTTGATATCATTAATATTCAAATTTAGCAACAAAGTTAATAAAATGAAATAAATGGGAATATAATCTTTGTACTCACACATTGAGTGAACTTCATTGACATATAATCATCCCACGCTAGCTTTTGGTCATCTTTGCCTTTAGATTTTAGGATTGCATCATGTTCTTCCTGTTCATTGCAAATTCAAAATAACTTTTATTTTAAATGATAAATAGCATATTTGGTTTCATTATCAATAGTAGCCATTACTATATTGTTATCTTGATTTATCTATGTGGTTTTAGACTCTAACTCATTGACCCATGTTTCATAAGGTGCCATTCACAAGAATTCATCTTTCCTAACAATGAATGAAATACTTAGCACCCATAGCAATATTGGGACGGGTGACCTCCTCGGAAGGCTTGATACGCATCACTCAGATGGAGTGTTGTTCTATTAATTCTCATAAAAGATGATTTCTTGTGAACTACTACTCATTAAATACGAGTCAACAAATCAATGCTTCATCCTATGAACATCACCTAAATACAATAAATACTAAATATCTTCATAATTCGTAAAAGATATGTCAATAAATTTAAGTCAAAGAATATAAAATTAAATCCTATAACAAAATCACAATTTCACTTACTCTAAAAAAAGAAATTATTGTTACTCATATTAGTTTGACTACTCTAATTTTTGACCACTGACCGTGATCTCCTTCAATGCCCGTGGATTCTCAGTGAGGAACTTCACAGCAAATGCCATGGCATTCGCCGAAGTTTCAAACCCCACAAAGAGCAAAAACAATATGAGATCTACAATGATCTCATCATAATAGTTGCCTTCTTTCACAAGCTTCGTTAAGAGATCTTTACGGTTCACTTCTGGATGTTGTCTTCTGTCCTCTATACACTCATTAATCTTCTTCATCAAAGTTTTCCTTGCCTGCAAATGCCACATGAAATCCATTAATTTAATCAAAAAAAAATTATTTCTAAAAAGTAATCTTTTATTTTAAATATAGTACTCTATAACTTTCACAAATAACTAGTATAAATATCTTTAAAAATGAGAGAAATGTCAATTATCTTATTATGTGTTGAGATTAATTATTATTAATACTATTATTATGTGTTTTAGGCTCTTGCCTAATAAAATACTCTAATAAACTCAATAATATTTATATATATTTTTTGGCATTCACTTGTATTTTTAATTTTAATTTTAAAAAAAATTGTATCAGATTTATCATATGGAAACAAATTAGATTAAAAAAGGAAAAAGAAAGAAAAAATCAAAAAAAAGTGAGACACAAAAAAACAAAAAGAGAAAGAGGAAAGAATAACGTTATGTTAAAGAGTTCAATATCACATAAGACTATGATAGATACAATTACTTATTAGTGACAATTAAGGGTAAAGATAAATTACTGTTAGTATGGCTAAGATGAAACTACATGACATTTTATCTTTGAATACACTATTTACTATATACTATAAAATATTTGTGATCAATATGAAAACAACTTAAAAGAGGATTTAGCTTAGAAAAATAGATAAAAGAAAACTTTTTACAATGAATCTAACCTAGTAACACAGAAAAATAGATAAAGGAAAGATCTTACATTGAGAAATGAAATGGGAAAGCTAAGTTCAAAAGCAGTTCCATACCTTAAATCCCCTGGCAAAAGCAGTTCCAGGAATATTAACGGGCAGGCAGAGGACAGCTGCCATGTATTCATCAAAAGCTTTGTATATATCTTTCAACTCCTCAGCAGGGGGTAAATCCAACAATTTTTTGGCCATTAAGTTCAGAACAAGCTGAATGACAAAAAATAAATTCAAATGAATACTAAAAAAAAATCAGAAAATTAAAAGAAGTAAAATAGCCATTTTAGCATTTCATGGTTGCATTTTGCTTGCCTGATGACACTTGTCTTGAAGTGGGATGTCTCTTTCTTTTGCCCATTTTTTCATGCCAGTGATAAACACATGCTGTATGTCTTCCATGAAGTCAGTTTCCAAATTCTCATACTTCAACAAATTCACAGCAGTTCCATGGAGTTTTCTCTGAAGTTCTCCATGAACTTCCAGCAGACCATATTTGCCAATAAGTTTTACCAAAGAGCTTGGGTATTTGGCCTTAAACAACCTTCCCTCATTCTGGAGAACATATTTACTGAACTCTGGATCAACCAATACAATTGTTTTTGATCTCCCAAACAAATTGCATCTGAAGATCGAACCATACCTGTTTGTAATTCAATTTCAGTAATTAGATCTGAAAACAATTTTCCAAATTATTATGGAACCTCCAAAGCCAATCACATTGAAATGTTAATGAAATATAAGATTCATAGCTTGTGAAGAAAAGGGGCAGATTAAGTGGCTTCATAAATATGTTTTACAAAGATTATTATTAATACTGTTTATGTTGAGATTCATATCGGATTGGGTTACAGCTGACATTTATATCAGACATTAACAGTGATATTTTTTTGGTGCGACGATAAATGCTTCCAACAAGTGGTATCAGAGCCTTGTGTCATGGGGTGAGTCTCCCTTCAGTGGGTGTTGAAGGCTCGGTGCTGAGCGGGAGATTGTTGAGATTGTCAATTTGGTGGTTAGCAGCTCCTTGGAGATTAGTGCCGTGGATCAGGTTAAATTTGACATTTATATCAAAGATTAACAATTTGAGCTTTTGGTGCAAAATCAAATGCTTCTAACAAGTGCTATCAAAGCCTTGAATTATAAATTTGAGTCTCCCTTCAGTGGGTGTTGAAGGCTCAGTGGATGTTGTGGAGGATTGTGGATTGAGTTAAGTCTGACATTTGTATCAAATATTAAAAGTTTGACCTTTTGGTGCAACATCAAATGCTTCTAACAAGTGGTATCAAAGCCTTGGTTCATGAGTTTGAGTCTCCCTTCAATGGGTGTTGAAGGCTTAGTAGGTGCTGAGGGGGGATCGTGGACTAGGTTAGGTCTGACATTTGTATCGAACATTAACAGTTTGAACTTTTCAGGCAACATCAAATGCTTCTAACAAGTGGTATCAAAACCTTGGGTCATGAGTTCGAGTCTCCCTTCATAAGTACCGAAGGCTTCAAACTTTTGATACAACATTAAATGCTCCCAACAGTTTATTCAACATGAAAATAAAGATCAATTACATATTTAAAAATTTCAGTTAAAAACTAAGTAGTAAAATTCATAAGACCAACAGTTTGACATATTACTGTTCAGTTTGGTTAAAATACTCTAATCAATGACATGGGGATCTATCTGATTTTATAAAAGCTCCATGCTTTTAGTCTATAGTTTTTTCCTTGGAGGCCAATCTATATTCCAACAAGCAGTTGAAGGAAGAAAAATATGAAAAATATGGGCACAAAAGAAGTTTGAGAGATTTTGAGATGAATCTAAAGGAACATAGCATAATGTATATCTAATGACATGAAATGCAAGAATGTTAAAGACTTGAGCTCAGTAAGGCAAAGAACAAAAACTAAGGCTAACTATCTTTCGTGTATGTAAGGTCATCTGTTTGATTTATCTATACAAAGTAACTTTCATTAGAAGAAATCATAATGTACCTTTGCTCATGTTCATCAAAGAAGTTTCTTCGACGTTCTTGTTGTTGGGAATTGATAGATTTGAAGAAACTGATGCTCTCACCAATTAATGGCCACCCAGATGATCCAGGTGGTATCCTTCTCTTCTTCTCGTTCTTCTTCCTCCATAAAACTTGTTTTCCAAATAGAAGCAAAATTGGCACTGATAAAATGCAAGTGATAATCACTGCAAACACCATCTGCTGCTCCATTTCCTCGTGTTTGGTATTACTTCACATAACTATCTGCTGCTCCATATTTATAGGCTGATGATACTCAGAATAGATGTCAAAAAGATTCCCAAAATTTGGTTCTATGTGTTTTATTAGACTATTGACTTGTAACTCTGAGAAACGTTTCCATCAAGGTTACTTGGTAGGTTCCTTTATATTGTCAGGGCCTACTTTCTTCATATTGTCAGTTTGGGAGACTCTTTTCAGATTAATGAATAAGGAATTCAACAAAAAGAAAAGTTTGATTAACAACAGTAATCAGCTGAATAAATTCTGATTAACGAAAGTCTGTATATGATTTATAATGATTTATAACACGTTTTCTTGTTGAAATTGGCGATCGGTTTCTCCATTTCATACAGTGGATCCTCAATGCTCTATTGAATGCTCGTGTATTAATGACTGACAAAAAAAAGTTTGATCGGGTAAAGAAAAAATGTGGAAAAATAAGGGTGAATGTTTTTGGTTTTCTACAGAACTTTCTCCGTAAGTTCAGAAGCTTAAATCCTTCCTTTTCAAGTTCGAATTTCATTTTTTTCATCCTTTTACATTTACTAAGCGTTAAATGGTGATGAGGATAAATAAATTAATAAAAAACATAATTTAAAATAAAATTTAATGAAATTATTAATTTTTTTATAATATAATATAAATAAATAAATACGAATATCAATTACAATTTTTTAAAATTTTAGGTTGGATAATATTTTAAAAGCTATTTTTCATTATTTTATATATTATATTTAATAATATTGTCAATCCAAAAAATAATTACATTTCTTACAAATTTGAAAATCTAAATAATTATTTTGACATTAGTTAGAAATTATAAAAAAATATTTTAGTACTTACTATCATTTGAAGTAGTAATTTAATTTTTTAAATTATAAATGTCAAAATTAATTAATTAAGGCAAGAGTTGGTTATGCTAAAATTACGTTTAAAAATTAGTCAATGAACCTTTGGTTTAGCGGTGCTCTTGAATGGCTCACAAAGAGCCCACCAGGGATCAAGTTCTTGTTAAGTGCAAGGCTCCAACATCATAATTATTAGAGTTAGAAATATATTCACCATCCTATCATAAAAGAAACAAATATAATTATACTACCATAAAATATTAGAAGATTTAAATTTAATTTTTTTATATCACAATAGAAATAACACAACATTTGGTTGCAAGGCATTGGACTCCTCTTTCAAATTTCTCTTCTTAAAGTAGGTCAATTTGTATCTCAAGATTTCATTATTCTTCCTCGTTATCAAATTTCCAATGGTCATTTGAGTGTTAGGGTTGTAGTTATGATTAGGTCAGAGTTGTACATATGATTTAAGGCTTTATGGTAAGGCTAAGCGGTTATATCATGGCTAGTATTATGGTAAGATTAGATGATTTGGGTTCTACAAAATTCCTCTATTCCTTGGTGTAAGTAGATGAAAAAAAAACTTGTATGTATAGACATCAAATATATTTTTTACAAGTATTGATTTTCCCACATTTGATAAATAGGTTGCCAATAATAAAGACTTGAACTACATAGGTTTTGAAAAAATATATGTATATGTGGTATAGTTAGATTGTAAACATTCACGACTAGAAATTTTAAGAGATTTGAAGATATATTCATAGATGATCTTTGCAAATTCATTCACAACCCATAAATCAGATGATGTTAGAAAAATTGAAAATTCTATAAGAATCTAAGAAAAGTAAAAAGCAATTTTTGGTGCCTTTAAAATGCTTAAGAAACCAAATGTATAGAGAGTTGAAGATATACTCATAGATGATCTCCACAAATTTCATTCACAAGCCATAAATCAAACAGTGTTGGAAAAATTGAAAACCCTATAAGAAACTATGAAAAGTTTTTTTTTTTAAAAGAAAAAAAGAAAGAAAAGTAAAAAACAATTTTTGGTGCCTTTAAAATGCTTAAGAAACCAAATGTATAAAGCTAGATCTATGTCAAATCTGTGATAGCTCTCTAAGATTGCTTGGATTGCTCTTTCTTTGCTTGATCAAATTTTGCTTACAATTACCTTGCTAAACTTTCATGGCATGAAAACAATGCTATGTTTTTTGATAGATAGTTAAGTCATTGTTATCTTAGTTTTTCTATTGATTTTCTTCCAATGCTCCTGACATGTAATAAATAGCTAAATTGATTAACTCCATAAGAAGGTACTAGAACTTGATGAAGCTACTACTTTTTAGTTTATAAGTTAACAGATAAAGCCTCTCTCCCACAACTTCCAGACAATTAAATGAAATCTGACAAAGTCTCGTTTGGATGACTTAATTGTAATCAATGTTCAGATTGGAAAAGAGGGGTAAAAATTTAGTAAGATAGAAAGGAATACAACAAGGAGCTCGATCCTGAGCAACAAGATCATCAAATTCTTGCACCATCTCAAAGGACAATTGCCTCCTATCCTTAATATTCCAACCCGAATCATGACTAGAAGCCCATTTGGCTAAACAATCAGCAGCTCTGTTCCATTCATGAGGAATATACGTGAACCTGATGAACTGAAAAGAGGTAGAGAAGAGAATAATCTGCTTAACAACAGTGGCCAACTGCCAACTAACATCCTCAAGCTCCTGCGAAGAAAGCATGTTCACCACCACCTGGGAATCAGACTCACAAATAATCTTACTCCATCCCCGCAAGCAACACTATTCCACAGCATATAAAATAGCCTGAGCTTCCATGAGATTGTTAGTATAATCACCCTTATGAACTAAGAAGAAAAATTTAACATCCCCAGAACTACAACGAGCCACTCCCCCAATACCAGTAGGGCCAGGATTCCCACGGGAAGAACCATCAGTGTTAATTTTTAGAACTCCACAGGGAGGAGGAGTCCAATGCCCATCCCAGTTAACTCGACCCTTCCTCTGATGGTGAAGCTGCCTGGACACAAAAGGAAACCTATGAGCTGCAGCCCAATCCTGAAGATGAAAATTGAGGCAATTACAGATAGCAAGATCAACCGGATCCATACCCCGATCAAGCTCACACTTCACATGAATAGTTTCCTGAAGAGAATGTGATATTTTCCACCAAAGATGCAAAATACCAAGTCGAACATCTTGGAATATGCGACGATTCCTCTCCAACCAGATATGCCAAAGCATGAAAGATGGGCCAGCAATCCAAGCAACATGGAGAGAAGAAGACTTGGAGGAAGCACTACCCAAGTGGGCCCAAAACTCAGGCAAAGAGGAAGCATGCTAACAAGAGCAACCCCAAGCGCTCCACCAAAGATGCCATATCTGAGTAGAATAGGAGCAATGGAAGAACATATGGGAGACAGACTCCTCTCCATTACCACACAAAACACAATAAAAGGGGCCCTGAAATCCACATTTACAAAGATTATCCCAAGTAAGACAACGGTTGTGAGCCACTAGCCACATGAAAAAATTGCACTTGGACCAAGAAACTTTATTCCAAACTTGCTTCCACCAAGGGACCTCAGCATCCCCAAATAATTGTCTAGTTATCTCCTGATACCCAGTAGAGACATGATATTTACCAGAAAAGGTACCACTCCAAGCCAAAACATCTGGACCAAGCAAAGAGGAACACTCTCTACAGGCCAAAATTTGAGAAAGCTCCTGACGATCCATGTCTGTACCTCCAAGAGGCCAATCAGAAGAATGCTTCCATATATAACCAACAAAAGGTCCCAATTGATAAGGAGCCTTGTAATGAGCCACTTTACCCCATCCAGCTGCAAGAAAAGAGTCACAAAGAGGCTGAAGATGAGGGTACATGGATAAAATGGAAGGGAATCCATCCCAAGCATCAGACCAAAACAAAGCCTGAGAACCTCCTTTACATATCTAGAACAAACCCCTCTTCACCAACATCACACCTATCTTCAGAGTACGCCAAACCATTGAGCCATGACCTTCAAGAGGAAGTGCAGAAACAGAGCAAGGATCAACACCATGAAAATATTTATGAGTGATAATACGAGCCCAAAGTTGATGTTGTCCAGAGCACCATCGCCAATAAAGTTTAGCAGCCAAAGCTTGACTACTCAAGCGAGCAGATCGAAGACAAAGACCACCCTCCTTTTTAGGCCTACAAATAGTTACCCAATTAACCAAGCTCCATTTAGTACTTCACAAATTACCACTCCAAAGGAATTATCGGGAAAGAGCATCAAACTCCTTGAGAAAGTAAATAGGTGTAGCTTAAACCATGCTTCTATAAGTAGGAAGAGCTTGGATAACAGCTTGAAGAAGAGTAACTCGGGCAGTAGTAGAAAGCCATCTATGAGTCCAATGATTTACCTTATCCTGAAGCTTGGTAATCAAATTTTTCCAGAAGAGACATGGCTACTTGGAAACAGCAATAGGAATGCCAAGATAAGTCAAAGGAAGTGACCCAATCTAAAATTGTAGGATACCAACAATCTTGTGCTGAATAGAATCAGGAGTGTTAAAAAAGTAAATGGAAGATTTGTGCTCATTAACTTTATGGCCTGAAGCTGCCAAATAAACATCCAAAGCATGTCGAAAGGCTTCAGCTTCCTGGATCCTAGCAAGACCCGCAAGAGAAAAATCATTAACAAATTGAAGATGGGAAAGAGAAGGTAAGCCATTACCCCACCGCCAGCCTTGAATAGAATTCTGGGACACCTGATGCTTAATGAATCTGCCCAAGCCTTCAACCATGATGATGAATAGATATGGGGAGAGAGGGTCACCCTAGCGGAGGCCTCTAGAAGGACCAAATAGTTGAGAAGGTTGACCGTTAATAAGAACAGAAAAAGAGGCAAAAGTAACACAATTCATAGTCCAACTCACCCAGTCAGAGCTAAATCCAAAAGAAAGAAGAATACTCCTTAGGAAGCTCCATTTAACTCTATCGTAGGCCTTAGCCATATCCAGCTTAACAAACATTGCTCTCTCCCTTGAAGTAGCCATAGAGTGGATAGCCTCAGTAGCAATAACCACCCCATCCAAAATTTGTCTGCCAACAATAAAACCACCTTGTTCTTCTGAGATAATAATGGGAAGCCACCTTTTCATTCTCTCAACAATCAACTTAGTAATAAATTTGTAAACCACATTACATAAGGAAATTGGTCTAAAAAACTCCAATTGATTACACCCTCTCTCTTAGGAATAAGAGTCAAGAATGTAGAGTTCAAAGCTCGAAGCATCTGCTTGCTAGCATAGGATTCCTTAACCACCTCCAAAAAATCATGATTATGATGTCCCAAAATTCTCGAAAGAATTCAACTGGAAAGCCATCAGGACCAGGAGCCTTCCCCTTAGGCATGGCAAAGACCACCTCCTCCAACTCTTCCAAAGAGATTGGATGCATGAGATAATCATTCATTTCCTGAGTGATAAGGGAAGGAATATAGGACAAAATAATATTTTCTTCATTATCAACAAGGGGAGAGTCCTCAGAGAAGAGGGTAGAGAAGTACCAAAAGCCTCCTAGAACAAAGTTGGCAAGGAATTCAGTTGGATACCTTGAGAATTAACCAAGATAGTGCTCTGATTCCGACAAGATTGCACTGTTTTATGGAAAAAAGGCAGTGTTTCGATCACCTTCTTGGAGCCAATCAACTCTAGCCTTTTGCTTCCAAAAAATTTCCTCTCAAAGTTCCCTTTCTTCTAGAGCTCTAGAAGCAAGGGATTCAGCCTTGCCAAGATCCTCTGAGAAACCTTGATCTCTAATCTCCCTTGTGATGGCATCAAGATCTTCTTGAGCAAGCCTCTTCATAAAGTGAAGGTTCCCAAAGCATTGCCTATTCCATATCCTGAGCTTCCTTTTAACATATTGAAGCCTTTTAGAGAATGAGAACATTGCAGTACCATATGCAGAAGCACCATCTTTCCAGCAACAGAAAACAAAATCATGAAGAGAGGAGTCACGAAGCCACATCAATTGGAACTTAAAAGGAGGATGCTTTGGAACACAAGCCCCTATAGCAAAAAATTTGATTGGCCAATGATCTAAACCCCTCCAATCAAGGATTTTCAAAGAGATAGTAAGGGTGTCGCTAACCCAGAAGCAAGAAACAAGAAATCTATCCAGACGTTCCAAGATAGCAGCAACACTAGTCCTGCGATTATTCCAAGTATAGAGACCATTAGAAGGCTTAACATCAGAGAGATGCAAAAGAGATATGTGTTTCTGAAGAAGAGTAGAAGAAGGCCCCAATCTAGCCAAACCACCATGCTTCTCCTCCAAACTTAAAACTGAATTGAAGTCCCCTGCTAACACCCAAGGATGATAAGGATGACAATTTCTAACATATTGAATATGTTCCCAAAGTTCCTCCTTTCCCGCAAGATCAATAGGAGCATACACATTAGTAACCATGATTACCTCTCCTGAGTCTAGAGCAGAAGCTACCATAGAGAGAGCTGAGCGAGAAGACATCCAGCCAAGGGGAGAAATTTTTTGAGGATCCCAAAATATAGCTAAACCACCAGCACTGCCTATTGCCCCAACACACTGGCATTGGCCACGATACCAAATACTAGAGGCATGTTGGACCATAGACTCCATAGAGATCTTAGTCTCTTGGATACAAAAAAATCAGGACTATGATTGACCACCAAGTTATGAATAGCCTTTTGTCTAGGGATGCTATTCAACCCCCTAACATTCCATGAGAGAAAAATCATCATTGGGTAGAATTGGGAAAATGAGAATCCAAAGGTTTCACTGAACCAGACTTAATCAATATATCTCTTATGATTTTAATCTTCTCTTGGTCTATTTTGCGCCCACTCCTTAGAGGGGGAGTAAAAGAAACCCGCTTAAAAGGTCAAGGCATCAACCCCAAGGGGAGAGGAGATCCCTTGCCCTTACCTGATGGTAGCACATCCTTAACCAAGTTAGCCAAAACAACATCATTATCCTCCAACACTGCAGGAGTCACCAGAGCCTCTGTCACAGGAGCTATAGGGACCTCACAGTTCTGATATACTACAACTTGGGATGACCCACAAGCATCATTAGGAACAGATCCCTCATCTGGGTAAACTAGATTAGAAGAGATAGGAGGAGGAATACCCTCCTCTAGAACCATACTATCCAGCACCTCAAAGCGGTTAAAACCTAAATCAGATAATATTTCTTTCAAAGGCCTCTTTTGACCACATCCCTTAGCTTGAGGGCGAACAGGGGTAAATCCATCCTTATCCTGCATTTTAGCCTTACCCTTACCTGTAGCATCTTGCAGATTCATCCCCTTGGTAGTATTAGCCATTTGAGACTGTCCTTTCCCTGTAGTATCTACCAGACCACCAGCAGTGCCAGCTGTAGAACCATCCACTCCTTTGAAACTCAAGTTACGGGGGCACTGACACTATAAATGACCATACTCATGAAAAATCTGGCAGCGAAAAGGGAGGGATTCATAATCTAACTACTACACCCAAGAAGAATCCCCCAAACAAATTTCCAAAGAATCTGGTAATGGGTTATTCAAATTAATTTCAACACAAATTCTAGCATAAGAAATAACCTTTTTATCAAGGGATTGATGTGTGATCGCAGTTGGCTTCCCCAACAAAGAAACAATTTGTCAACGGATGTCTTCATGCCAAAATTCCAAGGGAAGGCAAGGCAAGTGAACCCAAACTGGCACTATTGAAGGGAGATCCTCAGCAGAATTAAAACCTGAATGCCAGGGTTTGACAAATAACCCCACATGGTTGTAGAAATAAGGGCCTCCTTTAAAAACACAATCACGATCAGACATGCAAGAGAATACAACAAAAAAAAAACTATTCCCTGCCAACATAATCTCCATATTGCCTTCCACCTTCCACGAGTGGCGAATCCATGCCTCAAGAGCGGATAGGGAAATCTAGATTCCAAGAAATTTGCATATCAAAGCATGCTTGGTCCAATAATCAATGTCCTCCATTACAGCCGTTGGAGGAATAACCAGAACAAGGCGATCATGGCTACACGGAAAACAACCATTAAAATTTTTCAGCTTGGAGCTCTCCCCTGAATAAAATGATTCAGATCACATTGCATGCATAGTTGGAGAAGAACCATCTGTTCTCACCAACGTAGAAGAAATCCCAGGCCCTGCCATGCAAACAATAAAACCCCAATCCAAAATTGACTACAGAAGATTTCCAAAAACACCCACGCAAATTATGTCCAGCAGCTAGCAATCCAAACAAAACAGAAAAAATAGTAAAGATCAATAGTAAATAAATGATTCTAAATAAATGGTAAAGTCCTGTCAAGTATATGTACTTAACATATAACCTAACTTAAAGATTTGTCACATAGTGGCGAATATGTTATTGAACAAGTGCCACATAGTGGCATGTACTTATCATCATAGTTATAATTAAAAGAAATATTAAATTAATGAAATCTAAATTAATTTAATAAATCAAATTCTAAAAAAAACTTCAGCAAGAATGTAGAACACATAGTTTAGTGTGGTAAAGTGGTGATTGTTAACTAATTTTTTTAAAAAAAAAAATTCAATAGTATAAAAAAATGATAGTGCTAATTTATTGATTAAATATTATCAATTTAGAAATTTTGATTTTTTTTTTTTTGCAAAATTGGTTTTGCTTCTATTCTACACTCATTATATTTATAATATTTTTGAGATCCTTTGTTCTAGTGGGTATCATATTTATATAAATGAATTGCAAGGAATTTTGGACAAGATGTAAAAGTAAGCTTAATATACTTGTATCCACCTTCAAATTCTATTATTTGACCCAAAAAAAGGATTACATATTTTTATATATTTTTCATTTAGAGTGGGCCATTTTGGTTGATACTTTTGTCTTATAATATAAAAATTTGAACGGTATTTATCAATCAACTCCGAAAAACTTGCTCATTAAAATGCAATATGAGGGACCATCGGGAAAAAGGGATCCTATAACACCAAATGCTTTAAACCAATTAGAATAGAGGTAAATTATTTATAATAATATATTTAATTGATAAAATTTTATAAACTTTAGAAAAGTTAAAATAAGGTAAAAATACTAGAGCATAATTGGTTGATATTTGATTTAGTGTATTGAAAAATTAAATTCTATTGGCAAAGCCATCACCAAAATAAAAATGATTATGTGCCATTATTGACAATTGGTCTAAGCATGTGACCTTATTTTCATAAAGTGTAGGCGACATGGCCACCCTTAAAGTGCAATTTTTTTCACCATATGGAGGGTCCCCAATGAGTGACATTAGCCATTTGACAAACATTCACCACTAAAGTTATCCCTAAAACTTTATAACAATATTAATTATTTGATGCATTGGCTTCTAGGTAAGTTGAGTGCAATATGTATGATAGTGCCCATATAAAATTTACAATTTAGAAAACAACTTAATTTTGTGCTAGATGACATAAACTTGACTAGATTTTTTTTTTACTTCAAAAAATCAAAACTCATCAATTAGAATGCTACAAATGAATTATATTAGAAAAAAGAAAAAAATTATAAACTTAAAAAAATAGTAATAAGTTTTTCATTCACAAACTTCCTGCCTAATTGATGCAAAAGATGAATCCAAGTATATCCCTGGCTATGAAAAGGATGATTAAAACTATCCAATTTATTCATTGTATCAAATCAAATGTCTAGCTTAACAAGATGATCAAGGTCATATAGTTATCTTAGGAATGGAGAATCTTAAACGAATATCATTTATTGAAGAAAATGATTTTTTTGAATTGAGGTAGATTCATGCTCTCCATATTTATTAGTAAAAATAGTTATAGTTAGTATAAAGATATATTTTATGTCTAAACTAAATCCCCTGACTGTAATAAGTTAGACCATAGTTTTTGTTGGGAATGCCAATTTTTACTAGTACTTTTTCTTTGTTGGAAAGGATTTCTCTATTGGAACCACCGACAACACCAATGGGCATGCAACACAACCAGTGCATAACAATTATGCAAGGCATTTGCCACCCTTTCTTAAATTTCATGAATGGAATGGAGTCCTAGTTTGTACCATGCTAAGTCAATCCAATCCATAGCCTCACATAGATTTACCCAAAAAAATAAATCACATAAGAGAGCTTAACTCAACCAAGAATATAGGCAAGATCTCAAACAATATTAGACAAGAATAATTCTAATCATAACAATAATGACGCAAATCACCAAAGTAATTCCTCCATGACTGACATTAATTGCAAAATTAAAACACCTCATCAAGCCATTCTAACACTAACCTACTTCACAAGATAAGACTATAGAGCCTATAAAGTTATATTTGCTTTATGACAGATATAGTGACGTATTTAGAATAATTGGAATATTATTTCTATTTAATTGAATTAGGTCTGTTAAAACAAATAACTTAAGTTTCTAGGTCTTTTTGGAACCCTCTCTACTAATCAGATCCGGTCAATGGCCAACATGGCTTCGTATTTTTCCCAAGGTACCTAGGGAAAACTGAGACAGACCCAGGGAAGCCCAAGCCAATCCAAATGGAAAAGAAAAAAAAAATAATAATTTTTGTAAAATATTTTTATAAACAAAGAGTCTCCAAATATCCATTTTTTCCTTTAAGTAATAAAACAGGGAGAAATTCTTCCTCTCAGTCCCACTTCCCATGAGGGGTGTTGTTCCCATGTCTTTGCAATCTCCACTCCTAGATTCCTACTTGGCCATCTTCAAATCTATGTCATTGGAACCCTTTGTCAAGAGTATC
The DNA here is from genome assembly GCA_028749045.1 of Cupressus sempervirens. Classification (NCBI taxonomy): domain Eukaryota; kingdom Viridiplantae; phylum Streptophyta; class Pinopsida; order Cupressales; family Cupressaceae; genus Cupressus; species Cupressus sempervirens. Next base: position 752,578,939 of record CM053784.1, read on the forward strand.
TATTTTTTTGCAAATGAAGTTTAGGATTTGGTCCTTGTGCACTCTGAGTGCATTGAATTACATGTATATCATTTCACACAAGAAAATTTATTAGAATGAAGGGGTAGTAAAGAATTGGAATCTAACTCTGAGTGTGCTGAATTAGACATTATTGGTGTACAACTTGCCAAAATCTCTATAGATGGAAACAATTTCAAATCAGCCTTAGGTAAAAGTTCCTTCCAAAAAATCTATATTGTCTAATAAAACATCTCTTATTCATAAATCTTTAAAAGTATACTTTATAGAAATTTATCCATGACCACAAAATTAGTATAATTGGCTTGATGGTGATTCCACCAACTTGATTTTCTAAAACATTAAATATCATTTTCAATCTCCTTTTGTAGTTACATGGTTTTTGAAATGGGTTTCTTGAATATTTTTCAAACAGACTTAGTAAATCACTAATTGGAGATAGGAGATAACACAATTTGCCATCATGAGGAGTGATGCAAAGGAAATATAAGAAAGTCAAGTGGAGTGAAACCAGTGTTTTAAATGTATCTTAAAAGCTCATCATCCTTTATTATGTTAGGTTTCTCCCAATATTTGGTCCAAACAAGTGACATGTTGAGTCACTGAGTTTGCAACGCAATTTAGTATAAACATAAAATTGTAATATTTTATGCTTCTTCTTTAAAATAGTGGGATGCATTGGCTACCTCTATTGGACTAACCACCAACCTCCCACTTTGGGATTCATGACATTGTTGAAAATAAATTGATACAAGTATGATACATGTTTTTCAATCATTATTTCATCATTGATGTGAAGTCTTCTATTTTTTGGTAAGACAACTACTTATAGGGTTTAAGTACTATCACTTATTTGATTGATGAAGAGGATTTATTCAAATGATATAACAATACCACCTAAAGGAAATATTGAGCTATGATATGTTAATGAGTACAAAAATCAACTAAGGCAATGATATCATACTATATTGATAATCTACTTAAGGTTGCAAAGGTTGGTTACACTAAGTTAGTTCAAAAGAACAAGTTAAAAAAAGTTTGTCTGCCATGCTTAACCGAATGGATAGTAGGTGTCAAGTAGAGTTAGTGCAAGTGAAGTAGAAAATTAGTTGGAGACAAGTAAAATTTTATTTTAGTGTATGTCAAGTAAAATAGTTGATGGTGACTAAATATTAGTCAATGTTGAGCACTAGTAAAGTTTGTGTCAAGTGATTTTACAGAGGGTGTCGAGCAATGCAATATATGCCTAGCATCAAAAGAAAGTTAATGCCAAGTGTCTACATTTTTAGAAAGATCATGAATTCAATGGATATAATCCAACAAGTTTGTTTTTTGGGATTTTGTGAACTAGTGGAAGATAAGATTGATGAGTTGGTGGCACATAATTCATGGTAAACCATTTTGAGGTGAATTCAAAGAGGATTGAAGGAGAAGTTTATATAAATAAAATGGATTGAGGCGTAGATTCATTGAATCCTACCTAATCTAACCTAGCCCTAAATTGGATGATGGAGAATGAATGGAAAAATATCTTAATTCTCTTTTATAGGGATGGCTAGTCAGAAGCAAAGGTTGTCATGTGTGAGAACCTAAGGAAGACAAGGAGTCCAAACTATTATTTCATTTAGAGACTTAAGTAAAGAGTTTGCATTGGCATGATGAGCAAGAAGGCTTAATGGTATGGATGCTTGAAGGGTGAACAAGCTATTAGAGTTGAAGAGTGTAAAAGCCAAGAAGAATGGAGGAAAGAAACAAAGATCTATAATATGTAAATGGAGTTGTAAGTTGTTATTAGATCAAGCTTTACTATTACTCTATAATAATTGTATCAGTCAAGGGTAAATCCTTTGGATTAAGGTTGACCTAATAGTCATTTGTAAATCCTTTAACCAAGTGACATTCAAAGTGAATACTCTAAAATATTCTGACAAGGCTCACTCCTAATAGGGTGATTGAAATTCTTTAACTAGGTCACATTTAACAGTTTGCATTGTAACCTTTAATAGGATTGGCCTTTCACAAGGCATCACTTCAAAAGAGTGAGAAAGAGTATCATGTTACTAGTGGTTTTTTCCAAATTGGGTTTCCACGTAAATTACTATGTTAGATATATTATTGAATCTATTATATTTCATGTTTAGATTTCTACAAATTGGTTTGACAGTAACCTACAAATTTTACGTGATTGCATAATCTTAAGGATACATGCATGATGAGGAATGTTTTATGGGTTCACTAAGTTGAAAAAAAAAATTATTTGTACATTTGGACCTTGAATAACTGATTCACCACCCCCCTCCCCTTAGTTATTCTAAAGAATTCCAACAATTAGTATTAGAGCCTCTCGGCTTAAGAGGACTAGTTTAAAGGTGCTAGAAACACAAAGTTCAAGATGTCAAAAAGATAAGTACCCAAGCTTAATAGAGATAACTTTCCTGCATGGAAAAGTTTGAAGAAGCTACACCTTGGAGGACTTAGAGATCATGCATAATCTACCATTACTATTGAGCATATTGATCCTACTGGAGCCCTAACTACTAAGGATCTAAAAAAGAAGAAAGAACACAATTAGGCAATGTTAGAGATTGCCTCTACCCTAAGCTATGCTGAGTTTGAAGATATCAAAAGTATTGATAGTGCAAAGAAAATGTGGGATACTTTACACACCATCTATAGAGGAGACAAGAATATTCTAAGAGCCAAATCTAAGAGTCTCAGAGATAAGTTTGATGATATGAGAATGCAAGAAGGTGAAAATATTACTTAATATTGCTCAAGGATAAAAGATGTTGTTAATGAAATAAGAGGATCTATTGGTACAATAGATGATGATATTGTACTAATAAAAGCTTTAAGAACACTTCTACCTATATATGCTATTAGAGTTTCTACTATTCAAGAACTAAGATGTATACTAAGGAATATTCTAACTCTTGAAGGTCTAATAGGTAGGATCATTAATTTTGAACTATCTAACTTCAATCATTAAAAACCTAAAAATATTGAATCTAATTTCAAAGCTAAGCTATCATTGAAGGAACTTGATGAGAAGAATAAGAAAAAAAAGACAAAATATGTGCCCAATGATAGTGATATAGATGAGGAGGATGTCGATCAACTTGAAGCACTACTGGCAAAAAGATTTCACAAAGGTAGAGGAAAGTTTAAAGGTAAATTACCTATCATTTGTTTCAATTGCAATGAGGTTGGTCATATTGCTACTAGATGTCTAGAGAAGAAGAACTACAGAAGTGGTGACAAGTACAAAAGTAGAAGAGATGAAGATAGAAAATATTACAAAGACAAAGGCAAGAAGTCTTGCTACATTGTTGAAAAAAAAACAAGAGAAGAATCTGATGAGCATGATGATGAAGTGGTGTATGTTGCAATGAAGTGAAGGAAAAATCTAATGAAGATGAGGCAATTGCACTTGGGTCTTGTGTTAAAAAGAATGATAGATGGATCATTGATAGTGGGTGTTCACATCACATGACTCGAGATAAAAGTAAGTTCATTACCTTAAATTCTTATGATGGAAATAGTGTAATATTTGGTAAGGATGTGCCATATTTGATAAAAGGAAAAGGTTCTATCAAACTGATAGAAAATATTTTATGTGACAATGCTTATTATGTTGAAGGACTTAACTATAATCTATTGAGTGTGTCACAAATAAATAATTTAGGATTTGAGGTTGAGTATGAAAATAAGATTGCTAAGATATATGATAGTGATGGAAAACTGACTGGAAAGTGTGATCAAACTAGGATTAATCTATTCTATCTTGATATAGAGGATGCTACTTGTCTAGTTGTAAAATTTGATGATGTGTGGCCATGGTAAAAAAGGTTGTCATGTTAATTTTGATAACTTGGTCAGTATTAGTAACATGAGAAAATTTAGAGGTTTACCCAAGTTGAAGAAGCCTGATAATAAAATGTGCAAACAATGGTAGGCAAAATGACAAAGTCAAGTTTTAAGAGTAAAATTGATACCTCTAAAAGAATACTAGAGATTGTTCATGCCAACTTGTGTGGACCAATTGATGCAAAACTACAAAAGAGATAAGTACATTATGTTGCTTGTTGATGATTATTCTAGAATGATGACAGTTATGTTTTTGAAACATAAATTTGATGCTTTCCAAATGTTTAAGTGGTACTTAGCAAGAGTTGAGAAGGAAACAAGTAAAAATTTGAAATGTTTGAGATCTGAAAAAGGAGGAGAATTTACATCAAATGAGTTTGAGATGTTTTGTAATGAGAAACGAACCAAAAGAAAAATATTTACTCCTAGAACCCCTACACAAAATGAAATTTCTGAAAGGAGGAATAGGTCTGTAATGAACTGTGCAAGGACACTCATAATGGAGAAAAATGTTGCTTTGAAATACTAGAGAAAAGTTGTAAGTAAAGCTATCTATACCTTGAATTGTGTACACGTCAAGAATTGTTGAACTATGGTATAGATACTCACCCAATGTAAAATATTATATGGTATTTGGAAGAAAATTCTTTATTCTCAAAGATTTCAAGAATGGTAAACTAGATGTAAAAGTGAAGAAGGTATATTCCTAGGTTATTCCATAAGAAGTAAAGCTTATTAGTGTTTAAATACTAACACTAACAAAGTTGTGGAAAGTGAAAACATGAAATTTGATGAATATGTACAAGTATATGAGGTTGAACCTATAAAGGAACTAGAAGAATACAAATCATTTGTATACTTTTATGAAGGTATGCCTACTAAAGAAAATGTTGCAAATCAAGTTACAAACCAACAACAAGTTTCAGTGACTACCAAGTCACATACTATGAATGTCAAGTTGCATTTAGGAATCAAGCTAAATTTAGATGCTAAGTTACAAAATGAAGTTGAGGTACATTCTGATTCTGAGATTAGTGTATATATGCAAAAACCTATCCTATTGAGAGCGCATGTAAATAAGAAAAAAATAGTAGCATGTGCATTCAAGATACAAATAATATTGAAAAACTACTAATTCTAGATTTTTAAAACAAACTATACAACCAACAAATTAAAGTCCTCACACAACCTAAAAGCAACTCAACAAGGGTGCCCATAAGAGGCCTTGTCGGTGTACTTAAGTGTGAGGGATGTAGATGTGCTCTCCCAAAACACAACCATTGAATCCCAAGGTAATGAAATGTAATAATGAACATGCAACTAAACTAAATGGCGAAGAATTCTTCAAGAGATGGCTATGGAAGCAACCATTCTTGAGAGCACTTAATGGATAATTGAGATGGATGTAATAAGAAAATCTAAGAATGCAATACTACCATGAGTATGAAAAATAATGCAAGAAGTAAACAACTACCAAAGGGGTTAGTAACAATGCATAAGAAAATCTCTAAAAGCTCTATAACTATACTAGCATGATAAAAATGCAAATGAGGGAGATGGAAAATGCTTGAGACAAGGGCTCTATTTATAGGTTTGAGAGAGGCCTTGGGGAGGTGGCATCTATGTTGCATCTACATAGGTGCCACAAGGGAGACACATGGGCTAAAGAACAAGCCATGCAAAATTCAAAAATAGCCTTTATGGTTAAGAGGCTCAAGGTGTGCTCACACATGTGTGAAAAACCTTGGGGGAAGGAGTGGGGGACAAAGGTGTAAGAGGTGTAAGAGACATAAATGAAGTAGAAGGTTTATTGGATCAAGAGTTTCTCACACATGTGTGAGCAAACACTTAGAAGCTAAAAGGTGTTTAAGGTAAATAAGTGGGATTAAGTAGTGGATAGGCTTAGGAGGATGAGAGTGATGGGTGTAGACTATGTTTTAGGATAGGATTAGGACTAAGTTAAATAAGATTTCAAATTTTAGTATTGTATTTAACTCTATCATAATGATCTTGTTTAGCTTCTTCTTTCTTGATGTCTTTGATAAAATATTAGAATTGTTTATCACCATGTGCTAGGTTTTTCCTTTCCTTGTAGGCAAATGGTTTGGACAATTTCACCTTCTTAGGTTTGACTTTGTGAGTCATGGCAGGAACAAAACAAAACTAGTTTCAAAAGAATTTACAAATAAGCTTGTGACTAAAAGACTTAATGACTTCCAAATGGTAGACCAAATATGAGAACTCCTAAAAATAACCATAGGTCAAGAGAACCTACTTACAACTATTTCACTTACTGAAAGTTTAGCTCACCATTTCACTCATTTTTAACTTGTTTGATGTTTGGTATTGGTTTTGGATATTTAAACAATTAAGCACACTGAACACATCAACAATCCTAATAAGGCTACAACTAGGATGTAAAAAGATTATCTAAAGGGGGTCCTCAATATATACAAGGTATGTGAGACCCAAATCTACAAATAAAAGAAAATAGTGCCACACAACTAGGAGGAGATGGTAACCCAAATCTCTACCTTCACTTCCCAAAGGTATAAAGTTCTTTGGGGCTTAGCCAAGAGTGACAAAATTTTTCTTCCAAGAGAGGTTTCTTTCGATTCACCTCTCAATTCTTATACTCCACTAGAACATTGGAGTTGAGGTCATCCCAAAGGGTGATAAAATCCCCAAGTAGGCCTCCTAAAAAAAATAAACAAGACCACTTATTTCTTGTGCACTCAAGATCAGCCAAAGGCATGAGAGGAGAGAATATGTAAGTGGCCTTGGGGTTAAAAGACATTTGTTCTTTTCCAATGGAGCTTTAAGTTTTGTAATATACTCTTAAAGACACTTGTGTTTGAGTATGCATTATTCTTTCCAACTTGACAATGTCTTCAACATAATGAAAAGCGAGGATTCGTCAACAAAAGTAAATCGATCATGAACATAAGGAAATTGCTAAAAATGAAACTAATTCCTATAAGTCATTCAAGATTGAGTGAATTCATTTTAAGTACCAAATCCAAATATTTCATAGCAAGCTTCATTGACCTTAGGCATTGAAGAGTGTATTTTCTATCCAAACATTCATTCCAATGAAAGCATGTCAATTTCTTTAAGGTATTCAAAATTGTGTTTGACTAGCCTAAACATGCATTTCAATGAAAAACTTGTTCATTCATTAATGGCATTCACGCGTACATTTTAGCATCATTTATTCCAATGAAATGTGTGTAAATTTCTTTAAGATACTCAAGATTGGGTGTAATGTTTTTACTTTAATGCATTCATGAGTGTGTTTGGTCTTTAAGTATTAGTTTGCAACATACATTCTAAAGACAAATGATTATTTCATACAAGTTCATTCACCATCTAACCCTACAAGTGATCAAAATCACTACAAACCTTTAAGTGATTAAAATCACTACAAATTTTTAAAGGATCAAAATCACTAAAAATGATTTTTCCAAAGCTTGTCTACTGTAATAAAAGAAATTAGAAATATCTATCAACCAACCAATCATTGAGTTAAGTGTAAAAAAAATTGATTCAATTTGTCAAAAAGCAAAGACGATAGACACCAAGTGCAGATGATAGAACTGTGTAGATGCCAAAACACACAGATGATAGATTACTAGGATGTACAGTTAACTTTTCATTAATAGGTTGTCAATTGCAGATGATAGAATAGGGTCACTGACACCAAAACTTAGAGACTCTTGAATATGAAGATGACAAAGCATTGACAATACAAACTTTTTTTGGCACACAACACAGACGATAGTCTAGGGATCAGAGACGACAAAACTAAGTGAAAATTGTAGACAATAGTATAGTTAAATAGCTATTTTTTTAATGGCCACCCAAAACACAAATGAAAGTGTGGTCAAATCTACAGAGATGATAAAATAAATATTTTAGAGATTAAAACTCAAGTGGAGATGACAAAACTTGAATTTAATGTAGGATTGGGTTGATTTTAAAAGTAACAAGGGAAGAAATGCCAATCTGCACAAACATTGGTCTATAGAGACTTCGATCTGCGTAAACAATATAGCGTCTTCATAGATGAAATTGCATCCTAATGGAGATGATAGTGCATGGGATTCAATCGTGAATCAATGGTTTTTTGATAATTTTTGAAAGTGGAATAGAGATGTGACTCCCACTGGGGGTGCCAACATGTATATGCAAAAACCTAACCTGTTAGGAGCACGTGTAAACAAGAAAACATTAGTAGCATGTGCATTCAAGATAGACATAAGATTAAAAATATACTAATTCTACTTGAATTTAAAAAAAAACTATGCAAACAACAAATTAGAGTCCTTACACAACCTCAAAGCAACTCAACAAGGGCACCCATAAGAGGCCTTGTTGGTGTGCTTAAGTGTGAGGGATGTAGATGTGCTCTCCCAAAACATAACTATTAAATTTCAAGGTAATGAAATGTAATAATGAATATGCAACTAAACTAAATGATGAAGAATGCTTCAAGAGATGGCTATGGAAGCAACCATTCTTGAGAGCACTCAATGGATAATGGAGATGGATATAATAAGAAAGTCTAAGAATGTAGTACTACCATGAGTATGAAAAATAATGAAAGAAGTATACAACTACCAAAGGGGTTAGTAATAATGCATAAGAAAATATCTAAAAGCTTTAGAACTATATTAGCATGATAGCAATGAAAATGAAAGAGATGGAAAATACTTGAGACAAGGGCTCTATTTATAGGTTTGAGAGAGGCCTTGGGGAGGTGGCATATATGTGGCATCCACATAGTTTCACAAGGGAGACACATGGGCTAAAAGAAAAGTCATGAAAAAGTCAAAAAGAGCCTTTATGGTTGAGAGGCTCAAGGTGTGTTCACACATGTGTGAGAAACCTTGGGGGAAGGAGTGGGGGACAAAGGTGTAAGAGGTGTAAGAGGCATAAATGAAGTGGAAGGTTTATTAGATCAAGAGCTTCTCACACATGTGTGAGCAAACACTTAGGAGCTAAAAGGTGTTTAAAAAGGTATTTAAGGTAAATAAATGAGATTAAGTAGTGGTTAGGCTTAGGAGGATGAGAGTGATGGGTGTAGACTAGGTTTTAGGATCGGATTAGGATTAAGTTAAATACGATTTGACTTAATCATAGGATTAAAACAATTAATAAAGTGAAGGGGATTAAATAAATTAAATTTATTTAAAAGGAGATTTATGGAGCACTATGTATTAAATAAATTTATTACATTAGAGGTGTTGTCTTCAAATTAAATTTAAATACATTAGGAAAATGAACTTATTTAATTAAATAAGCAGAAGAATATGACAAAATATAATTAATTAATTATAATGTCATAGGAAATATTAAATTAATTAATATAACATTTGTGACAATTTTAAGTGTCTACATAGTGTACATGAAAGAAATATTAAACTACTTGATAGAGATGTACATAAAGACTTAGAAGTTGAAATACCAAATGAAGAAACCATAGCTAAACCAAGACTATCTAAATATGTCAAGAGACATCATCCTATTACACAAATCATTAGAGATAAAGATGCTAGACCAATGAAAAGGAAAAAATTGAGAATTGATACATGTTTGTTGAGCATGAAGGAACCCAAAATAGTGAAAGATGCCTTAGAAGATGTGGATTATATTAAAGTCATGGAAGAAGAGATTGAACTAATTGAGAAAACAAAACATGGATTCTAGTTCCTAGACTAGACAACAAAAATGTGACTGGCACCAAGTGGATATATAGAAATAGGTTAGATGAAAATGGTGAAGTCACAAGGAACAAGGAAAGATTGCTCTATAAAGGATATGCACAAGAAAGGATTGACTATGGAGAAATATTTGTCCCTCTTGCTAGATTGGAATGAGTAAGAACTCTGCTTGCTTATTCTACATACAAAATTTTCAAAGTTTATCAAATGAATGTTAAATCTGTATTTCTGAATGGTATATTAGAGGAAGAAATTTATATAGAATAGCTAGTAGGATTATTTGATGTTGACAATAAAAACATGGTATGTAGATTACACAAAAATTTATGTGGTTTTAAACAAGCACAAAGAGCATGGTATGAGAGACATCATAATTATCTTGTGAGGATTAGATTTGATAGGAATGCTGATAAAAATAATCTATACTTGAAGTTAGAGAAATGAAAAAGTATTTTGTTATCTGAAATTTTTATTAATGATATCATATTTGGAGGTTGAAATACTTTATGTAAGGCTTTTGAAAATGAAATGAAGCAAGAATTTGAGATGTCTATGTTTAGACAGATCAAGTTCTTTGTGGGGTTGCAAGTACACCAAATAAAATATGGTATTTACATCACTCAGTCAAAGTATATAAAGGAGATATTGAAAACTTTTGTATTGAAGGATTCCAAGACGTTAAGTACACCTATGGTGAAAGGACATAAATTATCAAAGAATGATGATTCAGTTGAGGTGAATCAAACATTATATAGGTCTATGATTGGAAAATTATAATATGTAGTACATAGCAAACCTGATATTGCTCTATCAGTAAGGATAGTTGTAAGATTCTCTGCTAATCCCAAGGAGAATCATTTGATGCCTATAAAGAGAATAATGAGATATTTGAAAGGAACTAAGGAATATGGTCTATACTACAAGAAACATAAGAAATTTGAATTAAGAGCCTCTACTGATGCTAATTGGGCTGGAAATATTGATGACAGAAAGAGACTACAAGAAACATAAGAAATTTGAATTAAGAGCCTCTACTGATGCTAATTGGGCTGGAAATATTGATGACAGAAAGAGCACTAGTGGAGGAGCATTTTTCTTAGGCAAGAGGTTGGTTACATGGACTAGCAAGAAACACAATTAAATTTCACAATCTTCTAGTGAAGCTGAATATGTTTTTATTGTTGTAAAATATAAAAACATTATATGGATCAAACAACTATTCAAAGGTATGAAATAAGAGATTACTAAACTAGTGATACTTTATTCTTTAATACAAGTGCTATAAATGTATCAAAGAATCTTGTGATGCACACAAAGACTAAGTACATTTCAATCAAGTATCATTACTTAAGAGAATTAGTTCAAGATAAAGAGGTGAAGATGGAATATGTTAACACAAAAGAGAAAATTGTTGATATCTTCACACAAGCATTACCTAAGGATGCTCATGAGTATCTAAGAGGTAAACTAGGGGTGATAGGCTATCTAAGAAACAAAAGAAGTGCCTTGCATCAAATAAGTTGATTGACATATGTTACACATTGATGTAGTGGATCTTCGTATAGAAGCTGCTTAAAGTAATCAAAGAGCTGAAACTACAAATCAGTCACAAGCAAGGTGACAAAGGGAAAAACTAAAGTTCATATTTGCATACAAAGGGAGAAACTGAAGAAGTTCATATTTGTATATTAAGATGACAAGTCTTTGACATTGTTCTCAAAGAGGGAGATATAACTGAAGTGAGATATATAAAGGATAAGGGAGAAATCCTAACACATAGTATGAGGGAGAAATTTTCACTTTTGAGAAAGAAAGTGTATTTGCTGATTACATCTACCTAATAAGAGGAAGATAATGTAAAGGGAGCGATAAGAAGTAATTCGGAGGGAGTCATGAGGATGAGTTGATGATCTTTTGATCATAATAGAACAAAAAAATTGTAACCTATTGAGAAAATGAATGTTGATGATAGAGGAAGAAATTTCAATACAAGGAATCATTTTCTTTTTGCTATTGTGTTGGTCTTACTATTTAAACTGAGTCAACTTGGTTGATCAGCTTGGTTTTCCATCAATGCCAAAGAGGGAGGTTGTTGAAAACATATTGATACATGGATAATAAATATGTTTCAATCATTATTTTTTCATTGATGTCAAACTTGCTATTTGTTGGTAAGACAACTTCTTATGGGATTTAACTACTATCACTTATATGATTGAAGAAGATGATTTGACCAAATGATGTAACAATAACACCCAAAGGAAAGGTTAAGTTATGATATGTAAAGGAATACAAGAATCAACTAAGATAGTGATATCATAGTGCATTGATAATCTACTTAAGGTTGCAAAGGTTGGTCACACTAAGCAAGGTATTTTTTAGTGGCTAATATTCACTAATTGACTATTTAAAAAAAAAATTGGCTAGTAATTTGGCTAATATTTTAAGATTTAATGCAACCTAAATTGCCACATTTTAAAAAAAATTAGTTATAAAATATTTAAAATTTCTTAATAGTTTATTTTATTAAAAAATGTAAACTCAAATATTTGCCACAATATTAGATACATGATTGCATTTGATTCACATAAATATTATATTTTTTGGATAAATAAAAATTAATTCACCAATAATTATCATAATTAGTAGTTACTTTATAGATATATCACCAATATTTAGTTTTCACTATTGATTTAAAATATAACGTAATGACAACTTTGATTTGTAGTATTCCATGGTGATTAATGAACTTCCTACTATTATTGAGATTTGAATATGAATAATATTTAAAATTAAAAAATTTAGAGATTCGCCAATAGAAAGTTTTTTTTTTTCAAAATAATAAAAGATTCACCAATATTTTATATCTTTTTCCTGGAGGGGGGTTTCTTAAAGTTTACCCTAACACTAAAAAAGTTCAAAAGAACAAGTTAAACAAAGTTTGTCTGCCAAGCTTGACCGAATGGATAGTAGGTGCCAAGCAGAGTTAGTTCAAGCTAAGAGAAAATTAGTTGGATCCAAGTAAAAGTCTATTTTAGTATATGCTGAGTAAAACAATTGATGCCAAGTAAAATTTAGTTGATGTTGAGCACCAATAAACTTTGGTTTGTGCCCAGTGATCTTAGAAAGGATGTCGAGCAATGTAGTATGTGCTGAGTATTAGATGCAAGTTAATGTTGAGTGTTAACATTATTAGAAAGATCATGAATTTGATGGATCTGAGCTAAAAAGTTTGTTTTCTTAGATTGTGTGAATCAAGTGGAAGATAAGATTGATGAGCTAATGGAAAAAAATTCTTGGTAAACTATTTTGAGGCAAATTCAAAGAGAACTGAAGGAGAAGTTTCTAGAAATGAAATGGAATGAGGGGTAGATTCATTGAATCCTACCTAATCTAACCTAACCTTAAATTGGATGATGGAGAATGAATGAAAAAATATCTTAATTCTCTATTTCTAAGGATGGCTGGTCAGAAGCAAGGGTCGTCATGTGCAAGAACCTAAGGAAGATAAGGAGTCTAAGGTATTGTTTTATGTAGAGACCTAAGTGAAGAGTTTGTATTGACATGATGAGAAAGAAGGCTTAAGGGTATGGATTCTTGAAGGGTGAACAAGCTATTAGAGATGAAGTGTGTGAAAGCCAAGCAAAATATAGGACTGAAATAGAGATCTATAATCTACAAATAGAGTTGTAAGTTATTATTAGATTAAGCCTTATTGTTACTCTCTAATAATTGTATTAGTCTAAGGTAAATCCTTTGGATTAAGGTTGACCTAATAGTCATTTATCAATCATCTAATCAGGTGACATTTTAAGTGAATGATCTAAAGTCCTCTAACAAGGCTCACTCATAATAGGGTGATTGAAATTTGTTAACTAGGTCACATTTAGCAGAGTGCATTGTAACCTTTAATAGGGTTGGCCTTTCATAGGGCATCACTTCAAAAGAGTGAGAAAGAGTAGCATGTTACTGGTGTAAATCATTGTGTCAAATGTGTTATTGAATCTATTATGTTTTATTTTTACATTTCTACAAATTGATTTGTCAGTATGCTATAAATTTTAAGTGATTGCATAATCTTATGGATTCATGCATGATGATAAATTTTTTATGGGTTCACTAACTCAGAAAAGTTTTATTTGTACATCTAAACCTTGAATAACTGATTTACCCCCTCTTAGTTATTCTATAGAATTCCAATAGAAATGGCTTAACCATATCCTATGTTCTATAATTATAGTGATTGTATTAGGCATTACTAGGTCAAGCTTTTGGTGCAATGACAACTCTAGCTTGTAACAAGTGGCATTAGAGCTTGGTCACAAGTTTGAATCTCCTAGGGTAATACTGAGGGGGGAATCGTTGGACTAATTGCCAGCCTTCCCCTTAAGAATTTGTGACATGGCTTAATCGCCTCCTATGTTTCATAAGTATAGTGGTTGCATTAGGCATTAATAGTTTGATCTTTTGATGCAATGACAACTCTAGCTTGTAACAACCTCGTCACCATTAGAGATTCCTTAAAAATGAATTGGAAGTCAAGACTAAAATGGTAGGTGCATGAAGGCACTCTTTTTTAATGGACCTCAAGAATTTGTAGGATCTAACACCATTAATTTAGACCTCCTTTTTATTTATTTTTGTGATTCCTCTAGTAGTAAGATCTTTATTTCAAATTTATGTATACTAGGTTGGGAGGAAGATGCCCCAAGTTGGTGTAGTAGATTTATTATCCAATTGGGAGACCCAAACCATATTGTCAAATATCTAAGGATTCTATTTTCTAGCAATCCCAATCTTAAAGATATGTGGGAGAGGATCAGGATCAAGAATTAGAAGTTAAATAAATGGGATTTTAAGCATCTATCTCTAGCAGGCGGGACTCAAGTTTTCCAAAAAATTATTTCCTCATACTCTATCTACTTCTCTTCTACTTGGATGTTCACTTTTTATCAAATTGAGGCTCTCCAAAAATCTATTAGGAATTACCTATCATTATCATATATTAACAGTAAGATCGAGCATGCAATCAAGTGGAGTTGGTGCACTAAGGCAAAGGAAGTTGGAGGACTAGGTTTGAAAGACCCAAAATTTTAATGTATTTTTTTGGTTGCCGAATAGATTGCCAAGACTACCATTGAGGATGACCAGTAGAAAGTATTGATTAGACACAATCTCCCTAGAGACTCCCCTCATAGAAATAAAGATTAGCATGGTTCAATACCCTTGATCTCCTCTCCTTGAAAGTCAATTGGAGAGTTGAAGGCTCCACTATAATTAAATTCCTATAGAAGAGATGGAAATTTACAAGATAGTTTTTAGATACAAAGACTCTTTAGTATAGGTGTGTGTTCTCTATGGTAGTAGATCCTTTAGTTTTTACTCCAAGACTATTTAGCTTAGAAATGGATAAGGAAATGGATTACTCAATTTAGTGATGTTATTGATAATGGTAGTCTAATTAAGGATTAAGTTTGGCATCCCCTACCCAGTGGACAACCTACACTTTTATCAAAGATGCCCTAAATTTATAGAATCTACCCATGATATGTTGCACCCTCAGGATTATTCTCAATACTAGCTTTCATAATATCATAGTTAAGAATGTGTACTCCTTCCTTGCCCAAGATGAATCTATCTTTGAGCACCTTAACTCTTCTTGGAATATAAATCTTACCCCTGAAAATTGGAAGAAGCATTTTACCAATATTTGGAGATGGCCTATGATGACGGGCCACACCACCCGTACCAATTCACAACCAAAAATGCAATAATATGGAGACAAGAGAGATGACAAAATGCTTCATAAAACTTCCAGTAATACTTGAAATTCATTAAAATATTCTCCAAATGAAAGGACTCCAAATTCTTACAATATAAGAGAGATTCCTCACTAAGAACTTCCAACTAGAAGAGCTTACACTTGAAGAGCTTCTATTTCTCCAACTTCCTTTAGAAGAGCTTCCATTCCTTGAACTTGATTACAAATGATAATAGGCCTTTCTTAAATAGGCACTTCTAACCCAAGACATTACAAACACAACCAATGTGGGATAAAAGGTAAATACAACTACCTTTAAATAAATATTAAATTCCCACCCAAATACAACTAAGCACCCAATATATTAAATACATGATTTAAGGATCTTTCCACAAACTTCTAAATTGCCACCTATACACCTCGATTAATGGAATGACAACTATTTTTATTATTTTTCTTTTTACGCCACCTATGTACCTCGAAAATAGAAATCTCCTTTTCCTTACTTTTCTCCTTTTTATTTTTTTATTATTTCTCCTCTAATTTTCGTCACTTTCTCTCTCCTCCACAATTTTTTTTTTTTTTTTTCCTTTTTTTTTTTTCCCTCTCTTTTTTTCTCTCTCTTTTTTTTTTTTTTCTAATAATTTAATTTTTCCATGCAAGATGCTCCTGCATCAGACTCCCCTGGTAGATAGAAAAGTGTGTCCCACACTTTGATGTCAAAAGAAAGATATAGAACCATCTTCATCTTCACCACAAGCTTCTACCTCAATAGGGACAAGAAAACCAACATACAAATCTTCCACATTTTTTTTTTTTTTTTTTTTTGCTGATGCATGATGCTCCTGCATCCGACTCCCATGGTAGGAAAAATTTTGTGAATATGGATTCACAAAATGAAGTAGCCACTGTTGAAAGTTTTTTTTTCTTTTCCTCCAACACATAGCTGGAACAAGTATCCGATGCCGATATATTTCCTTCTTTCTTCTTTTCCAACACCTAGTTGGAACAACTGTTTGCTGCTGAAAATACTCCTTCGCAATGAACTCTATCCAAGTATAACTCTCATCCTCATCCAATCTTATTGAACTAATTACACCTGTAATAAACCCAACAACACCATACCAATCTTTCCTTGCATACCACACATAACTAACAAGATTCTCATGCAAACCATCATCAATATCTTTTAAACTCATATCAAAGACAACATCCCATGATTCATAATAATTTACCTCATTGACATCTTCATCTTTGCTTGCCTCTTTTATGTCATCAACAATGCATGTAACTACTCCACTTGCTTGATCTCCAACTAAGGCACTATACTTCTCCTCCATTGCTGCAATCTTCAAATCATCTTGATCTACTTCAGGTTCATAAATCTTGTCATCTTTATGCTCTTACTCTTCTCTTTCATCTTCTTCAACTTTAGGTTCACAAATAATTTCCTCTTCATCCGCTTGCTCTTCCACTGGATCATCTTTCTTTTCCACATCCAAGGAATTATCAACATCTCTTTTCTGGTGACATGCTCTTTGTTTCCGCAACTCAGCTTCTAATTCATTCACTTGCTTTTGCAAATCAACTAGCAATGATTGTTGATTTCTTGCTCTAAATTTCTCAAGTCGAGGAATCCTCAGAATCCATCCAATCATAAAAGTCATCTTCTTCTTTCTCTTCTCCATAATCAAGTCTTTAGAAGACAAATCTCATGCAACACAAGAACCTTGTGCAAACTGCCTCACAGTCGGCGATCTGTTTACACAATCAAGAACTTCTTGACAAACTTCAACCAACTCAAGGTCCTAGTGCAAACTGCCTCACGTTCGGCGATCTATCCGCACACTCAGGAACTCCTGCTCTGATACCACTGATGAAGGGCCACACCACCCGTACCAACTCACAACCAAAGATGCAATAATATGGAGACAAGAGAGATGACAAAATGCTTCATAAAACTTCCATTAATACTTGAAATTCATTAAAATATTCTCCAAATGAAAGGACTCCAAATTCTTACAATATAAGAGAGATTCCTCACTAAGAACTTCCAACTAGAAGAGCTTACACTTGAAGAGCTTCTATTTCTCCAACTTCCTTTAGAAGAGCTTCCATTCCTTGAACTTGATTACAAATGATAATAGGCCTTTCTTAAATAGGCACTTCTAACCCAAGACATTACAAACACAACCAATGTGGGATAAAAGGTAAATACAACTACCTTTAAATAAATATTAAATTCCCACCCAAATACAACTAAGCACCCAACAAATATTAAATACATGATTTAAGGATCTTTCCACAAACTTCTAAATTGCCACCTATACACCTCGATTAATGGAATGACAACTATTTTTATTATTTTTCTTTTTACGCCACCTATGCGCCTCGAAAATAGAAATCTCCTTTTCCTTACTTTTCTCCTTTTTATTTTTTTATTATTTCTCCTCTAATTTTCGTCACTTTCTCTCTCCTCCACAAATATATATATATATATATATATATATATATTTTTTCCCTTTTTTTTTTTTTTCCCTCTCTTTTTTTTCACAATAAAAAAAAAAAAAAAAAAAAGTGGAAGATTTGTATGTTGGTTTTCTTGTCCCTATTGAGGTAGAAGCTTGTGGTGAAGATGACGATGGTTCTATATCTTTCTTTTGACATCAAAGTGTGGGACACACTTTTCTATCTACCAGGGGAGTCTGATGCAGGAGCATCTTGCATGGAAAAATTAAATTATTAGAAAAAAAAAAAAAGAGAGAAAAAAAGAGAGGGAAAAAAAAAAAAAAGGAAAAAAAAAAAAAAAATTGTGGAGGAGAGAGAAAGTGACGAAAATTAGAGGAGAAATAATAAAAAAATAAAAAGGAGAAAAGTAAGGAAAAGGAGATTTCTGTTTTCAAGGCGCATAGGTGGCGTAAAAAGAAAAATAATAAAAATAGTTGTCATTCCATTAATCGAGGTGTATAGGTGGCAATTTAGAAGTTTGTGGAAAGATCCTTAAATCATGTATTTAATATTTGTTGGGTGCTTAGTTGTATTTGGGTGGGAATTTAATATTTATTTAAAGGTAGTTGTATTTACCTTTTATCCCACATTGGTTGTGTTTGTAATGTCTTGGGTTAGAAGTGCCTATTTAAGAAAGGCCTATTATCATTTGTAATCAAGTTCAAGAAGTTGGAGAAATGGAAGCTCTTCTAATGGAAGTTCGAGAAATAGAAGTTCTTGGGAGCATCATGCATCAGCCTATTAAACCTAAAGTGTCCACCTTTCTTTGGTTTTTTCTCCTACACAAATTCCCATTCAAAAAGCCATCTAGAGAGCCTAATATTTACAAAGTCTAAATCATACTTGAATTTTTTTTACATGTCTTTTTTGAATGCCTCTTGCTAAAGATATATATAAGCTCTTTGGTCTTACCCCATTTGTTGATTCTAATCCTATTTATTTTATTTTTGGGAATATTATTAACAACAACAAAATGTGTAACTTTTCTAGGTCTATGTTCTCTTGTTTACTGCTATGCTACATGTGGAAAATGATGAACACTGATGTATTTGATGATAGGTCTAGGCTTCTTATTAGTTCCCTATAGAGACACATTCATTTTTTTATCTCCTTGCAAGTAACCACCATTATAAAGATTAAAGAAAGTAAGTTCAGATTAAGAATAGGTCATGTGATTGGTACAGATAGTTTAGGATCAGATGTGATCCAAACCATTAAGAAGTTGTTCTTTTTCATTTATGTTTCAATATTTACATTTAGGATGTATAGTTTGTGGTCCAATTTGGGACTCTTGCAACACTAATGTGGTGGATCAATGTGAGATCAAGTTTTCAAGTTAATTATTTCTGGGCTGCAATTCTTTAGATTTTAAACAAATGCATTTCATGATTAATACTGAATAGATCATATTTTCCTAGAAGAATGCAATTATTAGCTTTTATAGTAATGCAATTATTAAAATACATATTTATGCATGCTACCAAACACAAAAAAACCCAGATGGAGTCTAAAGGCATCAATCTTGGATATCTAATCACCATTAAGGGAAGAAGGAAAAAGTTTTAAAATAAAGCCATAAATAGCCCTAATAATATTTACAGACTAGGGAAAGTAGACAAAAAAACACTGGAGAAGGAGAAAGACAATGCTAGAATTCTTACACTCACCAATCTCCCATGATCTGTGCATCTGAAAGCCATATTCTATTCCTAGAGTTCTACATTCCTGCACTTATTTTATAAATAATACAATTTATGAAGGCAAGCTTGATACCACTCGATGAAGGGTGCTCCCCTTAGTACCATAACACATAATTGAAACAAAGAAACACTAGTAATTGCGAGAACAAAATATGGGCTTCTTATTATCACCACAAATGTAGAATTACATAATTCATAGTTACAATATGCTAACCCACACGACCGTCTTCATTATAGTAATCTACAAGACAAAGCTTTGAACTATCACCAAAGTTGTCCTAGAGAATGTTCAAACATTTCTTAAATCGGTAATTTTATGCAGCCCAAGAAGGTTCTAGACATTTAAACATAATACCAAGGGACGACAGATCCTAACAAC
Source organism: Cupressus sempervirens (assembly GCA_028749045.1). Classification (NCBI taxonomy): domain Eukaryota; kingdom Viridiplantae; phylum Streptophyta; class Pinopsida; order Cupressales; family Cupressaceae; genus Cupressus; species Cupressus sempervirens. Next base: position 752,598,895 of record CM053784.1, read on the forward strand.
ACATATAAAGAAAGCCAAATACAACTTTGGCATTTTATTTTGGATGTTTTGATCGATCCAAGTTTGAAAGACTATATCTCTCAAACCATTGCTTTGATTGGCTATTGTAATCACTTTTCAAAAACCCTAGCTCCTAATATAAATGCTTAGATCTATGCAAGCACCCATCTATTGAGTTTTTGGGCCTCATCCAGGAACTTTAAGGCCTCCAATAGTGAGCCTAAAGTTTATATACCAAAATTATGAACCAAAAATTTGAAACAAATCCATGAGTAGACATGATATGACATTGAGCTACGACTGGTAGGCTAATATATCCAAGATGATTATCCACCTTTGAAATTAGGACATTCTAAGCTCGTATTATAAACTTAATAAAAATAGTAAGTTCCCAAAAATAGTAACCCCCTCTCTACTAATCATGATTAAAATAGAAAAGGCTGAAAATAGAAATATTTTTGGGTGATGCAAGATTTCCCTCACACCCATCAATAAATCTACGAATATGCATGATATGGCACTGAGCTTCAACTAGTAGGCTAATATATCCTTGATGAATATCCACCTCTAAAATTAGGACATTCGAAGCTCATATAACAAAATTACTAAAAATAGTCAGTTACCAAAAATAGTAACCCCATGTCTACTAGTCCTAATTAAAATAGAAAAGGGTGAAAATAAAACTATTTTTGGGTGATGCAAGATTTCCTTCACACCCAAGATGCTCCTACATCAAACAACTGGAGTGATTTGAGAAGTGACTCTATATTGTCTCAAGTGTTTAGAGGAAAACCAAGATGGTTAACCTCCTCCTTTGCTAGCCATGATGAATCCTTTACTGGCCTCTCTTTCCATTTGACCAAGTATTCTTCATAATTTCTATTCATTGTATTTTTTCCAACCCAATTGTCCAGTATCTCCTCAATCTCCATTGTAGTTGAACTAGCTATTGTAATACTCCAATATGTTTATTCAACTTCATCTCCATCGCCTCCTTCATAATATGTTATTGAATCTAAAATTTTAAATACTAGTGAAATATTTAACTCAACAAGAAACTCTACTTCATAGGCATTTCTAGAATCATGCCTTTTCACTATCTTGCATGGTCCAAACTTCTTCATCTTTAGATTATTATACATATCCACTAAAAAATGCTCTTTTCTCAAATGAACCATGACTTCATATCTCAAATATGAAATTCCTTATACCTCTTCATGGATGTTCTTCAAATGCTCAACAAATTCTTTTGCTTTAGCACTACTTATCTCTCCTTTATCCAATTGTCACAATTTAGAAGCATTTCTGAGATTACTCCCATATATAATCTGGAATGGTGATTTACCAATACTCCTATTGACATAATTATTATATGAAAATTTTTCATATGGTAAAATCATATCCCATCCTTTTGGCTTGTCTCCAATGAAACAACTAAGCAAATTTCCCAAACATTGGTTCACAATTAACTTCTGCTTGTCCATCACTCTGTGGATGATGTGAGGAACTAAACTTTAAATCTATATTCAATTTCTTCCATAATGTACACTAGAAGTACCTAGAAAACTTTTTATCTTTATTTGAAACTATACTCTTTGGCAGACCATGTAGTCTAACCACTGCTCTAAAAAATAATTCTACCACATGAACATCACTAGTCTTATTGCAAGGAATAAAATGTGTCATCTTTGAAAACATGTCAACCACTACAAAAATAGAATCATGCCCATGTTGTGTCCTCAGTCATCCAAGAACAAAATCTATGTTGACATCCTCTTATGGCTTCTTTGGTATAGGTAATGGCTGATAAAACCTTGTATTCTACTTCACTCCTTTCACCATCTGACATACTCTATAACTCTATACAATCTTCTTCATATCTTGCTGCAATTGTGGCAAGTAATAATTCTCAGCAACTAAAGCAATAGTTTTATCTCTACCAAAGTTTCCAACCAATCCTCCACTATGCTTCTCCTTGATGAGATTCTCTCTCATTGAACTTCTTGGAATGCACAACTGGCTTCCTTTGAACAACATATCATCTTGGATTATGAAATTCAACCAATTTATCTAGTGAAGAGTAATAGGTTCTATACAAGACTTCTATGCTTCACCAAAATTAGGATCCTCTGGATAGAACTTATTGAGTTTCTTGAACCCAACCACCTCAATCTACATTTCTATTAGCAAACTTTATCTTCTACTAAGAGCATCTACAACTCTATTAGAATTTCCACTCTCATGCTTCAAAATCAATGTATAACTATGTAAAAACTCAACCCACTTCAAATACCTTTGATTTAATTTTCCTTGACTACTCAAATATTACAAAGTTTGATGATCAATATAAAAAACAAAATTCTTAGGAAGAAGATAGTGTCTCCACTTGTTAAATGCGTAAACGATAGCACAAAATTCTTGATCATAAACAAAATATTTTCTTTTTGCATCATTCAATTTATCACTGAAATAAGAAATAGGTCTATCTCTTTGCTCAAAATAACTCCTATTATAGTACCACTAGCATCACAATCTACATGAAACATCATTTTAAAATCTAGAAGTGCTAAAATAGTCTGCTCTATAACTTTTTATTTCAACAGATTAAAACTCTTATTTTCTCCTATAGTCCACTCAAATTCTTTCCTATCCCCTCTCATTGTTTCAGTCAAGGGCCCACAAATATTTTTAAAACTACTTAAAAACTCTCTATAAAAACTAGCTAGTCTATGAAAAGAGCTTACCTCTGTAGCACTCATCGGAGTAGGCCATTCAAGGATATCCTTCACTTTCTTCAATTTTATTTTCAAACCTTATGTTGAGACTATAAATCCTAGGTACACCAACTCTTTCTTCAGAAAACTACACTTCTTCTAGTTTATCAACAAAGTTTCTTCCTTCAACTTATCAAATACCTTTTAAATATGCATCAAATGCTCTTACAATGTCTTACTAAACATCAAAATATCTTCTAGGTAAACAATGGCAAACTTACCCAAAAAAATTCTTTAGTACCTCATTCATGAGCTGCATGAAAGTGCTTGGTGCATTGGTTAGCCCAAGATGAATGACTAAACACTCACACAGTCCTTCCCTTGTCTTGAAAGTAGTCTTCCACTCATCACCATCTTTGATATGAATATGATGGTATCCACTCTTTAGATCTATCTTTGTGAAATACTCAACCCCACTCAAACACTCCATAGTATTATCCATCTTTGGTAATAAAAGTTTGTACTTGATTGTGATCTTATTAATAGTGCAAGAATTTGTACACATACTTCATTCTCCATTCTTATTTGGTGCTAATATTGTTGATATAGAACATGGACTCAGACTCTCTCAAATTAACCCCTTTTGCAACAATTCATGAGCTTTACTATTTAACTCTCCACTTTTTGTTGGTTAATCTCAAATTGGTTTTAACAAGTGAGTGTCTATACACTTAAGTCATTTAATTAGTTCATGCCAAACAAGTAACATATGTTGAGCATAACATATAAGTTAGAGCATGCAAAGTAAATAGTGAGTTTCAAGTCACTCATATGTCGAGTCACTCAAGTGTTGAGTAGATAGTATATTCCAAGTAATTCAGTTGCTAAGCAAGTAGTGCATGCTGAGTCATATAGTTGTTGAGTGATAGCATTGAAGTCATTGTTATTGTTGAGCACCAAGGACTTTAGATGTCAAGTAGCATAGCTTTAACATAGTTGTTTATATTGGCACAAACTACTATGTAAACCATTTTTGAGCCGACTTAAGGATTAATTTATGATATTTTTTTGATAAGGATGGATCTTAAGTGGGAATCTCTATGTATTACATGCAACCAATTAGGTAAAGGGAAGGTTTAAGTGGTAATATGGGTGAATCACAACTATTGATTCATACCTAACCCTAAGTCACCTAGGTCTTCTTAAGGAGGAAAAACCCTAAACTTTTTAATGAGGAAATCAATGAATGATTAGAGAGAGAAGGAGAGTTTGCATGTGAAAATATGAAATTCATGGTGACCAAGGTATTATGATTTGAATTACATTGTAGAATAAATTAAAGAAGAATAGAGGAAGGAAATAGTGAACAACAGAGAGACATCTAAGAAAGAAGGATCAGGTACACATTAGTATAGAGGTGATTTGACATCAACTAACAATATGCTAATCATAGGATCATTTTTGGGATATTTGAACAAGTGAATTAGTTAAATCTCTTAATAGATTAGTCCTAACAAGCTATGTTAAAATCTTCTAACAAGGTTCTTACTTAATTGTGAGTTAAAGTCCTTTAACCAGGCACACTTCTAATGGGGTGAGAGCTAATAGTCTTTGTAAGCCTTTAATAGGGAAAACCTTCCATAGGGTAGATCATGTTTCATGATCAAATATTGTAATCTTCTTTGGATACACTTTATCACTGCAGCAGTCAAAATTTGTGGGTGTCATCCCCAACCCAGTTTTACCTTCTTATTGGAGCATTTCTGCATAATCATATCTTGTTTTATATATGTGTGAATTTTTACTTATTTACATACTTTAGATATATATTCTTTACATGGTATTTAAATTTACTTATTGAATATGTGAGATGGATGTGTGGTGAATGTTTTAATTGTATCAGAGCTTAGTTCTCTAAAAGTAAAGCTTAACAACTTTGAGGAAAGATCTTGGGAATGGAAGTCTACAAGTTGAGAAAAGTTATTGAGAACTAGGAGATTAAAATAAAACTCATTATACATCAATTGAATGAAGTAAGATAAGATATAAAGAAATCATTGAGAAGAAGGGAGGAAATTGTTATTGAGGAGAATGACACATAATACCAAGAGATGGACACTACTAAGCTATTTGCAAATCGAAACTCTAATGAATTTGATGCAGCAATTGCACATCTAATGGAAAAGAATAGAACCCTAGCTAAAGAGATTAAAAATCTTAAGATAGAGCAAGAATCACAAGCCATATTACTATGTGAGGTGTTTGAATAGAAAAAGAAAGCTATAGAAGAGAAAGCCATGATTGAAGATGACAAAAGAGTTTTGACTAGTAGACCAGAAGAGAAATCTTCAAAAGTAAATAGGATTGCTCACATGTAATTGGAAATAATAGATCAAGTCATGATTTCTAATAATGAAATAAATAGTAAAGACATTGAAATCACAACATTGAAGTTGCAGAATGAATAGTTCAACAATGATTTGAAAAGGGAAAGGAGTTTGTTGAAAGTTTCAATAAATCAAATGAATCCATAAAGTACTTTGAACAATTCATGGGATCTCCTAGATGTAACAATGATACATATAGATTGGGATACACTAGTACTGAAGAAGGAGAATCATCCAAAAGTGTCAAAGAAAGAAGTAACAAAGGTAAGAACTCCAAACCTACTTGTCATAATTGTAGAACGATAGGACATACTACTAATTTGTGTAGGAGCAAGAATGTTAAGAAGAATAACAAGGGTCACTTCCATAAGTGCAAAAAATAAGGTCATTAGGCACATGAATATAGAAATAAGACCATGCACACTCAAAGATTTGAAGGATATTGTTATAATTGTTAGAAGTATGGACATAGAGCTTTTGAGTGCAGATCTAAACCCAAGTGGTCATCAAAAAAGAAAAATAAGGTAAATAAAAATGACAACTCTTATAATACAAGATATAGTTGTCACTACTATCAAGAGTATGGACATGCTCCTGAGAATTGTATTAGAACACATTTCAAAAGTGATTACAAAAGGTAGTTGAGTCTAACCAAATGTTTTAGCTATTTAAAGACTAATCACATTAGCAAATATTGTCCAATAAGGTCAAAGGAACTGAGTTGTGAGTTCAAAAAAGGTAAAGGCAAGACAAATATTGAAAATGTCAGAGATGAGATTAACAAGACATGGAAGAGAAAGGGGATTGCAGCACATCAAGTGTAGATTGGATCACTTCACCCAATGGATCAGGTAATCACACCTCATCAAATTAAGCAATTAAGAGGTATATGGGACTGATATTGATGAAGGTATGCTCTAATACCACTAATGAAGGTACACTCTAATACCACTTCATAAAGGTATGCTCGAATACCACCAATGATGGTATGCTTTGATACCATTAATGAAGGTACGCTCTAATACCACTAATGAAGGTACGATATAATACCACTTGGTGAGGGCACAATCCAAGACCAAAAATGAACACAATAAGAAAAGAGGAATATTATTATTAGAAGTGGTATGCCATTACATTTAGTACAATGAAAATAGACCCAATGATGTCCCCTAGGGCCTTACAATGTTGTCTGATTCTAGAGAAAATCGTCCTCCTATACCTTCTCCCAAACTCCACGAAAAATTGCATTTACAATGCTAGAAATGTCCTTAAGTAACCCAAATTAGGTTTAGGGTTAGCAATATATTTTAGAATATGTCATTTGGAATCCATCTTCAAAATAGAATGTTCTAGAAAACATGTTAGAAGTTGGTGTAAAATTAGGAGAATCTAGAAATGGTAGTCCAACTTCTAGGAGGCATAACTTTTGATCTAGGACTCTAATTAATGAACCATTTACATTTCTAGAAAGATTTTCAAGCGCTCTATAGACCAATGGACAAGCTATTCTTGTTCCCCTTTTTTGAGCTAGTACCAAGCTATTTAGTGCCTCAAATCTAACTTTGAATTACTCTTAGGGGGTTTCCAGGCAACTTGAAATTGCAATAACTTTCAAACCGTAATTTTTTTTGACATAATTCATTTTATGGAGTGATTTAAATTAAAATTATAATCATCCCTCCAACTTACACCCTCTAACTCATCATAATTATAGCTCAATTATAAAATAGCCTATTTTTTTTTATATTGGCACATATCTAAAGGTGCTAAAAAACTCTAACTTAGACAACCAATAGTGGAACTATGAGAATTGGAATCTCTATTTGACCTAATTGGGTATTCAAAAATGAAAACACATTAAATAGAAACTAAAACTAAGCATATCTTTGGGTGATACAAGATTTCCCTTACACCACTGGATGCTCTTGCATTAGACACCTAGGGTAGATTGAAAAGTGAGCCTGTCACTTTATCGTTGGTAGAGGAAAACCAAAATGGGAAACCTTTACTATGGATATCCAAGTTGAATCTTCTATTGGTCATCCTTTCCACTTCACTAGGTATTCTTTATAATACTTGTTTTTGGTACTCCAACCCACATGACTATCTAGAATTTCTTTAATCTCTTCTTTCTCAGAAGTAGGAATTGGACATGGCTCCAGCATCAACTCCTCATTTTCACCATCATCATGATGTTATGTTAGTTCTACAATATTAAAAATAGGAGAAATGTGAATCCCATCTAGAAACTCCACCTCATATGCATTTCTTGAGTCGTTTTTCTCCAAAATTTTGTAGGGGCCAAATTTTTTCATCTTCAGCTTGTTGTAAGTACCCATTGAAAATTGTTTCTTCCTGAAGTATACCATAACTAGATCCCCAACTTGAAACTCCTTATGTATGTCTCCTCTTTTGATCTACCCTATCCTTATACTATAGGTTCATCTTGGTAATATGTGCATGTACCTTCTCATATAGATTCATGACATGTTTAGCAAAGTCTTATGCCTCAGCACTTGTTCTCTCCCCATGCTCCATCTTCCTTAGTTCTAGTGTAGTCCTTTGACTACTCCCATACACAATTTGGAATGGTGATCTACCGGTGCTCCTATTCATAGAATTATTGTATGCAAATTTTTCTTGTGGTAGAATCAAATCCCACCCCTTGGGCTTATCTCCTACTAAACACCTTAGCAAATTGCCTATACTTCTATTTACTACTTCTATTTTTCCATCAGTCTACAGATGATGTGCAAAATTGAACTCCAATTCTATCTTTAACTTCTTCCACAAAGTCCTCCAAAAATACCCAAAAAATTTAGCATCTCTATTAGAAATAATACTTTTTGGGAGACCATGTAGCCTCACCACCTCTTTGAAATTTTTTTTTGTAATATGCACTACATCATGAGTCTTGTGGCATGGAATGAAATGTGTCATCTTGGAGAACCTATCACCCACCACAAATATTGAGTCATTACCCCTTTGTGTCCTTGGAAATCCATGAACAAAATCCATATTTATGTCCTTCCAAGTCTTTAATGGAACAAGAAATGGCTGATAAAGTCTAGTATTGTGACTAAATCCTTTGGTTGTTTGACGTACTTGACAACTTTGAACAAACTTCTTCACATCTTGTGACAATTGAGGGCACAAAAATGTTCTCTAATAATGGAAATGGTCTTATCTCAACCAAGGTGTCTTGCCATTCCTCCATTGTACTTCTTCTTGATTAAGTTCTCCCTCATGGAACTCCTTGGAATACATAATTGAATTCCCTTGAACAACATACCATCCTGAATCATGTAATCTAGCCACATAGTCCTATCTAGAATAGAAGGTTCTTTACAATCCTTCCAAGCCTCTGCAAAGTCAGCATCCTCAACATACAAATTCTTTAGTTCATCAAACCCAACCAATTCAACCTAAATTACTGTTAGCAACAATTGTCTCCTACTTAATGAATCTAGAACCCTATTATACCTTCCACTTCTATGTTTCAACACAAAAGTATAGTTTTGCATGGACTCTTCCCATTTCAAATGTCTTTGATTCAATTAACCTTGACTATTTAGGTATTGCAATGCCTAGTGAGTAGTATACAAAAAAAATTATTTTGGCAAAAAATAATGTCTCCATTTCTTTAAGGCCTAAACTATTGCATAAAAATCCTGAAAATAAAATAAATACTTCTTTGCATCATTCAATTTTCACTAAAACAGACAATAGGCTTACCTTCTTGGCTCAACATAACCCAATAGCACTGCCACTAGCATCACAATCCACCTAGAACACTTTGTTGAAATCAAGAAGTGCCAACATAGGTTGCTCTATCACCTTATTCTTTAGTTATTGAAAACTACTTGTAGCTCCTATAGTCCACTTAAACTCTTTTCTATCCCCCCTCATTGTTTCAATTAAGGGTGCACATATAATACTAAAATTCCTATAAAAACTAGCCAAACCATGGAATGACCTCACCTTAGTGGTAGACCTTGGAGTAGAACATTTCAATATGGCCTTCACCTTCTCTGGGTTCATTTTGAGACCTTCAGCTAATACAACAAACCCCAAATAGATTAACTCCCTTTTGGTAAAGCTACACTTCTTCAAATTAATCAACAATTTTTCTTCCCTCAATCTTTCAAGGACACTATGAATGTGCAATAAAAGTTCATCCAAAGACTTAATGAAAATCAAAATATCATCCAGATAGACAATAACAAATTTTCCCAAAAATTTCTTTAGTACCTCATTCATAAGCCACATAACATGCTTGGTGCATTGGTCAGTCCAAAGGGAATGACTAACCACTCATATAGACCCTCCTTGGTCTTGAATGCAATTTTCCACTCAACTCCCTCTTGTTACCATATCCTGTGATAGCCACTCTTGAGATCTATCTTTGTGAAGCACTGAGCTACACTCAAGTAGTCTATAAGATCATCCATTCTTGGCAAAGGAAATCAGTACTTGATGGTTATTTTATTTATAGCCTAAGAGTCTATACACATTCTCCACTCTCCATCCTTCTTTGGTGCCAGCATTGTAGGTACTACATATGGACTTAGGCTCTCTCAAATTAAACCTTTCCTCAATAGCTCTTGAACTTGTCTATTTAGCTCCTTAGTCTCAGTAGGAGTCATCCTATGAGTAGCCTTGTTAGGAAAACTAGCTCTAGGGACTAAATCTATTTGATTACTATTTTTTCTTATTGGTAGTAACCCTTCTGGAACATTTATTAGAGATGACATTTTTATACTCACTTAATAGACCTAAAACTTCACGTGGAACTTCACTACTACCTTCCTTATCCTTTCTAGGAATTATAGCATAACACATATGCTAATGCTTCATGCCATCTAGAAATTTTCTTCCCCAGCACTATTGCATACCTTTTGACCCTTCTTTATCAAGGGCTTCAATTTGTGGAAAACTCTATCCTTTTTTAGAGAGTATATATTTGCATGAACATCATGTATAACATGCCTATCAAACTACCACAACCTTCCCAAAAATAATTCGCAAACATCCATTGGATGATGTCATAGAGAGCCTTGTCATGGTAACTCCCAATCTTGAACTTTACCAAACATTGCTCACTAACCAAGACCTTATGATCATCCTATACCCAAGAAATTCAATAGGGTTGGGGTTTTTCTCCTTCTTGAGCTTTAGTTTTGAGACCATCTCCTCTGAAACCAAGTTGTTAGTGCTTCATCACCATATTTACCCTCACACTTGCACCTGGTATGAAACAAACTCCTCATTTGTCCAAGTTTAGTCTCACCACTTAGTAAGACCCCTTCATTAACTAGAACCTCTCCTCTTTCTGCATCCTTTGAATGTGATGACTGTGCATTGCATGAGCAACCCTTGCTTGTCCATTTTCTCTCCTACTTGTCCTTTGCATTGAGGGCATTTGTAGGCATGATGACCTTCTTCATTGCAATGAAAATAGGTACCATAGAAGCCTCCTCTTCCTAATCCTTGTACACATACTCTACCTCTTCCTCTTTGATCTCCAAAGTTTTGATCATAGGAGTGGTTGAAACCCTCATTCCTTTGGTTTCAGCTAGTACCCACATCTTCATTTTTCTTCTAGTTCTCATTTTGACCTCCAAATGACCTACTACTACCCCTTCCTCTTTGACTGTGCCCTCTTTGTCTTCCATCAAACTTTTTGTTTAGCTTCTCCTTAACTCGCAAGGTAAATAAGTATACTTTTTCAATGTTAGTCATTATAAATAGACTTAACTCCTCTAAATGCTAGGTCTCAGCCCATTAAGGTAATGGGCAACCTTCTCCTTGTTTGCTTCCATGTGCCCTACCCTAATAATGACTTGATAAAATTCCTCTATATATTCCTGGACAGATTTTCACATTCGCTTTAACCCTTTCATATTTTTGAACAAATCAAGCTTGTAATCAACAAGAATGAACTACTTCTTTAGTTTGTCCACCATGCGATCCCATCTTGTGATTTTCTTCTTTCCTCTTCTATTTCTTTTCAACTGAATCTCTTGCCACCAAATTTTGGCGCGGCCTTTCATTTTGGCCTTCACAAACTTAACCCTATTAGGGTCTCCGATATCCTTATACTCAAAATATTCCTCTAGCTCATTGATCCAGTCGATCAACTCACCTACGTTTATATTTCTTGAAAACATGTCGATGTCAATTTTAGGTCTTTTTCCAAGCTTGGAAATGGCCCTAAAAGATTCTCCTCTACCTAGTTTACAACTTCTCCATCTCCTTCCCCTTCCTACCCAATATTTCCTTCTTCATTTTCCTCCTCACTTCCATCACCTATGGAAATATTCATCCCTCTATCAATCTCCTCTTGTAATGCCTGAACTTGTCTCTAGAGGGCTCTAACCTTAGGAGGAACAACTCTGGCCCTTTCACCATGCTCTATTCATGGAGGTATCTTCTCATTATATCAAAACCCACAACCACATAGTCCTCTGAAAACTATCTCACAGTTAGCACTCTATCTACACACTTAGAAAAATCCACTTTGATACCACTAATGAAGGTACACTCTGATACCACTTGATGAAGGTATGCTTTGATACCACTAATGAAGGTACACTTCGATACCACTTGATGAGTGCACAATCCAAGATCAAAAATGAACACAATAAGAAAAGGGGAATATTATTATTAGAATTGATATGTTATTACATTTAGTACAATGAAAATAGACCCAATGATGTGGCTTACAATGTTATCTGATTCTAGAGAAAACCTTCCTTTATACCTTCTCCCAAACTCCACCAAAAATTGCATTTACAATGCTAGAAATGTCCTTAAGTAACCCAAATTAGGTTTAGTGTTAGGAATACATTTTAGAAATTTTCATTTGGCATCCACCACCAAAATAGAAGTTTTTAGAAAAAAATTTAGAAGTCGGTGTAAAATTAGAAGAATCCAAAAATGGTAGTTCAACTTCTGTGAGGCATAACTTTTGATTTGGGACTCTAATTGACAATCTGTTTACATTTTTGGAAAGCTCTTCAAGCTCTCTATAGCCCTACGGACCAAATTTTCTCATCCCCCATTTTTAAAGCTTGTTTGACACTATTTAGCACCTCAAATTTGACTTTGAAGTGCTCTTACGAGGTCTCTAGGCAACTTAAAACTGTAATAACTTTCAAAGTAAAGACTTTTGACCTAATTCTTTTGCTAGAGTACTTTAAATTATAATTTTAATCACCTCTTCGAATTACACCCTCTAACTCATCATAATTATAGCTCAATTACAAAATAACCTATTTCTACTTTAACACGTATCCTAAGGTGCTCAAAAACTCTAACCCAAAAAAAAAATAGTGGAACTATGAGAGTTGGAATCTCTATTTGACCTAAATTTCTATTGAGAAATGAAAACATGTTAAACAAAAACTAACACTAAGCATGTTTTTTGGGTTATAGAGGATTTCCCTCACACCACTAGATGCTCCTACATTAGATATTTAAAAGATATACCATACATCAATTCCAAGGATTTAGTTTTGAAAATATTACATATGCAAGAATAAAGATGCAAAGTGTTGTTAGAAATCAAGGATAAATCTTTAAGTTTTGTTAGTTTTCATGTTACTACTGAGCATGAAAAAGTTTCATAGGGTTGTTGAATGAAATGTTAGTAGATGTCGAGCTAACAAAATGTGTTAGTTAAAGTCAAGCTCATAGTGGTTTCCAAGCATATGGAAAGATATGTGGATGCCAAGTGAGAAAAAAATTAATTGATGTTGAGCTTACATATGTGTAATCACCTAGCATTAAATATAGTGTTTTAAGGGTTATTTGATCGATTTCTACTCATTTAACATCATTTAAATTGGAGAAAGAACATGAAGAGCTAAAGGAAGTCTAGAAATGTGATCTGAGTGTTTGCAAGAGATTTGAATGGTTATTTGGCACCATCCTAGTAGGATTTATAAGGTATTTATCATGTGTCAAGCTAAGTAGTTTCAAATTTCACAAACCTTAGATATACGTAATGGCATTTGGTTCTTCTAAAGAAAAAAGTGTAGAGGGAAAAGAGGTTTTGAATGCTCATTTAATTATCAATAAAATTAAACAACCTATTTTCAAGGCTATTCCAAACATAGATTATAAGTAGGATCCCTCTAGTGCATTGTTTATGACACCACTACAAGTCTTGATGAATCAAGATGTCAGGAATTGTTACACATGCAAGATTGGAAGCATAAGAGACATGGAAATCAGAGAAGAATATGGGAAACTATGTGAAAATGGAGCATTGAAGGAAGAACACAAAACTGTTGAGAAGAAAGGGTCAACTTGTGCCTTAGATTTCCCCAATGTCTTCAAAAAAGAGTGGATTAAGATTGTTCTAAGAAAAATTCATGATAGCTCTATATGGCTAGAAAATGGGCCAATTAAAATCACAAAGAAGATTGTTCATAAGGTAATAGCATATCCAACCCTAGATTAGCTAAAGACCATGAGAAGTGAATCTAAGGAAGTTATTTAAAATAACACAGGGACTATATGGAATAAAATGGGAATGACCATTGATACTATCATAGATCCCATAATAGCTTTGCAGTGAGGGTAATAACACACAAGTTTTATCAGTCTAGTAGATTAAGCAATGTATCTTGCATTGGAGTGGATATGGGCTAAAAAATTATGAAGAAGGATCATAGTTATGATCTTGCTAAGTTATAGTTGCAAAAATTGATTAAAAATTTGGGAGCTATAAGGAAAACCAAGAGTGCTCAGTGTAAATCTAGATCTATTCTGGTATGTATTTTCTTTTATGTGTAGAATACATTTCCTACATTTGGTAAGGTTTCTTGAGAGGTAAATAGATCAATTGCAGCTCAGATAGGAGAATTTATTGAGTAATTAAGCAATAACTTTGAGTCAATGATGACTAGTTATTTTGAAAATTTTAAGAAAACAATGAAGAAAAGACTATGGATACTAGTCTCACTAGTAGAGAAACATTATGATGATGTTTGCTTCCTATTTGATACTAATTACACATATGTACAAGTAGCAATTCTTAGGGTGAGATGGCTAAGGCTAACCATTAGGGTATTAAATCAATGTTGACAAGGCCTCTGCAACAATCACAACATTACTTTCAAAAGAAGTGGATAAGGATGCCAAAGTATTTGGTAATTATAACTTGGCCAAATCAAAGATCACTATGGAGTTGAAGATTTCTTTAGTAATGAGAAAGAAGAACAAATTAGTGAAGAAATTGAAAGAAAATTTGGGTGAAGGAGCTAAGGAAGAAGAAGAGGAATATGATGAAGAAAAAGAGGACACACAGGCTCAAGCATCATTAGCATTGACACAAGGTCAGGTAGAAGATCAAAAAGAGGAGGAAATAGAAGCTATAGAAGGTGCCATAGAAAAAGAATTTGATGAAGCATCTATAACTACTGATAAGAAGAAAAGAAAGGAAAAGACTCAAGTAGTGAGAAAAATAGAAAAGATTGCAAAACCTAGTCAACCCAAACCTAAAGCACCTACCACAAGGGCTAGTACAAGAGTTACTACATAGAAGGCTAAAGAAGTAGCTAATTCTAAAGAGAAGGAAGCTGGACCATAGAAGAGATCGAGGTAAAATTATGTTTCCCAAGCTAAAATTGATGAGGAGATGACTGAATATAATGACAACAACCAATTCCAAGTGGTGATTCATAGTCCCTCCTCAAATCTAGACAATTTATGTGAGAATGTGAGAAATAATGTTGATTTATCAGGTTTCACTCACATTGATTTTGATAATCTTGAAAATATTGAGAAGAACTAAGTAGAGGAGGTCATATATGCCATAATGGCTATATTTAAGAAGGCTCCTTTACAAATTGCCAACTCCATACCTAAGATTTTATATGCTAGAGTTTAGCAAAAATGGCACTATTGTTTGAACATTGAAAGACAAATTAGGGAGACATACCTTACTCAAGTTATGCCAAAACTTAGTAAGGTTGAAATTTCTAAAGCCATAAGAAATATGTTGTAATATTTGTACCTCAATATAGGGCATTTAGCATATTGTAGAATAATATAGAGGATGTTGTAAAGAAGTCCAAACAAATGTTGAAGTTAACATATGGACTGACAACATCAAAACAGGATGACCAAAAAACACCTTTTGAGAGAGGAGAAGATGAAGAAGATAATAATGAATAAGGCACAGTTGAGGG
The DNA here is from genome assembly GCA_028749045.1 of Cupressus sempervirens. Taxonomy (NCBI): domain Eukaryota; kingdom Viridiplantae; phylum Streptophyta; class Pinopsida; order Cupressales; family Cupressaceae; genus Cupressus; species Cupressus sempervirens. The sequence continues at coordinate 752,614,195 of CM053784.1, forward strand.
AGGCACTGAAATGAATATTTATAACTAGGCACTAGCTAAGGAAGTGTAGCAAACAAAATAGAGTGTACAAGATACACAAATGCTGAGTGCTAGCCCTCCATAGTGTTGATCTCAAATTGGTTTTTGACAAGTGAGTGTCAACACACTTAAGCCATATACTTAGCTCATGTTGAACTAGTAATATATGTTGAGCACAACATATAAATATTAGACCATGCTGAGTTGTAATGAGTGTCAAGTCCTTAAAGTGTAGAGTAGATAGACCATGCCGAGTAAATAGTGGATGTTGAGCAATACAGGTGACAAGTATAGTATAAATAATAGTGCATGTTGAGCATCAAAGACTTCATATGCCAAGTGATATAGTTTTGACATATTTGTTTGTAATGGTGCAATCAACTATTTAAACCATTTTGGAGCCAACTTAAGATTAAATTATGATATTTTTTAGATAAGGGTGAATCTCTATTTGGATTCCCTATGCAATTACATGCAACGAATACAAAAATGGGAAGGATTAAGTAGAAAAATGGATGAACCTTAGCCATAGATTCATACCTAACCCTAATTTACCAAATTCTTCTTAAGGAGGACAAAGCCCTAAACTCTTTATGGTATGAATGAGTAAAGAAGATAGTTTGCATGCAGAGCATTCATGGTGACTTAGAAGTTATGAAAAAAAATTGGATTGTAGAATTAGTTACAGAAGAATGGAGGATAGAGAAAAGGATATAGTATTGAGACATCTGATCATGAAGGATCAAGAAGACATTGTTTAGAGGTGATTGGTCATCAAGCAAGCAAGTGCCAACTGCAGGATCTATGCTTAGAAATTTTAATAGGTGATTTCAGTCAAATCTCTTAACAAAGTAGTCCTAATAGGTTGTATGAAATCCTTTAACAAGGTGCTTATTTAGTTGTAAGCTCAAGTTCTCTAACAAGGAAAACTTCTAATAGGGTGTTGAAATGCTCTAACAAGGTTAGACCTAATAGTTTTTGTAAGTATTTAACAGGGCAGACCTTTCATAGGGTAGATCTTGTTTCATGGTCAAAACATTGTAACCTTCATTAGATACACTTTATTACTACAGTAGTGAAGATTTTTGGGCATCATCCGCACACCAATTTTACCTTCTCACTTGGAGGGTTTTTGGGTAATTATATCAGTTGTTATGTATGTGAATTCTTACATGGTTATATGATTTAGATGTACATGTTTTACATGCTATTTCAGTTTATTCATTGAATGCATGTGATGGATGTGTGGTAAAAAATTTATGGGTCCAAGTTTAAACTACTAATTCACCCCCCCCTAGTGTACATTTCCTATTTTAATTCCAACAATTGGTATCAAAGCCTTGTTCTCTGAAAGAGAAGCTTTGCAGTTTTGAGGAAAGATCTTGAAATGGAAGTCTAAAAGTTGGGAAGGACTATTGAGAACTAGGAGATTGTGATTCATCTCATACTACATCAACTAAATGAGGCAAGAGAGGAACTAATGAAATCATTGAAGAGAAGGAAAAAAATTGCTATTGCGAAGAATGAAACACAATACAAAGAGATAGTCACTACTAAGCTATTTACAAATGGAGATTCCAATGAATTTGATGTAGCAATTGCAAATCTAATGAAAAAGAATAGAGTCTAAGATGAGGAAATTAGAAATCTAAAGTTAGAGAAAAAATCAAAAGCTATACTACTATGTGAAGTTACTGAACAAAAGAAGAAAGCAATGGAAGACAAAGCCATGATTGAAGAAGACAAAAGAATTTTGGCCAATAGATTGCAAGACAAGTCAACAAAGCTAAACAAGATTTCCAACATGCAATTGGATACTTCAAGTCAAATGATGAATGCCAACTATTAATTGAATATCAAGGACATTGAGATAACTGCATTGAAGTTGTAGAATGAACAATTGTAGAGTAACCTAAAGAGAGAGAGAGAATTTGCTAAAAGTTTCAACAAACCAAATGAAACCATCAAATATTTTGAGAAATTTTGGGGATTCCCTAGATCAAAAAATGATACATCAAGACTTGGTTACACAAGCACTAAAGAAGGAGAATCATTGAAAGATGCAAAAGAAAGGAGTAACAAAGGTAAGAACTCCAAACCTACTTGTCATAATTGTGGTAAGAAAGGACATATTGCTAATGTATGCAGGAGAAAGTCTATAAATTAGAATGTTAAGCCTAAGAACATGTCTCATTTTCATAAGTGCAACAAGCAAGGTCATCAGGCACATGAATGTAGAACTAGGACCATGCATACACAAAGATTTGAAGGATATTGCTACAATTGTCAAAAGTATGGACATAGAGCTTTTAAATGCAGATTCAAATCTATGTGGTCATCAAGCATGCAAACAAAGTAAGAAACAATGGCAACTTTTATAATTGGGATTATAATACAAGATATAGCTATCATTATTGTCAATAATATGGACATGTTCTTGAGAATTATATTAGGACACACTTCAAAGGTAACTACTAAAGATGGTTAAGTTAAACTACATGTTTTAGCTGTTTGAAGACTGGTTGTGAATTTGATAAAGGTAAAGGCAAGGTAGATATTGAACACATTAGAGATGAGGTGAACAAGACATGGAAAAAGAAAGATATTTGCAACACATCAAATGGAGAAGGGATCACTCCACGCAATGGGTTAGGTGATCACACCTCATCAAACTAGGAAAACAAGAGGTATGCGGCACTAATATTTAAAGGCTATATCATACATCAATTCCAAAAGGAGATAGTACTAAAAATACTACATTAGCATGAATAATGATGCAAGATATCGATAGGAATTCAAGATAAATCTTTAATTTTTTCATGTTGTTGATGAGTATGAAAAGTCTCCTATATTTGCTAAGTGGAATGCTAGAAGATGCTAAGATATTAGACTAGGTAGTTGATGCCGAGCTTCTAGTAGTTTTCAAATGATGAAAATATCAATGGATGTCAAGTGAGCCCAAAATTGGTTATTACCGAGCTTACAGTTGTGTAAGCACTCAACATTAAATGCAAGGCTTTAAAGGGATATAAGATTGAGTTTAGCTCATTTTTCATCATTTCAAAATTGCGAAAGAGTGAGTAGAGCTGGAGGCAATCTAGAAATTCTTCAAAAGCAATTGCAAAATATTTTTGTAGCAATTCATCACCATTTCGTCTGATCTTGCAAGGTATTTATCAAGACCAAGCTACATAGTTTAAATTTTCATAAACCCTAGTTTGAAAAAATGGCATCAAGTTTTAAAAATGTTGAAGGGAAGGAAACTTTTAATTTTTAGTTAGTGAGTAATTAAGTTAAGCAACCCATATTCAAAGCCATTCCTGAAATTGCTTATAAATAAGACCCTTCTCGCCCTTTGCCTATGATCCTGCCAAATGTGATAATGGTACAAGATGTGAGGAAATGTTACAATTATAAGATAGGAAGCATTAGTGACATGGAAATAAGAGGTACATATAATAGGTTATGTGAAAATGGTGTTTTGAAAGAAGAATACAAGATTGTTGAGAAAAAGGGTTTAACATGAGCCCTAGATTTTTCTAATGTATTCAAAATAGAGTGGATAAGAATTATACTAAGCCAAATTCATGATGATTCCTTATGGCTAGAGAGTGGACCAATCAAGATTACCAAGAGAATAATTCATAGGGTTATTGGCTACCCAACCCTAGATTAGTCTAAGACACTCAAAAGCGATTCCAAAGAATTGATTGAAAAGAATACGGGAGTAGTCTAGAATAAAAGGGGTATGACTATAAATAAAATTACAAATCCTCTTATCAACTTTTTTGTAAGGGTAATCTCACAAAAATTCTATCAATATAGTAGATTGAATAGTGTACCTTGCATAACTATGGATGTTGGGTATAAGATTGTTAAGAAAGATCATACATAGGATCTAGCAGAACTTCAATTGCAACAACTAATGGAGAACCTTTTCACAATCAGGAAAACCAAGAGTGCACAATGAAAGTTTGGTTCAATATTAATTTGAATATTCTTTTATGTACAAGAAACTTTCCCCTTATTTGGAATAATAGGATGGAAGACTAACAGATTAGTTGCAGTACAAATTGTTGAATACATTGAGTAGCTATGAGAAAATTTTGAAACCTTAATGACTAGCTACTTTGAAGACTTCAAGAAGTCAATGAAGCAGAGACTATGGATACTAGTTTCTTTAGTTGAGAAGAATTATAATGATGTATGTTTTCTTGTTGATGTTGATTATACATTTGTGCAAGTTACCACACCTAGGGTAAGATGGTTGAGACCCTTAGGGTATGAGGTAAATGTAGATGAAGCCTCAACAACAAGAACAACTTTACTAGAAAAAGAGGTAGAAAAAACTAGAAATTTTTTTGGAAACTACGAGATGGTAAAATCTAAGATTACCATGGATTTGAAGACTACCTTTGCCATTGAGAAAAAGGAAAAGATAGTAAAGAAGTTCAAAGGAAAATTTGGAGAAGGTGGTGAGGAGGAAGAGGATGAAGAAGAAGAAACTCAAGCTCAAGAACCTCTAGCATTAACACAAGGCATAGGAGAAGATAAAGAAGAGGAGGAGACTAAAGGTGCTAAGGGAGAAGAAGCCGAGGAAGCACCTAATCCTACCAAGAAAAAGAAAAGAAAGGCTAAGGCACAACCTATGGAAAAGACAAAGAAACTTCTTAAACCAAGTCAACTGAAGCCTACTACATCTACAACTAGAGCCAACACACTTGCTACAACATGAAAGGTCAAGGAAAAGACAAAGAAAATAGAGCAAGGAGGTTAGGAGTAGAAAAGACAGAGAAGGAAGTATGTGACTCAACTAGATTTTGATGAAGACAAGACAAAATCAAATGACAACAACCAATTCAAGGTGGTGAGTCACAATTCTCTCTCAGATCTTGAGAATCTATATGAAGATGTTAAGAACAATGCAAATCTTTCAAGTTTTGGTCATGTTGATTTTGACAAACTGGGTAAAGTGGAGAAAAACCAAGTGGAAGAGGCATTATATGCCATGATTTCAAAGAGTTAGACAACACCATTGTAATTTTCCAACTTAGTATCTAAAATTCTATATGAAATTGTTGAGAAAAAAATGGCATTATTGTCTAAATTTGGAAAGACAAATTAGGGAGACAACACTAGCCCAAATAATGCCTAAGTTAACTGAGGGATAAATTGCTAAGGTAGTAAAGAAATATGCAGTCAAGTTCACACCTAAATATAGAGCATTTAGAATTCTCCAAAATAACATTGAAGATGTTGTTAAGAAATCAACACAAATATGGAAACTCATTTATGGGTTGACCATGGTAAAGAAAGAAGAAGCTGGCCCTTAAAAGGTTAAAGATTATGATAGAGAAGAAGATAACAAAGTTGGAGGAGAGACAGAAGTGTGAGAAGATGACAAGGAAACAATTGAGCCTAAGCAACAAGAAGAACAAAGTGTGCATGACACACAATTTCTGAGTGTCATTCCTCCCCATGACACAACCAAGATAACTAAAACTATAAATTTCAAAGATGTTTTTGATCCGTTAGCTCATAACATTAATCCTCTTATTGCAGAATATTTAAAGAAGGTATTACATCAATCTACATTACAAGCCAAACTATGTGGCATTCTAGTGTTGGTTAATGTAAAAGAACTACAAAAGGCAGTAACCAATGTCACAAGGGAAAAGGGGAATCCATAAGAACCACCTTCCATCATCCCTTTAGTTACTAATGTAAAACCTTTGATCCAAATGACAATAGATACATCTACCAAGGTTGATACAATTGAGAATAAAACAATTGAAGAGAAAGACATAACTATAGGACAACAAAAGGAAACAAGACTAATAGATTCATCTATATCTACAACACAAGAACAAGGTGTAAGCCAAGTCATAGTGATAGACTAGGGAAAACCTAAAGAGATAGAATCAAAGGTGAAGGAACAAGTGGCCATCCAAGCATTGGTAGCCTTACTAACATTTGGCAATCTTTCCACACAAACTCTTCAGAAGCCGAGCACAAATGCTACTCCATTGTAGATCTTAGTTCCAAGCCCAAGCTCATCAAAGGTTGAAAAGGTAATACATTATGGAGATATAAGCCTTGATGAAGAAATTTTTATACCAAAGTATGATTATGATACTATGACATTGGAACAAATAAGCATACTACAACAGGCCTTAGAAAGGAAAAAGCATCAAAAAATACTTAGGAGAGAACATAGTTAGAAGTAAGCACTTCAAGATATTAAGGACATATTTCTAGATGCATTTAGTCTACTCGATCCTAAAGAGATGAAGCCACTAATAAAAGAACTGATAGACATAGTGGAGAAGGTCAGTAATGAAGAACTTGATACAAGTGCAAAACTATTAGAATGGTCAAAAAAGAAGTTCCAGAACAAAGTAAATGAGAAAATATCTAGTGATATAGCACTTACTCAAGTTGTATTGGAAACTAAGGTTGAGGATGTGAAGAAGGTACATGATAATATATTCTCATTGTACAAAAAACTATGCAATCCTACACTCTTCACCCAAGAGACTAGAAGTCACATTCTGAGTCTAGAAAGCCAAATATATACATTAGGTGCAAGATTACTGTCAAATTTAGCATAGAGTGAGAAGCATTTTAGGAAATTTCTTCAAACATAGAGTTAGTTAGCAATCTTATCAACAGATGAGGCTAACATTAGAGTCAAACTAACAACCATTCAAGCTACCCTCACCCCACACATGGAGATATTTCACAAGGAGCTAGGCTATGCTAAAACTCCACTAAAGAAAGACCCTAATCTTTCTACTCTAGATGGTCTAGTCCACCTTGCTGTTGAGCTTGCAATCCAAATCAAGTCATTGGATGTTGCATATGATAACTAGGATGCAACCCTCAGGATAATAATGGTTGTCCATAAATCTTTTCTAGAAAAAAACACAATAAATGTATAGTCCATTTGACATAAATGTCAAAAAGGGGGAGAATAAAAAAGAGGAGAAACATTTTTTGGGGAGAAATAAAGCAAAAAGAAATGCATTAAAGTCAAAGTGTATCAGCAAAGACATATTTACTCAGAAAGGAGCATATAATTTTGGTTACAAAATAGACATATCAACTTACGGGTAGTTATTAGATTTTGAGGTATCTAATTTATTGCAAAATTTTGATATTTTGAAGTTTTGTATATAAGTTGTATCATGGACATGTTATGCTCAAGAGAGTATAGGATGATAATGTATATTCAAGTGTTTTTGAAACTCATGTCAAAGGGGGGATTGTTGATCTTAGATTGGTTTTGACAAGTGAATGTCAACACACTTAAGCCATTTACTTAGTTCATGCCAAACTAGTAATACATGTTGAGCACAACATATAAATATTAGGCCATGCCAAGTTGCAATGAGTGCCAAGTCACTCATGTGCCAAGCAAATAGACCATGTCAAGTGATTCAAGAGCTGAGTAAATAGTGCATGTCAAGTAATACAGGTGCCGAGTTACATTATAAAGAACAGTGTGTATCGAGCATAAAAGACTTCATATGCTAAGTGACACATTTTTGACATATTTATTTGTAATGGCACAAAAAAATATGTAAACTATTTTTAAGCAGACTTAAGATTAAATTGTGATATTTTTGAGATAAGGATGAATCTCTATTTGGATTCCCTATGAAATTACATGCAACCAATCCTATCTAGAGTTATGTGTGTGAATGCTTACATGGTTATATGATTTAGATGTACATGGTTTACATGTTATTTCAGTTTATTCATTGAATACATTTGATGGATGTGTGGTGAAAGTTTTATAGGTCCAAGTTTAAACTACTAATTCAAACCCCCCACCCTCCCCACCAAAAAAAACTCTACCTTTCCTATTGTTATTCCAACACATAGCTAACAAGTTAAAATACTAAAACTATCAAAGTAAAGGATGTTTATAATTCTTCTAATTAGAACATCAATCCCCTTATAGAGGAAGATTTGAAAAGGATACTTATCCAGTCCACTCTACAAGAAAAATTATGCGACAACCTTGTTTTGGTGAGTGTGGATGAGATTTAGAAAACAAAGACTATAATTGTAGGGGAGGAAGTGAAAACACAAGAAACACCTATAATCACTCCTCAAGTCACAAGTTTACAACCTTCACAACCCATAGTTATATATCAAAGGAAGGAGATAGTAGGTTTCACTATAAATACACTCATGGAAGGCACTCTAGTCTTAGAAAAAGTACAAGAAATTGAAATAGATAAGGTTGAGACAGTTGGAGAACACAAGGTGGAAATACCAATAAATGATGTGACAAAAAGCCAAATAGGTTAGGTAGATACACCTATACCTCCAACACAAGATCAAGATGAAACTAAAACCACAGAGGCAGAAAAAACAAGCATGAAGAGACAAGTTTGACAACCAAGCCAAAGGAGCTAGTAGCAATCCAAACACTGGTGACATTACTACAATCTGGCACTCCTTCCAGTCAAACTCTTTAGAAGATGAGCATGGATGCTACACCATTAAAATTTTAAGTGTCGAGTCCTAGCTCATCTAAGGTAGAAGAGGTAATTACTTATGGAGATGTTAGGCTAGATGAGGAGATTATATTGCCAACATTTGATCATGCTGCAATAACAATTGAGCAGATGGGTATACTACAAGAGGCCCTAGAAAAGAAGAAACATTAAGAACTACTCAAAGGGGAGCATAGGTAGAACCAAGCTTTGATTGATATCAAAGAGATTTTCTTAGACGCATTTAGTCTTCCTACTCTAGATGAAACAAAGACAATCATTGAACAATTGACCAATATAGTGGAAAGAGTTAGTGACACAAACCTGGATACTAATGTAAAATTATTAGAATGGTCTAAAAAGAAGTTTCAAAACAAAGTAAGTGAGAAGATATATAGTGATATTGTAATAACACAGGCTATGTTGGCAACTATGATAGATAGTGTGAAGAAGGTACTATAGATCATTTTATCTCTATACACCAAATTGTGTAATCCTACACTCTTCACACAAGAGATAAGGAATCACATCTTGAGTTTGGAGAGCCAAATAAAGTCATCTTGTGCAACATTTCCTAAGTCTCCAACTCAAAGTGAGAAATTCTTTAGGAATCTATTACAATCTCAGAGTTAGTTAGCATCATTACAAGAAAATAAAGCCAACATAAGGGCTAAACTGATCACCATCCAATTGATATTCACTCCTCACATGGAGATTTTACACAAGGAACTAGGCTATGTAGAAATACTTATGATGAAAGACCCCAATATTTCTACATTAGACAACTTAGTCCACCTTGCTGCCCAATTGGCCATCCAAATCAAGTCTTTAGAGGTAGCTTGTGATAATTGGGATACAACTCTTCAAATTATACTTAAGGTCCATAAATCCTTTTTGGATAAATAAACTATTAGTATATAACCCATTGACATCTATGTCAAAAGGGGGGATTAAGAGAAATGAGGGAGAGCACCATGGGGGAGCAAGAAAAAAAAACAAAGAGATATCTATCCAAAGGGGGAGTAAAAACAAAAGGAGTAAGAGAACAACAAAATGCAAAAATCAATTTAGACAAAAAGTAGAGAAAGATTATTAGTTGATGCAAATCTACTGAGTAGGAGAAAGATTTTGATATAGAGTTAGTATAGAATGATCAAACAACTTAGGGGGAGTTATAAGATATTGAGGTATAAGTCATGTTGCAAAATTTTTGATATTTTGATATTTTTTATAGAAGCCAAATAGACATCTATGTTATGCTTGCAAGAATAAGATTATTAATGTATGACCGAGTATTTTTGACACTCATGTCAAAGCGGGAGATTGTTAATCTCATATTGGTTTTGATAAGTGAGTGTCTATACACTAAAGTCATTTACTTAATTCATGCTAAACAAGTAACATATGCTGAGAACAACATATAAGTTAGAGCATGTCAAGTAAATAGTGAGTGTCGAGTCACTCAAGTGCTAAGTAGATAGTATGTGTTGGCTAATTTAGTTGCTAAGAAATCAATGCATGATAAGTCATTCAATTTCCAAGTGACACTAATACATTAGGGGTCAATTTGCGAAGGCAAGCAAATGTAATGTGTTTTTGGCTTCTTCTTTTTTCAATTTTAGCCCAATGACATCGCAATTGCGATGCTAATAGGATATAAGAGAAAAAAAAAAAAACCAAAAAATATTGCTCATTTGAAATCGACACAGGGACTGACATTCATTCTATCTTGGTTCTTCGGAAAGGAAAGGTAGGAGACTTCAGCAGTGAGTTGACTCAATGCAAAAGCTTAATCGCCATCTACTAGACTTCTCATTATAGCCATCTATCTCCCTCAACTCAAGGCATTGAGAGGGGCAGAGACCCGTATCTACTAACTACTTGCTTTCCCTACTATTCTATGGGGATCTCTACAGTGAAAGGGCCAAGGGCAACATTTAGAGGAGGATGATGACAAGGTGCAAAACAAACAAAACCATTACTCTTAGAATCCTTTTTTCTCCAATCATTATTATTATTATTCTATGATCAATGAAATCCATGCCCCACATCTTCAGACATTGGCAGTTTTAAGGGCTTTTGTGAATCAGATGGAATAATTTCTTTTTACAAAAGATCTTTGGCTTAGAAGCTGGAAAAATTTTGTGCCATGTAGGGCATCAATGTGAGAAGAGTTTAAAGACACATAGCTTATTGGAGTTAAGGTTAGAAGAAATTCATGCTCATCAAACCAATGTAACAAAGATGTTTCTAGAAAAACTACTTGGTATGCACTGATACAGGGTGGTGTAGGGCAAATCAAAATCTTCCTTGGCAGATAAGACATATTTGTTCAACCAAACCTAGAAAATATGATTATATCAAGGGAAAGATGAATATGAAGATTGAATCAAAAGTTAAAGTTGATTGCATATTGAGATATGCTTTCGAAAAATAGTGCCATTTCAATACAAAAGGTGCCTCATTATGAATCCATATGAAACAATGACATCCACCAAAAGAACAATATTAAATGATCAGCAGAAGTGGCTAACCTACATTTGCCCCATGGAAAATTCGCATTCACCATAGGTTATTTGCAAATAGTAAAGTGGGAAAGATATAACTAAGTAGTCAAAGAGTCAGAAACTAGATCACCAACCAATTTTCTTCCTTTTTCTTGGAAATTGATCTTTTTTCTTCTAACATTGTGAATCAAGGAGCTATTATAAACTTCTCCATCCTTGTGAGATTGTTAGATAATACTAAAAATTGATGCTTGGGCATTGGTCCCTTGGCATTATCTGGCACAAAAGAATCCAAGATAGAAACTATTGCTGGTATTAATTTGATACAATCAATATCTAGGATAAAGTGATGATTTTGAGAATGATTGTACAAGCAGCAACACCCCTCATTGACCATTTGAAGAGAAAACTAATAATAGCTAAGCGAAGACCATAAATCATGTCCTTCAAAATCAAGTTTTCTGGATAAAAATCATAGAATGGAAATTCAAAAGCCCCTTCATACCCTTGATATTTGACAAGGTATCTATATACACTAACTATAGTATTTCTTCATATCATCATGCTTAAAGAAGACATGTACATTGTTTTCCATTTGAGGCTATATCTAAATTATGGGAGGAAAAATATTAGTATCTAAATGGGGAGATTAGAAAGCTAACCAAAATTTTTCAATCTATTTGTAATTTATCTTAATTTTTCAACTGTGTTCAAGAATTATTTTGTTTTCTTGCAATTTCAGGTATGGATTTTACGATGAATGTCTGAGAAAATATGGAAATGCAAATGTATGGAAGTATTTTATAGATCTCTTTGATTACTTGCCACTGATAGCCCTTATTGAAAGCCAGGTAAAGAAAAAGATATTATACACTATTTTGTTGGTACCCTATGCAGCACAACAAACTTGTTCTTACTATAAGAAAATTTTCTTTTCTTTTGTTTCATTGCAGATCTTCTGCTTGCATGGAGGTCTCTCCCCATCATTGGACACACCTGATAACATATGAGCTTTAGATCACATACAGGAAGTGCATCTATACACATATGTATAATGTTCTGTGCTACATAGATTTGAAAAGAAGATCACAACCATAACATTCAGTTCTATGCATGATAGTGTCCTAGATCTGGTTCTATGTAGTGTTCTCTATTAGAAGAATTTTTTGTCTTGGTTACTAAATAGTTTCTATTTGAAAGTATTTTGGTTGTACTGGCTATGTACTACCTCACCAAGGAACCCTTGGAACTAAGTGTAAAACATGCAGGGGATTTTGTTAAAGCAATTGCATCATTACACACTTAAATTAGGACAACAATGCTAACAACATGAACAAAAAATCACTTTCACTTTGTGCTTGTGCACAAGTAGAAGTCTTGACACACTTCCAAGGATCACCTGACACTCTACTAAAAAATTGTAAGGAAATTCCCACATTCCATTATTTTGCTTGACACAAATGCCCTGTTATCAGACTAGTAGGGATGAAGGTGCTAATTACCAGTTGGAGGAACTAATTAATATGTGTTGAAATATTGGTGGAGACATTAATCTAGCAAAATTTCCACAAGCTGAGTTAATATTCACCCAGTGCTAACTCCAACATATGGCTGAATACATAACATCCTCTTCAGTTAGGGTCCAATAACATGATTGTCAAAGCCAAATCACTTGAATATAACAACATACATATGCATCAATTTGCTACATTACAATATCCATGAATACATGCATGAATCTTACTAAAATTGGAAGAGAGAGAGAGAGAGAGAGAGAGAGAGAGAGAGAGAGAGAGAGAGAGAGAGAGAGAGAGAGAGAGAGAGAGAGAGAGGTGCAGAAGGAACTCATGTAGGTGCCACTAAATCCATTTAATACTTGTACACTAGTCCCCAACAGTGCCTTGTCACACCACTCAATCATGTGGTACTCTTAGGTCTGCCTCACTATGCTTGTAGAGATAGTCACATAGCCCAAACAAGAACACAAGGCATACAAGGAGGTATAAGCATACTCACACCTATCGATGTATATAGAGTGCAAATAAATCATAGGCTTATTTAAGAGAAAACATGGAGCAACACAACATGAAGCAATGGCCACTATGCAATATCTAAACACACTCAATCAACCAATACCCAAGAGTTTCTATTCATACTACTAGGAATTCGGTGGTTGAGTACAGTGCATAGAGAATGCCATCATATGCCCATACATGTGTCAACTATGCTCACAAGTCACCCATTTCCTTGAGGAAGTTCTCATGATATTATACTCATGGATTTAATTGTGAAACTACCCTCACAAGTCACCCATTTCCTTGAGGTAGCACTCTTGGTATTCTTGGGGATTTAATTGTGAAACTACCCTCACAATTCAACCATAACCTTGAGAAACTACTTATGGTGTGCTCAGGGATTCTATTATGCATACTGGCCTTAGAAGTCACCCATAGCCTTGTAAAAGCACTTATGGCATGCTTGGGGATTCTATTATGCGTACTGTCCTCACAAGTCACCCACAGCCTAGAGAAACTGCCCACGACATGCTCATAGATTCAATCATACAACTACCCTCACAAGTCATCATAGCCTTGTGAAAGTGCTAACATGCTCATGGATTCTATTATTTTAGTTTCCATACCTAGTCAAAGCACCTAATCCTATGGCTTAAACTTTTCAGAGAAGGTAACAATATAAACTCAAAAGACTTGATTGGTCTTCACCAAGAGTGCAGGTCCCAAGATGATCACACAATATAATAACATGACTCCATTAGCCAACATGCCAAGAGGGTGGATCTCAATAAGATCTCACATTACCAAGAAATATCCCAATATATTAATATACCAAATCACAATATCCACAACATCACATAGATCCCCTTTTACAAGCAAAGACAATGTGCAACAAGCATACTCAGTTGGCATCTCAGCCAAGAGTATGAATCCCTAAGTGATCCAAAGTAAATTTCACATCACATAGCCATATAATAGCACATATCAAGTTTAAGTGTATTACCACAAAGAATATAACCTCAAAATGACAAATGTCTAATCATGCACATATGCACACTCAATCGACCTCTATACCAAGAGTTCAGATCCCAATGCACCTGAAATGAAAATTCCACAACAATTATACCCAATGCTCCACATTGGGATAACATATCACAATGCACAAAATCTAGTGTTAATAAAATGCCTTTCATGGCCTAAAACTAGTTTTAGAAATTAATAAAACCGATCTGGACTTTACCTATATACAGTAATTAGAGGTGCAATTAGTTAAACAAAGATACATTGACCCAAAAAAAAATGATAATAGCTATTGATTATGAAGGGCCAATGTGACTATCTCCTATAATCATTGTTAGGGATATAGACACAGGTAGACCTATGAAGTTAGTTGGAGTTGATGCCAGGTACTTGCCATCACTACACAACACATTAAGTGTAGTTGCTCACCAGTTAAACAATTTTTAACCAATGATAAAGGGTGATGCTGATATCTTGGACTGGTGACTGATATCTGACTCAACTTTTAACTACAGAGAATATATACTCAACTTCCCAAGGAGAATCTTTAGTTCATTTATTTTAAAGACAACGATGGTCTGCCCAAATAAACTTGTTATGGAAAATATGTAAGGCTTAACAGAAAAAGTGAGCTCTGTGCTCAAAGGAGGAATCGATGTGATCTAAATATATTGCCAGGATAGACTGAAATTGGGGGAAACCATGTGTCCCCAACTCAGTATATTGCCAGCACATATCCTATTTGACATTGGCATTAATGTTCCTCCTTTCCTTCCCAATCCCTTCTTCATGAGAATAACGCAAGGCACGCATCCAAGGACCATCCAAATTGAAGGCCCACCTTGAGGACACTCAAGAGAGTGCAGAGGAAATTTGATCTAAGGATCTATCACTAATTATGGATGTCTTTCTCAACTGGATGCTTTATAAACAAGGCTCTGAATCAATGAAGAAAGAAAACAAACCTAGAAATGAAATCAAGATGATGAGACTGACAACTACATCTAGTATTGACAAGAAGTTTGAGAGACTGTCTATTTACAACAAGTCATGAATTGGAGTACCTAAGGATGAGCTACAATTAAGTTTCTAATTTAGTATAACCAGTGGGAGACACCTTTCTGGACCTATGAGGAAATCAGCTAGAAGAATGGCTACCCTGCATATCCATATTTAATCAATCTTTGAGCTCCATGAAATCTGCAGACTTGATATTTTAACTAAAACTCCAAACTTACAGTGTTATTGTCGTGCTTTTTCTTGCAAATTTTTTTTTTGATGCAGATCAAGGATACTGTAGGTTGAAGCCTATACCAAAATGCCCATTGCAATATTAGTGAACACTCAACAACATGTTACTTCTAGACTTTTGTTCGTTAATCTTGAGGGGACACTCTCAATATAAAAGTCAAATAAAAAACCAAGATCTTGCATGCTCTATCAGTAAACTGAGCAATGTAAATTTATAATTTGTCTTCCAGCAAATGCAATCTGTAGCACTAAATAGTCTAGAACATAAGAGATGACATTTAAAAAATCATTATTATCCAATCAAAATTTGGTTAGATCTATCTTAAGAATTTGAAATGGAGGCAATAATTCTAAGAACTCCAGATTCTGAACTAAGACTTAACGAATAGAAAAATGGCTTCACACTACCCATTGCCTTTCAACATGACAATTCAGAAGCATGTTGAAGAATGGAATTAATAATTGAAAAATCTTCCTAAAATTAATAATGCCAAATTCTAATAAGTAAAATTTAAAAATAAAGTCTCCTATTTTTTCACATATTATTGCAAAGATCATTCACACCAGTCCAAGATATTAGCATCACCCTTTACATAACAATAAAGGGGCATTTGGACAGTGTAATCATTCTTATATATTCAAATTTTTGCTCCCCGTCAGTCAAATAATAGCTTTATAGATAGAGGAGAAACATGCCAACAAGATGGGGCTCTATCTATAAATAATAGCATAGCAATCTATTCATGCATAAAGTGTTTCTATGGACAATAATCAATTATCTATGTCTATGATGTTGTGTTTCCATAATCTTGTGTGGTTTATGCAAGGATGAAGAATATGACTGTGGCAGAAGGAAAAAGGTTAAACAAGTAAAAGATGAAGATGGCATAGACGACTCTTATGGAAAATATTCCAATCGACAGAGCAATCCTTTTCAATCACTTTCAAATAGAAAAGCCAAGATTGCTGGTAAAGGGAATTCATTCATGAGAACAAATCAAGAGAAACTACAGCACAATGCAAGATAGAGGTTTTTGTCAAGCTTAATGCCAAACCAATGTTGGGGCAAAACCTATAACAAAGATGGAAATTCACATTGCTGGCAACCATTCGGAAAACATGGCAAACATTGCAGAAAGTTGATAATGAAGTCAAAATATCATGAAAAGATGCATTACTTCAAACTTTTTCAACGATTCAATGTTAGATCCCTGCAGCCAATATTTCCTTATACTTCTAAAATTCATCAAATAAATGTGAGAAATGGAGATATATTTCTACTTGTCAAACTTGCAAATATGTTTGTGGCTGAAGCAATAGGTTGAATATTCTTGCGGCAAGGTCGTTGTGGCAGCAATAGTAGTTGGCATCACCACCACAATGGCCCTATCAAAATGCTTGCGGTAGATGTTGCAAGTGCGACGTCCAGGCCAACCATTGCAATAGCCATTGGTGTCACCGCCATAGCACCCCCGTCACAATGCTTTCCATGGATGTCACAATTGCGACTCCCATGGCAAGCATTGCGATGGTTGTCGGCATCGCCACCACAACAACCTCATCGCCAAATGCCGTCGCGACCCCATTGCAATGCTTGTGGCTGATATCGCAATTGTGGTGTACATTGCAAGCATTGTGATAGGGTTCATGTCATAATATAGTGGTTTCATAGTGACAGATAGGTGTCATAATTGCAATGGCATAGGATAGATGTCATAATTTGTGATAAAAAATGATGATGTCTATTACTATCATAATGGTGACACATTGCGATCGTAATTGTGACACCTAGCCATCACAAATCAATGCCAAATGTATTAGTGTGATAGCATTGAAGTCATAGTTAGTGTTGAGCAGCAAGGACTTTAGATGTCAAGTAACACAATTTTGACATAGTTTTTTGTATTGGCACAAACTACTATGTAAACTATTTTAAAGCTAAATTAAGGATTAATTTACAATATTTTGTTGATAAGGATGAATCTTAAGTGGGAACCCCTATGTATTACATGCATCCAATCAAGTAAAGGGAAGGTTTAAGCAGTAATATGGGTGAATCATAGCCATTGATTCATACCTAACCCTAAGTCACCTATGTATTCTTAAGAAGGACAAACCCTAAATTTTTCAATGAGGGAATGAATGAATGATCAAAGAGAGAAGGAGACTTTCTGTGAAAAAATAGGACATTCATGGTGACCAAGGTATTATGATCTAAATTACATTATAGAATTAGTTAAAGGAGAATAGGGGAAGGAAATAGTGAATAATAGAGAGACATCTGATCAAGAAGGATCAAGTACACATGAGTATAGAGGTGATTTTACATCAAGCAATAGAGTGCTAACCATAGGATCATTGCTAAGACATTCTACTAGGTCAATAAGTTAAATCTCTTAACAGAGTAGTCCTAATAGGTTGTATTGAAATCCTTTAACAAGGTGCTTACTTAATTATGAGTTGAAGTCCTTTAACTAGGCACACTTCTAACAGGGTGTCGAAATCCTTTAATAGGGTGAGACCTAATAGTCTTTGTAAGCCTTTAATAGGGTAGACCTTTCACAAGGTAGATCATGTTTCATGATCAAACATTGTAACTTTCATTAGATACACTTTATTATTGTAGTAGTGAAGATTTGTGGGTGTCATCCCCAACCCAATTTCACCTTCTCATTCCTGGGTAATCATATCTTGTGTCATATATGTGTGAATTCTCACTTGTTTACATACTTTAGATATATATGCTTTATATGATATTTAAAATTTAATTATTGAATATGTGAGATGGATGTGTGGTGAATATTTTATGGATCAAATTTTAAAGCATTGATTCCCCCCCACCCCCCTCAGAGTTTACCTTTCCTATTGTAATTCCAACAAATTAGTCACTAGAAGGATTTGATTCTAGACCCAAAAATTCCTTCAGTACCTCATTCATGAGCCACATGAAAGTACTTGGTGCATTGGTTAGCCCAAAAGGCATGACTAACCACTGATATATTCCTTCCCTTGTCTTGAAAGCAATCTTCCATTCATCACCTTCTTTGATATGAATCTGATGGTATCCACTCTTCAAATCTATCTTTGTGAAATACTCAACCCCACTCAAATGGTCCATGATATCACCCATCCTTGGCAATAAAAATGTGTACTTGATTGTAATCTTATTAATAGTGCAAGAATCTATGCACATCCTTCATTCTCCATTCTAATTTGGTGCTAATACTACTGGTATAGCACATGGACTTAGACTCTCTTGAATTAACCCCTTCTACAACAAATCATGATCTTTTCTATTCAACTCTTCACTTTTTGTTGGTGTCATTTTGTGTGCTACCTTCTTTGGAAAATTGGCTCCTAGAATCAAATCCATCTGGTGACTGATCTTCCTCATTGGGGGTAATCCATCAAGTACACTATTTGAAATGATATCAAAAAATTGCCCCACCATATCTACAACTTTTGCAAGTACCTCCTCTACTTCTTCTTTACCATCTTTAAGAATTATAGAAAAATACATATGCTTACACTTCATACCTTATACAAACTCCTTTTTCAATGAAACATATTTTGGTAGCAGTATATACCTTTTCATCTTTCTCTTTCAATGGCTTCAACTTATGTTTCACTGCATCTTTTGTTAGAGTATAGGTATTTGTTCACCCATCATGTACAACATGCATATCAAACTGCCATGGCCTACCTAGCAACATATGAAATATGTTCATAAGTATGATATCACAAAGTACCTCATCTTAGCAGCTTCCAATCTTGAGCTTCACTAAGCGTTGCTCACTGACCATGACCTTGTAGTCATCTTGCACTGAAGCAATATAGTATGGCATAGGTATTTCTATCTCTTTAGCTTCAAATTTGTGACCATTATTTTTGACACTAGATTGTCAGTATTTCTACCATCAATGATCACATCACAACACTTATCTTGACATCTACATCTTGTGTGAAATAACCTCCTTCTTTGATCAAGTTTATTCTCACCACTCAATAGGACTCTTTTATTAACTAGGACTTCTCCTCTACCTCTTCCTCCCTAATCTCTATTTTTCTAATCATGGAAATTATTGGAATTATTTCCTCTTTGGTTTTGATTATACTTCTAACCTCATACTTGTTGTTATGGTCATCATTCCAGCCTCCATAAGATTGTTTACCAGATCTTCTACTACGACCTCTTCCATTATTCTTGTTGTCAAACTTTTCTCTCAATTTCTCCTCAACTCTTAGAGGGTATGCCTCCTCAATACTAGTCATTCAAACCAAACTCAGCTCATCCTGAATGCTTGGCCTTAACCCATTAAGATAATGGGTCAATTTCTCCTTGTCAGCTTTTGGAAGGTCAGTTCTAATGAGAACTCCATAAAAAGCTTCAGTATACTCTTGAAAACAAATTCGGCTTGCTTCAACCCTTGCATTTTATTAAATATATCAAGATCATAATCCACAAGAATGAACTATCACTTCATTTTAGCTACCATTTGATTCCATCTAGTGATTTTTTCATTTCCTCTTTTATTTTGATTCAATTGGATCTTCTACCATAAAATATTTCCATGATGCTTCAATTTGGCCTTCACAAACTTGACCCTATCCAAATCTTCAATATCTTCATATTCAAAGTACACTTCTAGTTCATTGATCCAGTTGATCAATTCCTTTAGGTTGAGAATTCCCAAAAATGTGGGAACATCAAACTTAGGTCTTTTCCCAATACTGGAAATGGCCTTAAAAAGCTTCACCTCCTCTGGGTTAAGAACTTCCTCCACTATGTCTAGGTCCATGTTTCCTTCTTCTTCTCTTTCATCCTCACTTTCATCATCTCCTATGTAAATATTCATTCCTTCACACATCTTTTATTATATTACTTGTATTTTCCTCCAGTGGGTTCTAAAATCCTTAGATGTAACACATTCAACTCTTCCACCATGCTCTCTTTGTGGAGGAATGTTCACACTTCTATTGAAACCCTAGTACAAATTGACTTACAATTGGTGATCTATTTACATGGTCAACCCAAACCATAGTCCTAGTGTGAACTACCTCATAGTTGGTGATCTATCCGCACACTTAGGAACTCTAGCTCTAATACCACTTGATGAATGCACACTCTGATACCACTTGATGAAGGGTTCTCCCCTTGATACCATAACACATAATAGAAACAAAGAAATAAGAGTAATTGCAAGAATCAAATATCGGCTTCCTATTATCACCACAAATGCAAAATTCACATTTACAATATGCTAACCCACATGGGTGCCTTCATTACAATAATCTACAAGACAAAGCTATGAACTATCACCTAGAGCTGTCTTAGAAAATGTTTAGGCATTTCTTAAATAGGAAGTTTTAAGCAACTCGAGAAGGTTCTAGACATTTAAACTTAATACCTAGGGCCAATAGACCTTAACAATACATATAAAGTTGATCAAATACACCTTTGACATTTATTTTGGACATTTTGGTTGGCCCAACTTTGGAAGACCATAACTTTCAAATTGTTGCTCTGATTGGCTATTATAGCCACTTTTTAGAAACCCAAGTTCTACATGCTTGGATCTATGCAAGTACCTATTTGTTGAATTTTTAGGCCTCATCAAGGCACTTTAAGGCCTTCAATAGTAAGCCTAAAGTGTATATACCAAAATTGCAAACCAAAAATCTGCAATAAATCCATGAATAAACATGATATGGAATTGATCTTCAATTGGTAGGCTAATATATCTAAGATGAATATCCACCTCTAAAATTAGGACATTCTGAGCTTATATAAAAAAAAAACTAATAATAGTAAGTTCTCAAAAATAGTAACCCCCTTCTCTACTAGTTAAGATTAAAATAGAAAAGGATGAAAACAAAAATATTTTTGGGTGATGCAAGATTGCCCTCACACCCATCAATAAATCTATGAACATGCATGATATGGCATTGAGCTTCAACTGATAGGATAATATATCAAATATGATTATCGACTCTTGAAATTAGGACATTCATGAGTTCATATAGAAATCTTACTAAAAATAGTAAGTTCCTTGAAATAGTAACCCCCCTATTTACTAGTCTTGATTTAAATAGGAAAAGTTAAAAATAAAAATATTTTTTGGTGATGCAAGATTACCTTGACACCTAGGATGCCCCTGCATAAACAATGCCTTCCAACCCCCTTGAATACTCTTAGATCTACATGTTTCCCATATGGTTTTTTTATAGAAGTGTATTCCCAATTACTTTTATTCATTTATGATCTGTAAAGGATTACCCTTAAAGAGAAACATGTCAGTGGATCTCTTGTTTCTTTTTAATGAGAAGATTATAACTTTTCTTTTGCTCATCTTAACTTCTATGCCCACTTCTTGGATAAATCTTTCCAATTGCTTCAAGCACTCTGTCAAACCATTGGTTGTCTTGACAATAATGGTGAGGTCATCAAAATATAACAATATTTTTATCACATAACTAGCCAAATGAATGCCCTTTCCATTGGAACTATCTAACCATGCTTCCAATGTGTCAATGTAAAGCCCAAATAAGGTTGGAGATAATGGGCACCCTTATTTTACTTGTACATTATTGCCAAAGTATTGCAATAGCCCATTTCTAGTTCTTATTCTGACCTTAACCACCCCATGTAATTTATGTATTACTGTCCTTAGCACCATAGGGATTCCCAACTCTTCCATTATTTTCCAAAGTTTAGCGAGGAACTAAAAATAGTGTATTTCCCTTTTCTTATGTTTGACACTTTCTCACTTAATCTTATTTTTAAGGGTTGATAATAAGCTCTATGAAATAAACATGAAGAGTATCCTTAATTTATCTCCATTAATTTGACTAGTGACCTATAATTACCCAAAAGGTTGGTGTAGGCCCCTCTATACCAAAATAAAAAATCTACATCACGTAGTTTGTCAAATTAATTCCTTTAAATTTTATTGAATTTTTAGAACCATTAGATGTGAGTGTTTGATAGAATAATGTAATTTAAAATAAAATATATACCATAGAATGGAATCAAATATTGAATTTTTTACTATTAATGCAAAAGTGAAGAAGTAAGGTGCCCACATTGCACTTTAGTTTTTATCGGCACGGGCTATCCTCTCAACAAAGTGCACCTAAAACTTAAAATATGTCAATTCTTGTTTTCTTTAGACATGCAAAAATACACATAATTTTTTCTAGATTTGGTGTTGTTTTTCTCTTTTAACCATTGAAATAAACATGAATACATACTAAATTTTTCATAAAAATTTGATGTGTTTTCATATTTTCAGAAAAAGTCAAAGGTGCAATTTGTTAGGAGGATAATCTTGTATATTTTTATCCATCTATATACATAACATAATAAATGGAGTCTTTTTTTCATATTTTGATGCACAAATCACATTACACTTCCACTTTCAAGACTACTATAAGAGCTAGGTTATTCCAAATGATTTTAGAGCATTCTATGATCAAGTCTAGTCTATATGATTTTAGACTACTCAATCGATGTCTTCTAATATTAAGAACTAAAATTGAGCACTCAACAAAAGAACACCAAACCATAGTCATGGAGACCAAAGTTTCTCCATATTATCCAAAATACATGCCCAACATGAATACAAGCTACTACACACAATCGTAGAATGAATATAAACCACCATGCATGAGGGTTATATTATATTGTCAAATATAAACCATATCAATATCGATATCAAATGTAACCATGTGATCAGCCTTATAAAATTGTATCTTTGCATCCTTGAAAGTGTCTATTTTATCTTGAAGATAAGATAAACTACAAAAATTCCACTTAAAAAATGATTATTAGTCAAGAAATTTCTTTGAAAATCACAACAAAAGAAATTCACATGCATTGACATATGGGTAAGTGCACCAAGATGGTGTACAAAAAGCGGGTATAAGTGAACACCTTTTTTTTTTCATTTCTAAAATTAGGTAAACCTAAACTTAGATGAGATGTTTGAGGGTCAGCCACTCAAAATGACAAGATGTGTAAAAAATATAAATTATAGTGTTCTAAATCTACTTTCTAAACTTCTAGAGTTTTTACAAAATAGACAAGAATAGGTGGGTTGAACCTTGCATACATGAAAAATAGTTCCTGATTTTCCTAGAATACATAACATGGTTGTTTTCATGTGCAACACAAAAGACCTAGTTATATTCAATATTTTAAAAATCCCTTTGGTAGGACAATAGTTAAGAGTGATATCTAAATTTTTTTTCATTGTTGTGTGATTTTCTGATGATTTTTTTTTTTTGAATTATAGAAGGCAGTGTATACAAAATTTTTGGTACATGTTCATATGCAAGGCATCACTTGCATCAAACTAAACAAAAATGGATTTTTTAAAAAGTGTATAGAATGAATTGTAGACAATAATGTGTAATTAATTTTTCATTTGGTTAAAGTATACTAAATTTTATTAAAACAATGTTTGGGATATTTCTATAAAGACTATGAAGATAGTGGTAAAACTAATTAACTTTTACAATGTTAATATTGTCAAAAAAAGAAAAAAATTATATATTCAGAAAGGTAAGAAGACATGTGAGATTATGGTATTGATTTTAGAGAGACTCAATTTAGCATTTGGAAACCTAATGAAGGAAAAGATGAAAATTCATCTTAGAAGATGAAAAACTATCTAAAGGATTAAAATTGGAGGGAAAATGAACTTCCAAGCCTTTGGGTCAACTCCCAAGGCTAATTCCAAGCCATAACCCAATTAGGTTTAATGAGAGAGAACCTAGTTGAGTTTTTAATGAGTGAATGCAAAATTGCATTCACATATCCCTCTTGGGTTACTATGATAGCAAAAACCCAATTGGGTTATGTCTATCATAAATAAGCTAAATATTTATAAATATATAAACAAATTCAAATATAACTAAATATTATATATATATTTATAACTCTACAATTAATATTATTCATATATAATTAAATATTTGTATTCTAATTTTGTATATACAATCACATATATTCATAATCTCTCTCTCTCTCTCTCTCTCTCTCTCTCTCTCTCTCTCTCTCTCTCTCTCTCTCTCTCTCTCTCACAGTAACCCCTACCCATGCCCACTCCCTTGAACCTATAACCCTTCTCTATATAGGAAAACCACTAACCCTGTCCCTCCTCAAACCCCTAACCTACCTATCTCCCTCCCTCTCAAACCCCTAACTTACATCTATTTCTATCTAACTCCTAACCCTACATCTCTAACCCTAAACTTCTTTCTCTCATTGACCCCTAACCACTCTCTCCCCCCCTCTCAAAACCTTAATCTACCTCTTTCCCTCTCTCCCCCCTCTTAAAATCCTAACCTACCTCTCTACTTCTCATCTAACTTTGAACCTCATCTCTCTAACCCCTAACCTACCTTTCTCTTTCTATCTAATTTCTAACCCTCTCTCCCTCTCTCTCTATATCTCTCTAATCCCTAACCCCTCTATCTATATCCTAAACCCCTCAATCTAACCCCTAAACTCTCCTCTCTCTCACTAACCCCTAGACCCTAACCTCTATCTCTCTTTAACCCCTAACCTACCTCTCTCTCTCTATCTAACTCCTAACCCTATATCTCTAACCCCTAGACTTTCTTTTCCCACACTCAAACCTCTAACCCACCTCTCTCCCTCTCTCATCATCCCTCTCAAACCCCTAATCTCTCTCTCTCTCTCTCTCTCTCTCTCTCTCTCTCTCTCTCTCTCTCTCTCTCTCTCTCTCTCTCTCTCTCTCTCTCTCTCACACACACACACACACACACACACACACACAAACCCCTAACCTCTTTCTCTATGTCTATCTAACTCCTAGCCCCCGTCTCTCTACTAACCCCTAATCCATATCTATCTCTCACCCTCCCTACCTAATTTCTCTTTCTATCTTAATCTCCTAAATCCATCACTCCCTCCCTCTCCCTCACTCTACATTATACTAACTCCTATCTCTCTTTCTAAAATAGTTTTACATAACCTGGTTGAGCTTTTCAAAACTCGATCAGGTGAGATTGTATGGATGTTGTAGTTAAGACTTGATAACCCAATCAAGTTACTAATAACCTAGTCAGGTTATTCAAAAATATTTAAAAAGTTAAAACAAAATCAATAATTATTATATAGTTTCATTGTGGCTCATGAGATTCTATTGTTGTTTCACATGTCTTTTTGTACTAGGTATGCAAATATTTACTCTCTTTTTTT
This sequence comes from Cupressus sempervirens, assembly GCA_028749045.1. NCBI lineage: Eukaryota > Viridiplantae > Streptophyta > Pinopsida > Cupressales > Cupressaceae > Cupressus > Cupressus sempervirens. The sequence goes on from CM053784.1 coordinate 752,639,741, forward strand.
AAATGATGAATTTGATCTATTTTCTTGTGTTGTTATTTTATGTTAGTATAATGTAATTAAAAATAAAATAATGATTTAAGTTTGTTTAATTTTGTATTTTATTGTGTATTTTAATCATATTATTGTTTGTAGGAAAATTTGACTCTACTATCATGGGAAAGAATAAGAGAGGAATGATTGACAAGTGAGAGGCAACAAAGGCACAAATAAGGGGGCATATGAGGAGATTATGTGAAGGTACATCATCAAATTCCTCCAATGTAAGTGATTAGAATATACCAAATCAATTTAAAATGATCAATTTACCTAATGTTTCAAATCAAAATCATGAGCATGCACCTATTGATATTGATGTCACAGATGTGTCTAATTTAAAAAATAAAAATGTTCAACATGCCCCTATTGAAATGATTATGAAAAATATACCTAGGTCACCTAATGAATCTAATTTGGCATCTCAAGTTGACATAATGAATGCACATTATGCAAGCAATGAAACTCTAGAGCATGCACCTACATCAACATCTTCTAGAATAATTTGTAGAAAACCAAAGTTCTTAATTGACATTGATGAAAATATTTTGAGGTGAATGCATGAAAAAATGTCATAAATAAATTGTAGAATATTTTCAAAAAATATTAGGAATAAAAATTTTGAAAAATTAAAGTGGAAGATGCCAACTTGTTGTTGAAATGCTTAAAAATCTGAAATTTAGAGAGACAATGAGAATTTTGGGGTTAAGAACATCTAAAAATAATAGTGAAAGAAGTATTTTTATAAATATCTTTGATGCATACCAATCCATTGGTTCAAAATCATGTAGTAAAGATGTTAATACCAGTCGACGTGTCCACACATCAACCATAATGGGAAAGGAAATGGAAAAATCATGTATAATAAGAAAAATAAGTCAATCATTAAGGATAGGTAGAACAACATCAGTCAAAGTCTTAGCTAGGTGAGAGAATATTGACAATTCTAACAATACTTCCTTTTGGTCATTCCAAGATAGACTCCCATGTAAGGATAAAGTTAATGTTGATGCACTAAGAACATTAATTAAAAAATATTGTCATGATAGTACAAGGCCTTCACCAAATTAAAAAGAAGTTGTCAAAAGATGAATTGGAATAAAAAATAGTGAGAAACATGAAAAAAATTATTTGGATATGACTCAAATGCAATTTTATGAAATGTTTCTTCAAAGCTTTCCTCAAATTAAAATTAGCCAATATTTTTTGAGATGACTGCCATTCTATGTTAAGATAAACCATACATGCACTACTTGTTGTAGGGTTAAAGTTGAGTTTTCTATGCATTATGATGTTTATCATTATATCTCTTTTAATTTGCATAATAATTGTATATTACAAGAATGTGTCTACAAGAACCTCCTAAATCACTAAGAGATTCTATTGCAAGTGTACTATGTGAATGAGATGATGGGTGCATTTATAATAAGCCCAAGTGTTTCAAAAGTTTTTTCCCTTAATTCAGTGATTTAAAAAAGTTGCATAGATGTATACATTTAGATGCATACATTTAGATAGCACACATGCATAGTGTTAAATATGGAAACAAATTAAAGAGGTTTGAGTTAGTAAAATATAATGTATGCATAGCTGATTTTATGAACAAACTTCAAGAGAAAATAATTTATTAGTACACATGTCATGCACATAGAGATAAATAGTTATATGAGTAACTAAAGTTATGTAAGAACACTTTTCCTATGGGCACATTTATGTCAGTTATTGACTTCATTGAAAACTATACACTAAAACCTCAAAATTAAGTGCAACCAATGTATTATAACTCTATACAAGTATCAATTTTTTTACGCATACCATTTATTCATGCATATGATAACACAAAGGAGGACAAAAATATTTTAAGAGAGTATCCTACTATATCAGAAATGGTCAAAATCATTCATCAAAGTTTGTGCAAGGATGTTTTAGAGTTTTCTATGACAATCTAAGGGAAAGAGATGTAAGATACAATCAACACATGATATGGTTAGACAATTGTATTGGACAATTCAAGAATGCAATGATGTTATATTGGTTGAGTAGGATGCATGTGACAAGTGGAGTACAATATTTTTGGAATTTCACTAAGGTGGGACATGGAAAGGGAGCGCATGATGGTTTTGGAGCATGTGTGAAAAGAGACCTTAGTAGATAGGAATTAAAATATGAAGGTGGCACAATATTAGACAATGTTGAAACAATTATGCAATGGTGTAACTCTATGATGGGACCAGAAAATACAAGTAAGTCTATGGTTTCTAGATTTTTTTGTTGATACATGAACCCAACATTGAAAGTTTTCATGATTTTTGTATACCTATAGGATCAAGTGAGATACATTCATTTAGAAGTTCAAATGTAGTGTCACTAGCTATTCATACTAGAAAGCTTGCATGCCTGTTCTCTTCTTGTATGCATCATTTATGGGATGAATGTGAATCAAAAGAGTGGGTTGGCCAATGGTCTTGTAGACCTTTGCAACCAATTGATTCATATCAACTCCCTATAACACTATAGTTTAACAAAGTTGAAGCTTCAATAGATTTTGACCATGTATCTAGCCTAGTTGAACAAGGTACTAAATTATCAATTTAATACTTGGTTAAATAAATTTTTGTGTTCTTTCAAATTTTAATCTTCATTTCATTTATGGCATTAACTTATTGTTCCATATAATGAACATTGTGTATATGTAGTTATTACATATGAGAATGATAAAGAAGGATCGATTACTTTCTATACCAACATATTGAGACCAAAAAGAAATAGATAGCTATAGTCATTGATGGTGAGGGTATTGATTACCCAATAGGATCTATCATTGTGATAGACACATGAATTTGAAGGTAGTATATTTCTTTCTAGTGGCATGAAGACCTCTTTAAGTCAAATTTTCATGTTTAATGTATCAATTTTGATTTTAAATTATCTTTACAGGTGAATGTAGGCAACCTATCAAGAATTTTAGCACATGGTTTTTTGAGGATTTTGAGACACAAAGACATACTCTTTATTACTTTAACCTTATTGTTACAACATATATTCAATTCATATCATGTCATGGTAGACCTCTTAACAAGAAGTTATGGAAAGTTTGTAGATCTAATCATGAGGAAATAGTTGATACAATAAGGGTTAGAGCTGATCTAGAAGGTTCCATTGATTGATTTTGTGCTATATAGTTGAATCATTCTACATATGGTAGAATAATTTTGAGAATTTTGTATATATCTCATGTGAAATGTTGTAACTCCATAGTGATGTGCATATCTAGATGCCAAATTTTGTATATAAAAAAAGAAAAGACATGTAACATGTGCATATTTAGATGCCATATTTTGTATAAAATTTGATAAGAGATGTAACATGTTCATATTTAGAAGCCAAATTTTGTAAATAAAATTGATAAGAGATATAAATTTTGTATATCATTATATATTGTTATGGTTATAATTTTGGTTATAGAATCTATTGTTATGGTTATAAATTTGGTTATTGAACTCTATTTCATGGGTTTGATGATAACATATCCTTTTAAATAAAATTCAATTGTCTTTAACTTATATGGATTTACAAGGGAAACACAAAGTTCACCTAATAGGCCTAATGACACTTAGATGGTTGTCCTCTTGCATTTTTCTGCCAACTTTCCCAAACCATTAGGAAAATAAACTATGGATTTGGATACCCATTTCTATTCTCTACAACATGTGAAACTTGGATAGGTTTAGTTTGATCCTTGAAACTCCTATAAGTTTTTCCTTTGATCATTTCTCCCAAACAATCTTCTTTTACTACTAGCATGCAAATTTTAGATTTGATATCTCTTATTGATGAAATCCTTCATTCTATGATGGCAACAAACAAGGAAAGTGTTACCTCTGGTTTTACCGCCAAGGATTTAGATTCAAACACACGGCTTATTCAACAGTTAGTCTTAGAGTAAGTGTTTTAATGTTACAACCTGCAAGTTTCTGGCCGTCAGATCTAAGCAGACCAACAGTTGGCACCATCGCGCTATAAGGGAAATGCACGATATTTATTATAGCGCAATGACACCCTGATGACACGTTGCAGGGGTAGGTCCGGCGTTCCGCGGGTCAAAAAAGGTTCTTAACGCCCTTGGTGCTATTTTGTTATCGCAAATTGGCCAAAAAATCTACATAGTGACCTAGCACTCGACAGAAATAGTCACGGTGGCGAATTTTGATGACCAGCAGAATTAGGTGTTGCGGCGATGAATCAGGAGAAACCACATGTGCCAGGTCAGAGTTCCTGTCGGCATGGCTAACACAGTCGAGGCTTACGTTCACCACCATTGGATCAGCTCGGATCAACGGTAAGTGCCATCACGCTATGGAGGAGTTGCGCGAGGGTTATGATAGCGACATCGCACCCTGGTGATGCGTGTCAGGTGGGGTCATGTCTCAAAGCGATGCCAGGTGTATCGACATGGAGGGTAGAAGCATGAGGTACGATGAGTCCTCACGATCGTCGAATTTGGTCGCATCAATGGATGGTGCCATCTCGCTATGGCAAAGATGCACAGATTTTATCATAGCGACATGGCAACCATCCGCCACGTGGATCGACAAGACCAGGTCTCAACAAGGATTGCCAGGTGTCATCCAAGGTGTGGTGCAGTTACGAATATGGTAATGAGTGGGATGGGTCCGGTCGCAGGTCGCAGAGTACAGTAGGTTAGAGGTTTCATGGCGGCGGGCAGACAGGGTCACGGCCCGGAGGTTTCAAAAACACGGCGAGGCGATATGGCGCCAACAGAAAACCCATGCATTTTTTGATGGCGACATAGCGCCCAAGCAGAAAGTTCACCATGGCAAGAAATGATCAGACGGATGGGTCCCAGCGGGTACTGTACGAGTGCAGTCGTCATGGCGAATCAGATGGGGACACACGTAAATCTTAGGGCACGCTGTCAGTGGGCGCTATGGCGCTATGGGAGTTTGGCCTCGAGTTCCGCATAGCGACATGGTGCTTAGCTGACACGTGGTCGCTCTGCGGATTAGGTCTTGGGTTTCCAGCTAGTCTTCATCGAACCAAATAAGGAGGTGCCATGTGTATGAGTCGGTGCATGACGTACAGTGGGCCCAGTAGTCTCAGCACGAATGGCGAGTCTTCACGATCGTCGGATCCGCAGGGATCTACGACTAGCGCTATCTCGCTATTGAGAACTGCTCGGGAGCTAACATCAGCGACATAGCGCCCATGCACCACGTGTCCTGGCGGGGCCACATTCCATGCTACCGGTGCAGTTAGATTTAAGTGACCAATAGACCAATGAGGAGATGCCACGTATCAACGGGCCTGGCAAATCACGAGTAAAGGAGGGTCGCAAGAGGGAGATTTTTGTGACTATCATATTGGAAGGGATCGACGGCAAGTGCCATCTCGCCATGGAAAAGCTGCAGGTTTTTTAGCATAGTGACTTGGTGCCCTTTTGCCACATGTCAGTGGGGTCAAGTCTCACCAGGATGCGTCGCTGAGGTGGTGCCAAACAGGATGGGCCTAGTCGCAGATTGGAGGGTCCACGACGAATCAGGAATTGCCACATATGCCAAGTTAGGGCACGGACATGTCATGGGACCAGTTTCTTAACGCAACCAGCACGTTGTAGAGGTGGGTTCTACACCATCAGATCTACAAAGATTAGCAGTAGATGCTATCTCGCCATGGAGAAACTGCATGAATTTTATGATAGCGAGTTAGCACCCGTGCGCCACGTGTCTGGTGGAACCATGTTTCATACAGCTGGCGTAGTAAGGACTAAGCGATCGTCGAACCAATGGGGAAGTGCCACATGTGTCGCGAGCCTAGTGATTTACAAGGGAAGAGGTTGCAGAATGATGAGTCTCCATGATCGTTGGATCAAGGCCGATCGACGGTAGGCGCCATCGCGCTATGGCGAAGATGTGTGAGGGTTATGTTGGCGAAACAGTGCCTTGTCGACATGCATCCTGTCGGTGCAGTCTAGGATGGCGGTTGGCAGTTAGTGTAACCGTCACCATCATGATAGTATTTAGGGTGGTGCGGTTAGTCCAATGAAGGGTGGTCGACCGCGGGAGGACCTCCAGGTGGAAAAATAAAGAAATGCAAATTGCCCGCGCGGCCTAGTTGATGCATAGGGAGCCCGGTTGACCTTTTGACCTCGATGGATTCATGAACCAGGAGGCGAGGATAATCAATTTTGTCATGTGATCTGATCTCCATGATCAATCTTGACCTACCAGAGTAAATGTAAAACACAGAATGACACTCCACCCACCTGTTGATCCATCTACTAGGTCGGAGCGCAGTTATGACACCATTTTCAGTCTTCTCAGGACATTATTGGTGAAAGAGATCAAATTTTCTGGAGATTTTTTCTATGATTGTCTTCCATGGTACTCAATGGCAGGTAGTTGCAGGGTCATTTCAACCAAAAAGATCTCAGTTACGCCTGAACTATAAAGGCAGATTTTGTACATTTTGTAAGGGTCGACTCTTCCTGATTTTCTCGGCTATTGCTTGCAAACTTGCAGTGAAAAATCCCTTTGTCTCTGAGCTAGATAAACATCTTGTATCATCTCTTTCAGCCATCAACATGTATGTGTATCATTTTGCCTCTCGTTGATGCATTGTTGAGATTAGTGGTTTGCATACTGTATCTACCTTTGGCCTATTGAATAATATACAAGTGAAATCTTCTGTTCCTAGTGTTATTCAGTTGGTCTCCTGATCTGCATGTGGCTGTTGGTTGATATAAGTCTGAATGAATGTATGACCTTGAATGTTACCCTAGTTCCGTAGTGCATATATGGGCAGGAAAATGAGTTTGAACACTCTGTTTTGGTGCATCACTGCCTTAGATTAGACTAGGTAGATTTGCTTTAATGCTCTCTTTCTCCCTTTCCCTTCTGAGAATAGATAGGTGCGCCCTGACAGTAAGAGGAAGCCGGCCTTTGAAATGTCCATTTTCTGATTTTATATGATATTCCCAACCTCTAATCATATTTTCAAGATCATACAACTAATATCACAAAGATCCACCAAATTTCTCAAGAAACCCCAAATCGGGTATGCCAGAAATGGTGCCAAAAGCTTCACAGCTTCACCTATTATTAATAAATCTGAAAATGGCCATTTTTACAAAAATTTCAGCAGAATAACAGCCTAAAAAATGAAATTTCCAGATCTATATAGCCTTTACACAACAGCTCACAAATGTAGGACAAAAACTATGCTCATCGGGCTCCCGAAATTAACACAAAAATGCCCGGAAACACCACAAAAACACTAATAAACTATCTCAGAAGTTTAATCACATCCCAATACATATATTCAGCTCTATTTTAACAGCTTAAAGTCTGAAATACAGCAGCAACCAAAACTGATATAAAATGCTCAACTGAAAACACCAAACTCATGCAAAAAACACACCCGAAAACCCACAAATCTGCACTGTTTAGCACAAAGGCAAACTTTGTATGAGCATGCACATGGAATGGCTTCAAACTCCCATCCTTAAGCTTCCTAGAAACCTGAAAACTCCTATTCTTGGGTCTCCCTAGAAACCTGTAAACTCCCGTTCTTGGGTCTCCTTCTCCACAGGTTTGGCAGCCTCTAAAGAGTAACAAAGAAATGAGCAAAATCAAGCTCTGGAATCTGCCCAAAATGCCTCCAAACCCCTTAAAAGAGGCCATAATTGTAACTCACGTCCAAGAGAGGTTAATGAAACATATTTTAATAATAATTTCATTTATTAGTCCAACGGTTTCCAAAGATTAACCCCCTTTTTCCGAAACTTCACTTTCTTGGGCCTGCCTGCCTTAGCAAAGATTATTATTTTTTTATTATTTGAAAAGGGGACATGACACCTAATGCCAAAACTTGTAGTGTCACTTAGTTAAAATGAAAATGATTGTGTATATTTCAAACCATTCATTCTAGGATCAAATTTTATTCTTTGTTATCTTAGGTTGGATGGGTTTATGCTAGGTCCAACCTCATTTTAGCCATTGAGTCTTTCAAATGTTATCGACCATACTGAATAGATGTTCCATAAGCATCTCTAAGAAATATTGGGCACCGATATTTGAGAGATTATATCTCTGAGATTGTGTGAGGTATTGAAAAACTATTAGGTTCTATAACATTATGTTTTTGAAGCCTACAACAACCTATATCAGTTTTAGTAGATCCAAATTTGTTTGGATCTGGCATCCCTTTCTCGCCTAATGCCAATAGTTGTAGTGTTACTCAATTCAAATGAGCAAGGTTGTGTATATTTAAAATCGTTTATCCAAGGATCAAATCATGTTCTTTGTTATCTCTTGTTGGTCAAGTTTAGGATAAGGATAAATTAATTTCATCTACAGAGTCCCTCAAACATTATCAACCATAATGAACATAAGCATCCCTAAGGGTCTCTAAGCAACATTGGTGACCTTGTAAGGGTAATTTCTTCATGACTTGATCTAGTAAAAAAAAAATTGATTTGATTCAACTATTTTATGGTGGAATTGTCAGTTAGATAATTTTCACATCCTATCTTAGCCAAGACACCTTTGGCCTTCCACTCTTTAAGAAAAAGATGTAAAGTTTCTATATTATGAATTTTGATGCAAAGATGACAAACATAGCAAGTTGACAAATGCTTACAAAACCTTTTGGAACTAACACCTACACATCTTAGGATATATAAAAATATATAAACAACATTGAAAGAGAACCTATTCCCTTTGATTGATCCTTTCCCATGTTGTCTTAAGCACACATGCCAAATGCAAGTCAAGACACAAGATAAGGGCTTCCAAAAAATTTAAAATAAGTGCACAATTTTAATAGTTTGACACAAATGTAGAAATCATGATAGATTTTTATTTGCCATGTATTATTACATCAAAATAAGTCACATATGAGTTTGATTACATGTTACACTAAATTTGATAAACATGTTACATGTTTTGTATAAAATAATGAGTGTTCATATGTTTGATTGATTGCAAGAAAGTAAATTGAAGTACAAATTTTCATGCACACATTGAAAATTTTGTATGGAAAACTAAGTTTAATGTATATCAAACTGAACAATATTATGCCATATCAATCATATAGTTACAAAAAGATGTCATATCTCATAGGTACAATACAACTATTGAATATATACAATACAAAATTTAAATATATATATCAATGTCATATAATGACCATAACTAGATATGTATTGTTGGGAACTACAACTGGAATACTTATTATGTGTCATCAATGTCAAACCTTATGGGTAAGACATTTGCTAACATTGTGGAGTGCTATATCTTATACTTGATGAAGAGAATTTGAAAAGAGAGATAACTAGATGAACTAGTGAATTTGTTGAGTAAAGAGGAGCAAGTATGTTGGAATTAAAATGGGCAATTGATTAGTTAGACTTTGATAAGATAATGTTTTGTTTGATCATTATATTAAGTGAAGAAGAAAGTTGAGTTAAATTATAGAAAAGTTGTTGAGTAAAATACAATCTTGACCAAGTACCAATTTTACAAGGTCAATGAAGAATTTGAAGTAAAAGATTAATGAATTTAAGAGATCTCTAAGCAAACAATATTAGCCAAGTGATAGTTATGGATGAGCAAGGTGTAGATGGAAACTAAAGAAGTGACCGCACATAGTGAAGATCAAGCAAGCTAGTGTAAGTAGAGAAAGACAAAACAATAGAGACTAAGCAATCCACTGATGACTAAGATGAAGAACATAGATAGCTTGTGAAAGAATCAAGATTTGAGGTTGACATAGTTGAATTTTTGGATTGGTCAAAATACATAAATGATAAGGATTGATGAACTAGTATATTTAATGAATGAATTGAGTTTATAAAGTGATCTATGGTGAGGATTTAAAGAGAAGTTTTGAGAGGTTTCAAGAAACAAGAAGGAAAAAATGATGGATATATTCATTGAATCTAATCAAACATTAAGATGTACAATGATTTTTAAGAAACAAAAGATCAAAGCTACCTATTTAAGTAGGCATAGGAGATCTTTTATGTTTCTTGATTGGAGAAATTATAGAGGACTCATGAAGAACATAGTAGTCAAGGAAAAGTGAGAAGATTGGTAGAGTGTGATTTATTGAAGGGTTTCCATGGAAATCAAAGATGGAGAATATCATGAAGTCTAGTAAATGAACCATAAAAGAGATGAATGGAAATCTAAACAAGCAAAGTGAGCTGTATTTTATCTAATCAAGGTCTAGATGTTACTTTCTAACCATTGTGGTAGTAAAATGCATTAATCAACGTTGACTTAATATTCATATTGTAAATCTTTTAATCCAAGGTGATGCTCTAATGGAATTATCTAAAGACCTCTAATGAGGCCACTCCTAATTGGGTGATTCAAATCCTTTAACAAGGTCACACTTAATAGTGTATTTTGTAACATTTAACAGTTGGCTCTTCATTGAACTCACTTTAGAAGAGTTAAAAGTGGTAGCATGTTAATTGGTGGTTTTTTCCAAATTGGATTTCCATGTTAAATCTTGATGTCATAATTATGTGAGTTCTTTCTTCATGATGCATGTTATTTACTATTGTTTATTTTTGTTATTTGGTATATACTAAATAAATAGTTAAGTGATGGATGAATAAGTTGTTTGAAGTTGTTAAAAGTCGAATTGGTATATGAAGACCCAAGGATAACTGATTCACCCCCCTCTCATTTATTCTAATCATTATAACAATTAGTATAATAGCTATGGTTCTTTTAAGGAAAGTTTGAAGGGACTTAAGCTAAAGATCAAGATGTACAAGAGAGAGGTACCTAGGCTAAAAGTAAACTTTCTAGCATGGCAAGGACTGATGAAATTGCATCTATTTGAAATTAGAAATTATGCATTACACTACTTGGACGATGAATACATTAAATTACCTAGACCCATGACTATTGGGAAAATAAAGTAGGAGAAAAATCAAATGGTGATAGATCTAGAATCTTCCCTAAGCTATACTAAGTTTGATGATGTGAAGGATTGCACTAGTGCAAGGAAAATCTAAAATAATTTGGCAACAAATCCACATAGGAGACAAAATTGTGTTAAGGGCTAAAGAAAAAAGTTTGAAAGGAAAGTTTTATGACATAAGAATGAAAGAAGAAGAAATTGTTTCTTAGTATTATGGTAAAATCAAAGAGGTTGTGAATGAAATTAGAGTAGTTGGAGCAAACATATTTGGTGAGACTATGATAAATAAGGTATTGTGGACTTTGCTTCTTGTATATGCAATTAGAGTATCTATAATTCAATAACCAAGATGTACACATGGTAATTATCCAACCTTGGATAGTCTAATTGGAAGACTCGTTCCATTTGAATTGTAAAATTTTGATAATTATACACCTTCTACTATCAAATGTTCTTTTGAGTCTCTACTAGCCCTTGATGGATCTAAAATAAAGAAAAAGAGTAGGCTTGTGGACTGATAGTGAATTAGATGATGATCTTGATGATCTAGAAGGAAAATTGGCAAGAAGGATACCAAGAGGAAAAGACAAATACAAAGGTAAACTTCCTATTATCTATTTTACATGTAACAAAGTTGGTCATATTGTTGTAAGGTGTCCTAACAGATGAGGATGAAATGAGAGCGAACAAATACTAAGGAAGGAGAGACTATTGGAAATATTCAAGACTAAGCTAAGTTACTAAGAGGGGAGGAGTGAATCAATGACTTTTAAAACTTTAATAAATTCAACCTTTAATCCAACCATTCAATTAGCATTTATCCATAATATAAATTTTGATCTAATTGCATGCATAAGAAACTAAAAGTATTCATAACACTAAGACACTTTGATTTGGTGACCCATAAACCTTCCAAATAGAAAGTAAAACTATGGTGGGGATGATACCCACAACTTTAGTACTGCAATATAAAGTTAGCCTATTAAAGCTTACATTGACCACTTCTGATGATCTACCCTATTAGGAGCAATAAGGACTGCTAGGTCCACCTTGTGAAAGGATTTAAAAATATACAATTAAGTATGCACTCAATAAAGAGATTTAAAATAGACTATTAGGTCTACCTTGTAAAAGGATTTGATTGATCCACTTGTTAGGATGAAGCAGTAGTAGATCTTTGATCTACAACTTAGTTTTCTTAATGTGATTCCTTTTTGTACTAATCACCTTTCTATGATAGATATGTCTCTCCTACTTCTTATGTTTTTATGGCCTTTTCAATTTTCTCCTTCTATTTTTCTTTGATGTAATTTTCATTCATATCTTCATATTTTCACACATACATACATACATCCATATTTGCATTGGATATAATACATTGCATTACATATATATCAATCCAATTATACACATTACAAAGTTAGCCATCATACAAGTTAACACAAATGTGACAAAGTTGGCTTTCTAAAGACTGACTCAGTGAGGTTTTGATACTCAGCATCCACTATCAATACTCAATATCGTCATGCACTCAATAGACATAGAAGCTCAGTCCATACTGGTCACTTCCAAGTAGTCCTAAACTTAGTCTACATTGGTGACTTGGTAGACATTGTGAAACTTGTCATCTAAATTAAGTTTCTTGATTTTATTGCATGACTCGATAAATATTCTCACCTTGAGTTTGGTATACACTGAGTCTCTTGGTCAACACTTAAGCTCAGTTAACACTGGATTCTCATCACATACACTGTGAACTTGGTAAACACTGCACTACTTAGTAACCATTGATAAACTCGACATCAAATGAAATGCACGGTTTACACTAATGGTCTTCACATTAACTAAATCTATATGGTAACCATTGGGATGTGTCCAAAGGACTCAATAGCAACTATAGAACTTGGTGAACAACTAAATTACATGGAAAATATTGAGAACTACACAGTGAGCTCACTAGCTATATAGAATCAAAACAAGTGTGTGTCACTAATAAACTTGACTCATATTTCAACAATCTCCCCCTTTGGCAGTAGTGACAAAAACATTTATTAGTAAAAATTGAATATTTTATATCCATCACCATGCTCGGTAGAGTATACAACTTTTGGGATTTTTCAAAATTTATTTTGTAAGGTATATATAGTATACTATACATCTTCCTACTATATACAACATGTCTTACTTATTGCAAGTTCTCCCCCATAGCATATTTCTCCTCATACTATGTGTTTCTCTATGTACATGTATTACTCCCCCATAACTTATGGCTTTCTCCAATATAAATTTTCTCCCTTTTTCTGTTAGGAATACGGTGTCTAAACCTTGTATAATTCCTATTCTTATTATTTGTTTGGTAAAATGTTTTTTTTGCAAATAATGTTGATGTGTCGACATCTTAAATTGTGTGTAAGGAGATCATGACTAAAATGGTTATGATGAACTCCTATGACACGTAAGAGCTATGTTAGGAAGATTCAATGACAGGTGAATACATGTGGCAACTAAGATATTTGAGTACTGTACACTCTACCCCAATAGTGAGGTTCGGGGCATCACCCCAAAAAAAATTTTGGGGTTCCTATTTTCTCAGAGAATGGTAAAACCCTAATATGGTTTACCTTTGGGAGTAGCCCTAAAGTGAAGCACATGTTATAAGCATTTTTAGGGTTGCAAAGAGAAGCGATGTGAAAAGGGTGTATTGTTGGTATTGCGAGTAGCTACTGGAATCTTCTATTGTTGATGTTGAACTTGCATTGCAAGTGTATTGTAACCTTGTGTTGAAGATAATACACTGTGCAGGTTTTGAAGGGGTGGGGTTGTTTTACCGAAAGGTTTTTCCCAACAGGAAAATCTTTGTGTTATGTGTTTCTTTCTTTGTCTATTTTTTGTATGCATGTTTGGGTGCAATATTGTTGTTTACATGATATTGAATCTATAAGTGTAGAAGATTTTAATAGGATTTCCATCACACTTTCCTTATGAGATTAGTGTAGGAAGCTGTTTTCGCACTTGAGTTTCCTTACAAGTGGTATCAGAGCTTAATCAACTTTTGATCCTAGTTGTTGGGTAAGGTTTTTTGAGCTAATCTCAAGTTGAGTGGGAGTCTTGTGCAGAGCATCCTGAATATTATTTGCAGATTGAGATGGCGAGTTCATCATATGGAAGAATGGAGGTGGAGAAATTTAATGGCACTAATTTTGAGTTGTGGAAACTCAAGATGGAAGACATGTTGGAAGATCATGACCTATGGGAAGTGACTACAAGTGCTAAAAGACTAGCAACTATAGCTCAAGCAGATTGGGATATCAAAGATCGTAAACCTAAGGGTCTCATAAGACTCTATTTAACTAATGCAATCCTTCTAAATGTTCTAGATGAGAAAACTGTTAGGAACCTGTGTGTTCCTTCTGTTTATTTTGTTAGAGTAGAGTTGTTGGACGCATATGCTTTGTAAGTCGTCCCGTGAGTTTATTTTATTATCCCACATGCATAGGTAGTATTACTTTTCTAGATCGTACCCAGTATATAAGAATAGGTTGAGGCCCTTGATGGGCACGGACGAATTTATTGTATTGAGCTTGCTCAAAGGAGGTTACCCCCTCGAAGTGGCCTGCGATCAGTAGATTTATTCTGAGTTCTGCTATCACTTTGTATTCTGTTATTTCGAGCATTCTCACGATATTGCTATAAGGAGGTTCTTCTCATCTGGTATCAGAGCACTCTCTTGGGCTCGCTGGGTGGAAATTACATCAAATTTTTTTCTGTCGTGGCCTTCAGGTTCCTCTCACTTCTAATATCTCTTGTTATTGCAATAACTCTTTTCAGTTGTTCTGTCTGAGTGAATTTTTCTGTTTTTTAGTCATAGCTTCCTTGTTTGCTTTCTGTTTCTGCTCATACTTCCGCAGAACGTCTGCAATATCATTTCGCATACTTCCTTCCTTGGCGACCCAACCCCAAATTTTACATATCAAAGCCCTAAATCCCTCATTTATCTAATTTTAGGGTTTGCCCTATCTTTTTCACCTCTCATCCAATCGCCACCAAACTGAGCCACAAGATTCAATTCCTCATTTTGCTCCCTTATCCCTCTTGGACTGTTCGCCTCATTTCGCCTCCCTACCCTTGAAACCCTCATTTTTCTTTTTCCCTTGTCCCCAGATAGTCTCCCACCACCCGTCGAACACCCATTTCCTATATGAGTTTTACCCAAATCCAAGTTTGCCGTAACTAAAAAAGTTTTTGTTTCTCATCTTCTACCCATTTCAAAAAAAAAAAAAAAAAAAAAAAAAAAAAAAAAAAAAACCTTGTTTTATGGTTGTTACGCGTACAGGAGCAAAAATCATGGAAGAGGAAATTGCATCCCTCAAAACCAGACTTCAAGATCTGGATGACAAAATTCTAGGTCTTAACTTTCAGCAGTCAGCCATGAGCCGAAACCATTCAGGAGATACTGGGTCCTCTTCTGGCGATTTCCGTGGACCAAAGCTTGATTTTCCACGCTTCGATGGTTCTGATCCGACTGGATGGATCTATAGGGCAGAGCAGTATTTCAGCTTGCATAATACTTTGGATAACCACAAAGTCTCCCTTGCATCTTTTCATTTGGAACATGAAGCTCTTCAATGGTTCCGTTGGTACATCAAGGCTAATGTAGGCCCAACGTGGAGCGAATTGTGCACCCTCATTTTGGAGCGCTTTGGCCCTAGTTCCTTTGATGATTTCATAGGAGCACTCACTAAACTGCGTCAAACAGGCATTGTAAGAGAATACCAGACAGAGTTTGAAAAATTAGCTAATCACACAGAGGGCTTGTCTGATGAATTCTTCCGTAGTTGTTTTCTCAGTGGTCTGAAGGATGCACTTCGCTCAGAAGTCAAAATGTTTCGACCTACTACAATGATGGAAGCCCTTGGGTTGGCTAAGTTAGCGGAAGACAAGATTAGTGCTCTACAACGCTCCAGACCTAATTTTGTTCCATTCAGAAATACAGGTTCTCACAACCCTCCAGTCATACCAGCTCCCAGAACTACTCCGATCAAGCACTTGTCTGAAACAGAGATGCGAGTTAGGCGAGACAAAGGGCTTTGTTATAATTGTGATGAGAAATGGTCTCGGGGCCATAGATGTGTTCAGCAAAAGCTCTATCTCTTGGATGTGGATTCTCCACCGGAACTGGAAGAATATGTAGATGCTCAGGAAACAGTGGATGCTGAGGTTGAGCCTCACCAGCCTGAACCTCCTTCCCCAGAAGCTCCACCAGAGATATCTGTCCATGCTTTGGCAGGAGTCACGACTCCACAAACCATGTGGGTCTAGGGTTTCTTCAAGAAGATCCCTCTTACTATACTCATTGATTCTGGTAGCACTCATAACTTCATTGATCCACGAATAGCCAAACAGGCTGATTGCTTTATCCATCCCTGCTCTAGCTTTGAAGTCATGATTGCCAATGGGGGCACTTTACCTTGTAAAGGGAAATGTCGCAATGTGCGTCTCTCTATTGGAGATTATAACATGCGCTCTGACATGTTTGCCTTACCCTTAGGTGGCTGTGATGTGGTTTTGGGTGCCTAATGGTTACGCACTCTTGGCCCCATTCTCTGGGATTTTGCTGAACTTTGGATGCAGTTTTCAGCCGAGGGGCACCAACACACTTTGAAAGGCTTACAACCAGGGTCTCTCAGCATCATCAGTTCACACCGTATGGAAAAACTTCTTAAGAAGAATTCACATGGTGTCATCGCTCAGCTCCATTCCATTCAGATGCAGCCATCAGCAGTCTCTAGCACTCCTGCCGATCTCCAACACATTTTGGACAAGTATTCTGGTATATTTGCTGAACCTGTGGGATTACCTCCTTCTCGCCCAGAGGACCACCGTATTCAGCTCCTTCCTGGCAGTGTTCCGCCCAACATCAGGCCCTACCGCTACCCATTTCATCAGAAGACCGAAATCGAGATACTTGTCCGTGACTTACTGAAGCAAGGTATTATTCGCCCTAGTACCAGTTCCTTTTCTTCTCCAGTTCTGCTTGTTTGCAAAAAAGATGGGTCATGGCGACTCTGCATTGATTTCCGAGCACTTAATCATCTCACTATAAAGGACAAGTTTCCCATTCCAGTTGTTGATGAACTTCTTGATGAACTTCATGGGGTTCATTTTTTCTCCAAGTTAGATCTTCGTTCTGGGTATCATCAAATTCAGGTTAATGAGGAGGATATACCTAAAACTGCCTTCCGCACACATGATGGTCACTATGAATTTTTAGTCATGCCCTTTGGCCTCACGAATGCTCCTTCCACATTTCAGGCAGTGATGAATAACATATTTCGACCATACCTCCGGAAATTCATTCTAGTCTTCTTTGATGATATCCTCATATATAGCAAAACTTGGGCTGAGCATCTCCATCATCTGGAGCTTGTCTTGCAACTTCTCTCTGATCATCAACTCTGTGCAAAACTATCTAAATGTGTGTTTGGCCAGGAGGAAGTGGAGTATCTCGGGCATATTGTTGCACACCATGGAGTGCGGGTGGATCCTACAAAAATAGATGCCATGAAAACTTGGCCGCATCCTAAAACTCTCAAGAGCCTTCGGGGTTTTTTGGGGTTGACTGGCTACTACCGCAAGTTTGTCAAAGATTACGGGAAAATTGCAGCACCATTGACAGCTCTGTTAAAAAAGGATGCCTTCTCCTGGACCCCTGTTGCTGAGACTGCATTTGAACAACTGAAACAGGCTATGTGCAGTACACCTGTTCTCGCGATGCCAGATTTTTCCAAACCCTTCACTATTGAGAGTGATGCTTGCGGCAATGGATTGGGTGCTGTTCTCCTGCAAGATGACCATCCTATTGCGTTCACTAGCAAAGCCCTCTCTGGTAAGAATCTAGCCCTCTCTACTTATGAAAAAGAAATGATGGCTATTTTGCATGCTGTACAGAAGTGGCGGCCATACCTCTTAGGGAGTCATTTTTGCATCAGAACCGATCACCAAAGTCTGAAATACTTCCTGGAACAACGGGTATCCTCTCCTACACAACAGAAATGGGTCAGCAAACTCATGGGGTATGATTATGAGATCACCTACAAGAAGGGTAAGGAGAATATTGTGGCAGATGCTCTTTCTCGCACATTTGATAATCAAGCTTCCCTTTTCGCTATTTCTAAGCCCATTCCCAATTGGTTAGCGTCTGTTCAGCAGGGCTATGACAGTGACTCTTCTTTATCTCAAATCATTCACCAGCTAGCCACTAATCCTTCTGCTATACCACATTACTCTTGGGATGGTGCTTCTCTTCGATACAAGGGTCGGCTAGTGCTTCCTCAGAACCCAGCTCTACATCAGGCTATTTTTTATGAACTCCATGCTTCTCCTTCAGCAGGGCACTCAGGCTTCCTCAAAACTTATGAGCGAGCAAGGAGAAACTTCTTTTGGAAAGGAATGAAACAGACGATTCAACAGATGGTGGCTGAATGTGATACTTGCCAACGCCACAAGGGTGAAACGACCCTCCTTCCTGGCTTGCTCGAACCATTGCCCATCCCTACACGGATTTGGACTGATATTTCTATGGATTTCATTGAAGGGCTTCCTAAATCTGGTGGCAAGACAGTGATCTTGGTTGTGGTTGATCGTCTCTCGAAATATAGTCATTTTTGTGCCCTTAGCCACCCCTATACTGCCTCCTCTGTTGCACAAATCTTCATGGACCAGATATTTCGTCTTCATGGACTCCCTTCTTCCATTGTCTCTGATCGTGATGCAACTTTTACCAGTCATTTTTGGACTGAACTGTTTCAGAAAACTGGCACCAAACTGAAGATGAGTTCGGGCTATCACCCACAAACTGATGGTCAAACGAAAATTGTCAATAAATGCTTGGAAACTTATCTTCGTTGCTTCACTTCCGAACAGCAACATCAGTGGGCCAAGTGGCTCCCTTTAGCTGAATGGTGGTACAATACCTCTTACCACATTGCCTCTAAAATGACTCCATATGAAGCAATCTATGGTCAGGCACCTCCAGTGCTCCTTCCCTACACTCCCAACAGCTCACCAGTCCAGGCAGTTGACATAGTTCTCCGCAGCAGGGATCAAATTCTTCGTACCTTACAGGATAATCTTCACATGGCCCGTAATCGGATGAAACAACAAGCAGATCAACACCGTTCTGAGCGCTCATTTCAAGTTGGGGATATGGTTTTTCTTCGTCTACAGCCATACAAACAATCCTCCCTAAAGCTGAAAGGGCGTCATAAGCTGGCCCCAAAATTTTATGGGCCTTATCAGGTTCTGCAGAAGATTGGTTCAGTTGCTTATAAACTGGAACTTCCTCCTTCTTCCCGCATTCATCCAGTCTTTCATGTTTCTTGTCTAAAGAAAGTTCTAGGTACCACTGTCAGAGCACAAACTACTCTCCCTGAAATGGATACGGAAGGATCCATTATCCTGGAGCCGGTGGCAATCATTGACCAGCGCACTCGCCAGCTTCGCTCTCGCTCCATCTCTGCGGTCTTGATTCAGTGGCATGGCATGCAACCAGAGGATGCTACCTGGGAACCCCTTCTTCAGATTCAACAACAATTTCCACACCTTAAGCTTTGAGGACAAAGCTTTTTTCTAAGGGAGAGGGGATGTTAGGAACCTGTGTGTTCCTTCTGTTTATTTTGTTAGAGTAGAGTTGTTGGACGCATATGCTTTGTAAGTCATCCCGTGAGTTTATTTTATTATCCCACATGCATAGGTAGTATTACTTTTCTAGATCGTACCCAATATATAAGAATAGGTTGAGGCCCTTGATGGGCACGGACGAATTTATTGTATTGAGCTTGCTCAAAGGAGGTTACCCCCTCGAAGTGGCCTGCGATCAGTAGATTTATTCTGAGTTCTGCTATCACTTTGTATTCTGTTATTTCGAGCATTCTCACGATATTGCTATAAGGAGGTTCTTCTCAAAAACTACATATAGTTTGTGAGAGAGACTTGGGGTCATGTATCAGGCCAAATCTTTGGTGAACAAGTTGTTCCTGAGGAAGAAGTTGTATTCTCTACGAATGGAGGAAGGTGGATCCTTAACAAATCATTTAAATGCATTTAATCTGCTAGCTACATAGTTGACATCAGTTGGTCTCAAGTTAGAGGAGGAGGATCGTTGCTACACACTTTTGTGTTCTTTACCAAATTTATGGGACCATCTTGTAATGGCTCTCAAAAGCACATTAGTCACCTTCAAAATGGATGATGTGGTGTCTTCGCTGCTATCAGAGGAGATGAGGAGAAAGGCTTCCATTTTAGAAAAAAAGCCCTTGCTGTTCGTAGGAGATCCACGAAAAGAGAAAAGAAAACTGAAAATAACTCTGACAATAAGGGTAGATCGAAATCTCGTGGGAATTCAAAGACTTCCAATAAGTCCAAGGCAAAATGTTGGAACTGTAATAAGATTGGGCACTTTTGTAAAGACTATAAAGAGCCTAAGAAGAAGAAGAAAGTCTCAAATTCTGGTTCTGAAAAATCTCAAGAAGATGGTGATGCATTCATCATAGCTTTGGCAGCCCATGCATCTGATGATGTGTGGTTGGTTGACTTGGGTGCATCTTTTCACATGACCTCTCATCAAAACTAGTTTTCTAAATATGAAGAGTTCGATGGTGGAAAGGTGTACTTGGCTAATGATTCTCACCTAAAGATAGTTGGACGCGAAAGGGTCACTATCAAATTTCTTGATGGACGAGTAAAGGGAATCAATGGAGTTATGCACATTCTAGGTTTGGCATGAAACCTATTATCTGTAAGTATGCTAAATGATGTAGGTGTGCAAGTTGTTTTTTCTAAAGATGGATGTAAGATGATGAGAGGAGCTATGGTGCTTGCTAAGGGTACTAGGAGAGGTACTTTGTTTCAGCTTGATGCACACATTTCTCAGTGTAATAGTTCTTCTGTTTCAAAGAAGAGAGTAGCTATCACTTCATCCCCACCATCTGAACGAGCAGTAAAGAAGATTGTGGTTAGTGGTTCTGATGGTAGTGCAACAAGTGTACCTAAGGGTGCAAACACTTTGGAAGGAAAGCTTCCTATAGAAAAGACAATGTTGTGGCATTTGAGATTTGGTCACATTGGTGAGAAGGGTCTCAAAACCCTGGAAAAAAAAAAATCTCGTTGAGGGGTTAAATAATTGCAATCTCGAGTTCGACTTTTGTGAACACTGTGTATATGGTAAACAAAATCATGTTTAGTTTTACTCTAGTTCTCACAATTCTTCTAATGTTTTGGATCTTATTCATTCTGATGTATTTGGTCCTGTAAAAATTCCTTCAATCTCCAAGTCTGTATTTTTTGTATCTTTCATAGATGATTATAGTAGAAGGACATGGATTTATTTCCTTAAAAGTAAGACACAATTTTTTAGTTGATTCAAGGAATTTAAAGCCCTTGTATAGAATCAGACTAGTAAGAAGATTAAGTGTGTGATAACTGACAATGGTGGTGAGTTTTGCTCAGCAAAGTTTGAACAGTTCTATAAAGAACAAGGTATTAAGAGGTATAAGACAAATCCTTATACCCTAGAGAAAAATGGAGTTATAAAGAGAATGAATAGGACACTGATGGAGAAGGCTAGGAGTATGCTTAGTGGAAATGGTTTAGAACAAAGGTTTTGGGCCGAAGTTGTGGCCACTGCTTGCTATCTGGTTAACAGATCTCCTACATCAGCCCTTGTTGGTAAGACACCCATGGAGGTGTGGTCGGGTAAGAAGCCTTCAATTAGACATCTTCATGTTTTTGGTTGTGAAGCTTATGCACATGTTCCAATGGAGAAAAGATCTAAGTTGGAAAAAAAAAGCTGTTAAATGTATTTTCATCAAGTAAAATGCTGGTGTGAAAGGATACAAGCTTTGGGATCCTGTGACTAGTAAGGTGTTGTATAGAAGAAATGTTATTTTTAACGATTTAACATCTTCTCCTATTGTGATACAACCAGATGAAAAAGAAAAGGAAAAGGATGTTGTTCAGTTGCCTCCTACCCCTGAGAAGACTGAATAGAGAGACCATGTTGGGTCTAATGATGAGGAGAGCTCTTACATCTCTAATAGTTCAAAAGAAGAGGAAGAACAACCTCAACCTCAGCCCTTGAGGAGATCCACGAGAGAAAGAAAGTAACCAGAAAGGTTTGGTTATTCTATGTTAGATTCTAGTTGTGCTTTTGCCTTGATTACTAACACTGATGAGCCTAGATCTATGAAAGAGGATTTGGGCATGGAAGATGTAGGTTCCTAGATTGAGGCTATGGATGATGAGATGGCTTTATTAGAGAAAAACAAAACATGGGACCTTGTGCCTTTTCCTAAAGGGAGAAAATATGTTGGCTATAAATGGGTGTTCAAGAAGAAATTTTGTGCAGATGGCAGTATTGAAAGGTACAAAGCTAGATTGGTTGCAAAGGGGTATTCACAAGTAGAGGGAATAGATTATGGTGAAATATTCTCTCCTCTTGCAAAATTGACATCCATTAGATTTCTGTTATCTCTTGCTGCATCATATGATTTAGAGATAGAACAGATGGATGTGAAGATAGCTTTCCTTCATGGTGATTTGGAGGAAGAGATTTATATGTCACAGCCTAAGCACTACATCGTTAAAGGTAAAGAATCCTTAGTGTGCAGATTAAAGAAATCTCTATATGGTTTGAAGCAATCTCCTAGGATGTGGTACCTTAAGTTTGATGCCTTTGTGTTGTCAATTGGATTTGTAAGATCAAAATCAGGTCATTGTGTTTATTTCAGAATTGAAAATGATCGCCTTCTTATTGTTGCATTATATGTTGATGATATGTTGTTGTTTGGGAAGGGTAAGGGTATGATTTCTTATTTTAAATCTTAGTTGTCAGCATAGTTTGAGATGAAAGATCTTGGGGCAGCTAGGTACATCTTGGGTATGGAAATCAGTAGAGACAGGTCTAACAAAAAACTTTGGTTGAGTCAGAATAAGTATGTGAAGTCTGTGTTGGACAGGTTCAACATGGCAGATTGTAGACCACTATGTGTTCCTATTCTTGTGGGAACAAAGTTATCTGTAGATGATTGTCCAAAATCTCCTAGTGAGGTGGAGGACATGAGTAGAGTACCTTATGCTAGTGCAGTTGGCAGTCTTATGTATGCTATGGTCTGTACTAGACCAGACATTGCCCAAGCAGTGGGAGTCTTGAGTTGATTTATGGCTAACCCTGGATGGGTACATTGGGATGTAGTTAAGCAAGTATTAAAATATTTGAGGGGTACATCAGATTACTCCATATGTTATCATGGTAACTCTTCTAGATCTCTGCATTCAGTTTGTATTCATGGGTTTGTGGATTTAGATTGGGCAGGTGATATTGACCGCAGGAGATCCACCAGTGCTTATGTGTTTGGTGGTGCCATCAATTGGATGAGTAAGCGAAAACCTATAATTGCTTTGTCCACTACAGAAGCTGAGTACATGGCTGCTACTCATGCTTGTAAGGAAGCCATTTGGCTTAAGAGATTGTGTTTTGATGTTGGTGTTGATGCAGAATAGATTACTATTTGGTGTGATAGTCAAAGTGCTATTTGCCTTGCAAAGAATCCAACTTTCCATGCTAGAACGAAGCACATTGATGTGCAGTATCACTTTGTGAGAGATATGGTGGAAGATGGAAAGGTAAATTTGGAAAAGGTAGATACTGTGAAGAATGTTGCAGTTGCATTAACAAAACTAGTGGGCACTAAGAAGTTTAGATGGTGTTCGGAGTCTATGGGCCTTTTGGCCTATAGTGGTTAGTTCCTGTTATGTTCCTGTTGCTCTTACAAGGTGTTCAACAAGTGGGAGAATGTTAGGAATAAGGTGTATCAACCTTGTATAATTCCTATTCTTATTATTTGTTTTTTAAAATATATTTCTTGCAAATAATGTTGATGTGTCGACATCTTGAATTGTGTGTAAGGAGATCATGACTAAAATGGTTATGATGGATTCCTATGACACGTAAGAGCTATGTTAGGAAGATTCAATGATAGGTGAAGACATGTGGAAACTAATATATTTGAGTACTGTACACTCTATCCCAATAGTGAGGTTCAAATGTTTTTGGGGTTCCTATTTTCTCGGAGAATGGTAAAACCCTAATACGATTTACCTTTGGGAGTAGCCCTAAAGTGAAGCGCATATTATAAGCATTTTTAGGGTTGTGAAGAGAAGCGATGTGAAAAGGGTGTATTGTTGGTACTGCAAGTAGCTACTGGAGTCTTCTGTTGTTGATGTTGAACTTCAATTACAAGTGTATTGTAACCTTGTGTTGAAGATAATACATTGTACAGGTTCTAAAGGGGTGGGGTTGTTTTACCGAAAGGTTTTTCCCCACCAGCAAATCTTTGTGTTATGTGTTTCTTTCTGTATCTATTTTCTATATGCATGTTTGGCTGCAATATTGTTGTTTACATGATATTGAATCTATAAGTGTAGAAGATTTTAATAGGATTTGCATCATACTTTCCTTATGAGATTATTGTAGGAAGCTATTTCTGCACTTGAGTTTCCTTACATTTTTTATAGTAATGCCAAAGCTTTATTCTATTTTATTTACATAGAAACACCAAAATGAGAAAAAAATTTAGAATGTATGTTAAGATTGATTGCCAAAGTTTTGTCCTAATTTTCCTGCAAGACCTTACATGTATGAAGTGCAATTTGTACTTCTACTAACAATTCTATCATGGGGTCCACAATAAAGAAGTTATTGTCATGGATTAGAGTTTTTGAATATACAATATGTTTTTTTAGTGTATCCATGCTGGGAAGGATCATGTTCTATATGCCAATCAATGTGGATCTGATCCTCGCTTCTTCCCTTAGCAATTCTACTTGCATTTCTAACAAGAAACTTATTTTCTTGAAGTTTATAGAGCTTGAACTGGGGTCAAGTTGCAGCTGTTGAGCACTAGCCTTTAGATCTTAATTTATTTTGTACAATTTATCCTTTATTTCCTTTGTAAAACTAGAAACATCACATAGCTTCCCAAAAGGTGATGACACATTTGAAAATGATGTTTCTAAATTTCCCAAAATTTTAGAGAGCTCTACTTGATGAATGAAAATCTGTTGAGCAATGTGCTCTAGCACTTTATTGTTAAACTTATTTTTAGTCGTCTCCACTAGCTTATCTTGTCCATAAGTGTCTTCATTAAATTTATAGACTTATTTTTCTAGCTGATACAAAATAGGTTGAGAAGAATCAATCTTAATTCCAATAGCCTCTACCAAAATGTTTTTAGCATCTTCAATTATCATATACTCTTTAGCTCTCTCCTCTCTTAGCCTTTGTTGTTTAGCTTTCATTAGGAGGAGTTCACCAAATGTCTGCATTTGGTTTGGAGTAAGCTTGTAAATATCCCAATTGGGGATTACTATTTCCTTATCTAAATCAATGTCTTCTTCTATCTCCTTTCCTTTTCCCAAAAATTTTGTGCTTGATTGAGCCTTGGGCTTAACTATCCTTGCACTTATTGCTTTTGTATCCAAAAAATGAAATAATGGTAGAGATACTAGGGTTTGTAGTAAAAATTAATATTGTACTGACTGAAGGAATACTTATAGAAGTGCCTGAGGAACCCAAAATTGATGTGCTCAAAATTGAAGAAGTCAAAACTGGAGTACTTAACTCAATAGATGAAGTGTTGGTTTTTTGAAACAACACGGTTCCAAATTACCTTGATGAGAACAAAATACATCTAGGGGTAGTTACTTCCCATCCTTGACATACCCTTTTAGACACTAGGCCAACTATAAGGCTAGACCCTTCTTCTACTTCAGGCTCTACAAAACCTAGGTAGGTGGACCTCATATTCAATTTATATGGTACTAGTGCTAAAATATTTTCCAAAATCTAACAAAGTAGATAAAAACCCTTAATCTCCTATACTTATGCAATCACAAAGATGTGTAGTAGTAAATTGCAACTCTATGAAATTCAAAAGCTAAGTGGGGACATCCTTTTCAACTCTTCAACATGAAAAGGAAAGGTAAATGATGTTGAATATCAACAAAAATCCCAAATATGTAGCAGTAAGAACAAATGATCCTTTAGCTGATCAATGCCTTATCTATTGGGAAATTCCATGAATCAAATTCATACATCTATGATATCAATGATGTATTCCATACACCCAAATATCATATCTATCTAATCACTTTTTGAATCAGAGATTAGTGTTCATAAAGACCTCATTCTTATAAATTATCCTTCTCAAAATAACTAGCAATCCTATCAAGCACATCAAGCATTTACTTGGCCCTTTGTTCCAATAGAAAAACATATTAGACATACAACCTTAAAGGGATTAAAATGAATCTTAGTTCTTTGTCCTTAAATCACATAAGGTTACATATTATAGAGATAGGAGATAAGAATAAGAATGAAACTAAAGAAATTCTTGCTCATTTGTATTCATTTCTTTGAAACTATACATTTAGATGCATGAAATAAAAACACCTAATGGATCTAAACTTTCTATATTATCTTCACTACTGCTATCTGATCCAGGGGATGAAAATTACTGAAAAGTAAAATGTCCCCAATGCTTCAAGAATCAACATCATTACAAGTGTGCACAATTTTGACTCCAACATAACTTGAACGATCAAAATTGGAGTTCAAGTGCAAAAATTATGACTGGTCAAAATTTGGTCAAACTGGGACCAAAGGTCGTAAAAGGGTGAAAAAATAATCATCTCAAAAGTATTTGACAATGGATTCCAAATGAAAGAGCTCGTCAAAATCTTTCCAATGGTGTTCGTTTCATCAAGAACGGAGATCGGATATAAAAGTTATGATGGTTTCAAATTCCAGTAAAAGTATGGATTTCGATGACATCAACATGACATCACGAAATCATAAAGAGAGGGAAAACATTCAAATTTGAATTAAAATAGCTTTTTAATTTGAATTAAAGGAATGAGATAATGGGAGTTGAACTCCTAACCATTGGCCTCCTAAAATTAAGGCCAACCAATGGGCTATTTATGGGATATGTAATATTAAGGGAAGAGTTTTATCTATTGATAACAAATCTGCCCAAGCTTATTTAATTAGGGGTATTTGTTGAAAACAAACCCTTAATTTTGGTGTCAAATCATATCCAAATAATGGTAAAAGGGGTAAATTCGAAATATGTAACCAAAATGGGGGATTTTGTTAGTTAATTGTTTTAGCCCATTTTTGGCTAAATTTGATGTATAAAATGGGGGTAGTAGGCTTTGGAAAGGCATCCAGGTGATGAGAAGGAGATTATGATTTTGGAGACTTGATGATTATTCCTGCACATTGGAGAGTAATGCTGTAATTGTGCTTGAAGGGAAGATCTTGAACACTTGTAATTGATTTTGGAGAAAATCGGATTGGTCCCTCTATTGGAGTAGGACCCGGAGATGTAGTCTGACCCGCGGATGAACTCCGTTATCAATCGTGTTTTGCCTTATGTCTCTCTACTCTCTTTCTTTCAGTCATTACCTTTTTACGCTTTGTTCATTTCAGCATTTAAGTTGTGTTAATTTTCTAATTAACGCTTTGAAATTTTACTTTATGAAATAATGTTAAGCATTCCTCTGTAATAGTCCTAGATCCTAATCAGATCAAATTTGGTATCAGAGCTTTTGTTGGACTAGTATTGCAGATTTGAATGTTAACAAGATCCAGGATTGAGAAAGGAAAAGGAATGCTTGAGGAATACAATCCTGAGATTGGAAAACAAAGGACTAAACCATCATCACAAATGGCAGATGAAGGTGGACAAGCTTCTCAAGATAAGAGTATTCAGAAGACTCTTCAAAATTTGTAGACAATGGTAGAGGTTTTGGTACGAGAAAGAGAAGAGAAGATGCAAAGACGTGCAACTCAAAAGGACAAAGGGAAAAAGAAAGGAGCTGATCGTGATCCACCAAAGACACCTCCATCTTCTCCTTCTTCTCCCTCTTCTCCTTCTTCCCCCTCTTCTCCTTCTTCTACCCATTCTGAGTCTTCTAATATTTTTAAGCGTGGACATAAGCCTCGAATCAAGTTGGATGTAAAATTTGACTTGCCAAAATATTGTGGGGAGTTAAATGCCGAGAAACTAGATGATTGGATTCTGCAAGTAGAAGTCTACTGTAGAGTTCAAAACCTTGTAGATGATGTTGACAGAATTCAGTTAGCCACTCTTCGTTTAGGTGGTGTAGCCCTAACTTGGTGGGAGAGTAGGTCTCGGGATGAAACTTCACAACATGGTAAGTTTAGTTTGTCTTGGTCAGAATTTGTTACTACTTTAAAAAAGCAATTCTACCCCCTAGGCCATATGCAACAGTTAATGATGAACTGGCAACATTTTAGGCAAGGGAAAGGTCAGTCTGTCCAGGATTACACCCATGAATTTCACAAAAAGGCTATTTCATTAAATGTCCCATTGTATACCCAGAAAACCTTACTCAAGTATATAGGTGGTCTTCATTCTTACCTAAGGCATTCTATTCTCATCCTGAATCCTTGTAATTTGGATGAAGTATGTGTCCAGGCAACACATTTAGAATCAAGGGGTAAGGGTACTTTCATAGATAAGTTTGATAAAAAGCCATCTAATTCCGAGGAAAAGTCCAAAGGAAAAGGAAAGGGTAAAAAGATAGCAACAATAAAGAAAGAGGGTGAGAAACCCACATGCTCACATTGCAAGAAAGAAGGGCATGATGATTCTAAGTGCTGGAAGTTGCATCCTGAAAAGAGGCCAAAGCGATATGGTGGAAACAAAGGCAAACAAAAGACTGCTGCTGTAATTCAACAGGATCTTGGATCTGACTCCGGAGATGAGACAAAGATTGTTGCTACCAGGATTCAAGGTAAAGGAAAAGGTATATCTCTTTCATCAGCTCCAAGTTCTTCTAGCATAAGTGCAAGTACAAGTAAAGAATCTTCTCCTAAGAATGATAAGCAAAGGAATGAATTATTTCACATTCGAGTTGTTATCAAGCATAATAAGGTTGATACATTATTCGATACGGGTTCCCAAGTTAATTTGATATCTAAGGAAGTTGTTAAAAAGCTTAACTTGACTACAACACCTCATCCAAAACCATACCCTCTTGGATGGGTTTGCAATGATGCACAGTTACAGGTAACTAAACAATGCAAGTTAAGATTTGCTATCACTACAAACTTTGTAGATGAGGTAGAAGCTAATGTAGTCCCTTTAGATATATGTGGTCTCGTACTTGGGAGTCCCTATTTGTTTGATCTCCAAGCTATCTTTTATAGGGGGGAAAATAAATATCATTTGTTTAAAGACAAGATTGAATACATTGTATGGGCACATAAGGTTAAGACTAATCTGGCATTAGTCAATGCTGGTCAAATGAAAAGGTTAGTCAACTCTAGTAAGAATTTTGTGTTGATGATTGTAAAAGCCAAAGAAGATGAAATATCTGAGGCATTTAGGGGATGTGATCCAAAACATAAGGCTGAAATGGTCAAAGTTGTTTCTGCTTACGATGACTTGTTTCAGGAACCAAAGGGATTGCCTCCTAAAAGAGAGATACAACATGAGATTCAGTTGCAGCAAGATGTGCCACTTCCTAATATCAGTATGTATTGTTTATCAGTCTTGCAGAATGAAGAAATTAAGAAGCAAGTTCAGGAGCTAGTCGAGAAAGGAGTTATCCGTCCTAGTACTTCTCCTTGTGGTTCTCCTATTGTGTTGGTTCCAAAGAAAGATGGGACTTGGAGAATGTGCATTGACTACAGAGCTCTGAACAAGATAACGGTAAAGAACAGGTACCCTCTTCCTAGAATTGATGATTTACTTGATCAGTTGAAACATGCAATTTATTTCACTAAGCTAGACTTACGTAGCGGATATCATCAAATAAGAATTGCAGAAAGTGATATTTGGAAAACTGCTTTTAAGACAAAACAGGGACTTTATGAGTGGTTGGTTATGCCATTCGGGCTTTGTAATGCACTAGCTACGTTCATGAGAGTCATGAATGATGTCTTTCGTCCTTTTATTGATGATTTTGTCATAGTTTATTTAGATGATATTCTTGTATTCAGTAAGTTTTGGGATGATCATGTAACTCATGTAAAGGAAGTATTTGATATACTGAGAAAAGAAAAAATCTATGTAAAGATGTCAAAATGCGAATTTGCAAAGACATCCTTAGTGTACTTAGGCTATGTCATAGGAGATGGTCAATTGAAAGTAGACCCTGCGAAGGTCGAATGTATTGTAAAATGGCCTAAGCCAAGTACAGTTACAGAAATCAGGAGTTTCTTAGGTGCAGTTTAGTACTGGAGGAAGTTCATTGCAAACTTCTCTTTTATTGCATCATCGTTGCATGCATTGACCAGTACCAAGGAAACTTTTCAGTGGGGAGGTCCACAACAAAAGGCTTTCGACACTTTGAAGGAAAAGTTGAGTACTGCACCAGTGTTAGCTCTACCAGATTTACATCAACCATTTGAGATTGAGACAGATGCGAGCGGGTTTGCCATGGGAGCTGTACTCATGAAAGGAAGTAAACCAGTCTGCTACCACTCTGAAACTTTTTCAGGAGTAGTAAGTAACTATCCCACTTATGATAAAGAACTTTATGCTTTAGTTCAGAGTGTTAAAAAGTGGAAACATTACTTAATGGGAAAGGAAACTATAATCCACACTGATCACCAACCACTACAATATTTGCACTCACAATCTAAGTTGCAACAAAGTAGGCACTTTAGGTGGATGGGTTTTCTACAACAGTTTCATTTGGTAATTAAGTATAAGAAGGGTTCCCATAACAAAGTAGTAGATATGCTGTCTAGACCTCCTATTCAGAATGCTTTGATAATCCTTCAAAATAGTTCTATGGTTCATGAAAGTTTTCAAGAACAATATGCTAATGATGAGAACTTTAAGGATATCTATGCAGCTTTAATCCAGGGTAAACATGTAGAAGAGAAAGATTACTATGTGCAGGATAATTTGTTGTACCACTTGGGAAAATTATGTATTCCTAGAAATGAAAAAGCACATGTAATCCGTGAAGCACACACCTCATTGATTGCAGGACATTTCGGGGTAAGTAAGACATTAGCTCAATTGCAAAAATATTGTTATTGGCCTCGTATGCAGGAAACTATCACTAAGTATATAAAAGGATGTGTAATGTGTGCAACCAGCAAACCAAGTAATAGGAAATTGGGTTTGTACACACCACTACCTGTACCATCCCATCCATGGGAAAGTGTGTCTATGGACTTTGTGGGAGGTTTACCTATGTCTAGGAAGGGTCATGATTATTTGTATGTAGTAGTTGATCGATTCAGCAAAATGTGTATTTTAATGCCTTGTAAAAAGCAAGTTACTGCTGAACTGACTGCTCATTTGTACTTTCAAAATGTATGGGTTCATTTTGGGTTACCCACTTCTATTGTATCAGATCAAGATTCTCGATTCTTAGGGGAATTTTGGTCATCTTTGTGGGGACTCATGGACACTAAGCTGAAGAAGAGTACAACCTTCCATCCACAAACTGATGGAAAGACAGAGGTAGTGAACAGGACAATTGTGCATCTACTTAGAGGCTATTGCAACAAACATCCTAAGTTGTGGGATGAAAGTCTTCATTATGTGCAACATGCTTACAACCATGCGGCACACTCTTCTACAAAGAGGTCTCCTTTTGAGACTTGCTTCGGTTACTTGCCTAAGACACCAATGGATTTTTCTTTTGGGAAGAACGATGTTGTAGATGGATGCCATGATGCAGAAAAGGCTTTAAAGTTCATCCAGAAGGTCCAAGCAATCCATCAGGTAGTAGAAGCACAATTAGAGCAGAGCCAAGCAAAATACAAGGCTCGCCATGATAAGCATCGCATTGATCACCAATTCCAAGTTGGTGATAGAGTTTGGTTACATATCAGAAAGGAAAGAATGCAAGGTGAAGGAAGGAAGCTCAAAGCTATCAGGTATGGTCCTTTTGAGATCTTGGAAAAGATCGGTACTAATGCTTTTCGCCTTAATATTCCTCCATACATGAAAATTTACTCAGTTGTCAATGTTGAGAATCTGAAGTTGTATGAGCCTCCAATGATCTTGGATGAAGACGTTAGTGTTCAGGTTCCATCAGTTGATGACCTTTCACCAGAGTACATGTCAGAATTGCCACAAGATGTCATCCTTGATAGGAATGTCAGAACTTCAAGAAGAGGACCAGTTGAATACCTCCGAGTGGGATTGAAGGGGATGCATCCAAGCAAGGCAAGATGGATGGAGATTGGTAAAGTGAGGGAACTATACCCTCACCTTCTTTCTGAGTAATCCAAACTTTTGGAGGTCCGAAAGCTCTTTAGTGGGGAGGCTTGATCCAGGGGATGAAAATTACTGAAAAGTAAAATGTCCCCAATGCTCCAAGAATCAACATCATTACAAGTGTACACAATTTTGACTCCAACATAACTTGAACGATCAAAATTGGAGTTCAAGTGCAAAAATTATGACTGGTCAAAATTTGGTCAAACTGGGACCAAAGGTCGTAAAAGGGTGAAAAAATAATCATCTCAAAAGTATTTGACAATGGATTCCAAATGAAAGAGCTCGTCAAAATCTTTCCAATGGCGTTCGTTTCATCAAGAACGGAGATCGGATATAAAAGTTATGATGGTTTCAAATTCCAGTAAAAGTATGGATTTCGATGACATCAACATGACATCACGAAATCATAAAGAGAGGGAAAACATTCAAATTTGAATTAAAATAGCTATTTAATTTGAATTAAAGGAATGAGATAATGGGAGTTGAACTCCTAACCATTGGCCTCCTAAAATTAAAGCCAACCAATGGGCTATTTATGGGATATGTAATATTAAGGGAAGAGTTTTATCTATTGATAAAAAATCCGCCCAAGCTTATTTAATTAGGGGTATTTGTTGAAAACAAACCCTTAATTTTGGTGTCAAATCATATCCAAATAATGGTAAAAGGGGTAAATTCGAAATATGTAACCAAAATGGGGGATTTTGTTAGTTAATTGTTTTAGCCCATTTTTGGCTAAATTTGATGTATAAAATGGGGGTAGTAGGCTTTGGAAAGGCATCCAGGTGATGAGAAGGAGATTATGATTTTGGAGACTTGATGATTATTCCTGCACATTGGAGAGTAATGCTGTAATTGTGCTTGAAGGGAAGATCTTGAACACTTGTAATTGATTTTGGAGAAAATCGGATTGGTCCCTCTATTGGAGTAGGACCCGGAGATGTAGTCCGACCCGCGGATGAACTCCGTTATCAATCGTGTTTTGCCTTATGTCTCTCTACTCTCTTTCTTTTAGTCATTACCTTTTTACGCTTTGCTCATTTCAGCATTTAAGTTGTGTTAATTTTCTAATTAACGCTTTGAAATTTTACTTTATGAAATAATGTTAAGCATTCCTCTATAATAGTCCTAGATCCTAATCAGATCACTATCATACAAGAGAAAATATGTTGAAGAAAATGGTATCACAGTCATGAAAACATATCAAGAAATGGAACCAATCGGTTTCACAGTGAAAAATTGAAACCCCTACCATAAATGAGAGAAAGAAAGATATAGAAGAGGATGAATTCTCAGATCTATTCTATCTCTAACATGTGTCCACTTGAAATTTATCTCCTAGAAGTGAAAAAATATCTTTCTAATCTCTCTCTAAAACTAGTAAATCAAATCCTCTATCATTTGGCCTCCCAAAAGCATAAAATATCTCAGATATTTGATGGAATAATAACTACTTTTGATGCTAGATTTGAAATCAAGGAAAAGGTAAAAATCGGTTAAAATGATCTCTAGAGCCAAGAAAACTTTTTTAGAATTCATTTAGGCTTCAAAAAACTTCAATATTTTCCCTACAACCAATTTTGATGCTCAATGATAAATTTTGCCCATTCTGCTGAGAATGCCCTAGAAAAGATAAATCTAATTATAGAATGAACTACTGAACATATGTACAAAATTTGACTCCATATTTGGAAAATTCATTTCCTCCTAGTTCCAATGGTATATTGAAGTGCATATTTCAAACAAAAATGCACCTTTGATAACCATTTGAAAATCAAGATCCTTCTATAGCCTTTCACAACATTATTACAAAAATTTGACTTTTTCAAAAGTTTTAAACTATAGAATGATTCAAAATTTATTTTAAATGAACAGGTATGTGAATCTAATTAGGAATGTTAAAAATTTAAATTTTTAATGCAATTTTGAATTTCCCTCCAAAAGTTCATCTAGGTCAAACCTTGTTGACCAATTTGCCACATGTCATCATTTGATTGGTTAGATTCAGCACAATCACTTGGCAATCTCCATCTGGATGCCACATGGCACCATCTTATTGGCCACCTATTTTGCTATCTCATCATGCCACATCATCGGTCACTATGTCACTATCCCAGTCAACATTCTACCATGTCATCATGGCATAACAACCTTACAGCATGTGTCATTCTCTGTCACATCAGCACCTTAGGAAGTGTGCCACATCTGAAGCCTCTGTCATGTGTCAATTTTTGAATCATCCACCTTACTACCACGTGTCAATTACTGGTTGGTTGATAGGTCCACACATTTTTTTGATATCATCGGTCACCACATGTCACTTCAAGATTCATTCTTAGCACTTCCATAGGGTCCTACAACCTTGTCCTAAGATTTGTAGTTTTCTAGGAGGTCACCATGTCACTTGTTGGAAAACATCCCATTTTCCAGTGGAGCCATGATGACCACTAGATTCTGAAATTTTCTTTCAGTAGGTTTCCATGCCATTATTCTTGGGCATGTGTGTTCAAAATTAATTCTGATTGGCTCCAACTATCACCAACCAGGACAGGCCCACCACACATGGTTGAGGCTTCAAAAGCCTTTGTCTTGAAGACATTGAGCATATTACAATGAAAGGTATTTAAACATTATAATTTTCCCCTTACTACCCAATGTGGAACAAATTCCTTTTCATGGTTTTTCCTATGCTCATCCTTTTCAATGCGGGGCTCCTTATTTATGCATGGGTCTTCTATACTGCCATGGAAAGCCATGGGCTTCCCTACCTCACATGGATGTTTCACTCCCCTACATTGTCTACCACATAAAAAAAAAGTTCTAAAGATACCCTAGAAACCAAATTGAAAGATTCAACACATATATCAAAACTATTAGTCTCCTACATTTGATCTTTTGATATGGATGACTCTACTTTTTTGGTATTATTTTCCATCTCTAAAACATCACCCTTGTCATTCTCTTCACTGACACAACTAGATTTTCTCTCATCACATATTTCTCCATTTCCCATATCTATCTCACTCTAACTAATACTACCCTCAATATCACATGTAGACATTTCCTTCAAAGCATGATGAAGTCTTTTAGAAGGTGCTAATGCAATTTCATCATCTCCTAAAGCTCCCCTCAAGTGATGCTTATCAACTTTATGTGGCAAACAAATATCCTTTTGTAGTGAGATTGTAGAAGCTTGAAATTATGCCACCATTCTCTCAATATAAGTAGGATTTAAAGTCACTGGAAGACTAGATTTTCATTGAAAATCATCTATTGTAGCTGCATCCTGTTGGGCATGTTGATTTTTAGTGCTCTCCACAAGCCTTATTGGCCCCTCTTCCTTAATACTTTTCTTTGATTTTTCCATCACATCTTCTATAATATTTTCTTCTAATTTACTAGATTCCTTACCCATATGAGCTCTTAACCTTTTTACCAGTGGTAAATGTTCATTAGGATCAACCCTATCACTCTAAAGGTTGTGGAACCTTTTTGGAAAACAATGTGCATGTTTATTTTTGAGCTTTTTCTTTTCAAGAAATTCTCAAAAAAGTAAATAATGACAATTTGAATTGGCCTTCTATAAATGATTTGATGCTTCCAGATCTTGATTGTGGCACCCTTCGGAGTTTAGATAAATATCAACCTTGAAACAGTTAGATTGCTATGATAATAACTTGTATTCAGATAACTAAGACCATCTACTTAGATTTGTTATCCATCTAATTATATGCATCAATTAAAAAACACTTCAAATGCAATCTAGAAATCTCTTGAAGATTTGATGGGAATTCCTTATTTACTTCACATCTTCTAATTTCAAATGATAAGATGTCCAAGAAATTTTAATGAATACAAATCATTATAACTTTTCTTTTAAAACCAATACCTTATCAATCTAGTGAAATTAGTCGGGCCCCAAAAAGGGCTCGGCTAAAAAACATTTCATTTCTAAATAATTTGTATTCTAGACTAATCCATTGAACTTATCATACTGATTAGAATTAAGTTTGACCACTAAAAAATCTATTTAAAACTCATTTCACATCTTATCCATGAACTATCAGCTTTGTGCTAGGAGGTCCTTTGACCAACCTTAAAAATTGACCAAAACATCTAACCGGGCTTTGAAACCATACAAACTGATTATTTTTTCCACAATCAAGATTACTTTGTCAAATCTCATCTCATGATGAATTCTCAGTCAAAAGATATTGACTATCAAAGTTGCTCTTTCAAAACTACCTACAAGAAAACATGTCAGAAAACCATAAAACACATTTGGATTTGGCTTTAAAAATTGGGCAAACTAACCCTTGGGGAAATGGAAATTGGGGCATTGGTTCACTGCCATGAAGAGAGTATAAATTTTTGATTAGGAATCATGAAATATAATAGGAAAAAAATGGTGAGAGGTCAAAGTGGGCTACTAAGAATTTGCAGACTAGAAGCATTGGCAGGAAAGCAATTTTTGCAAATGGAATGGACTTGAGAAAGTGTGCAGATGGATTTTTCAAAACTAGAAAATTGGCCTACTTAAAGTATTTTTAGAGGATAACATAGTGGTATAATCCATTTTATCTCACCTATTATGGATTTGGAGAAATGACATCATGAGCAGGGGTACTAACCAATCTACATTTTAAGACACTAGTAACACTTTACAAATTACATTTGGAATCACATTTGAAAA
This sequence comes from Cupressus sempervirens, assembly GCA_028749045.1. Taxonomy (NCBI): domain Eukaryota; kingdom Viridiplantae; phylum Streptophyta; class Pinopsida; order Cupressales; family Cupressaceae; genus Cupressus; species Cupressus sempervirens. The sequence goes on from CM053784.1 coordinate 752,676,758, forward strand.
TTGATCAAATGGATTATAATAAGCTTAAAATTGAAACGTAGCAAGTCTCTAACCTGTAAAATGCAACACAAAAGGAATTTTCTTATTTTGATCAACTGGATCAAAGTTATAACAAATCAAATAGAGCCTCCCAAAATTTTGAACAATTCACATCAGCATGACAACAATAAGTGACCAACTTTGAGGGATTCAAAAGCTAGTCAAACAAATTTGAAATGACTCAAAATGTAAAACATAAGTTCTCTATTATAGATACTAAACACTCCCAAAGTAGTGAGTCATGAAACCTTACTGGGTGCAATATAGTCAATTGCAAACATGGCCTCCTGCCATTGTTTGACACTTCAATAAAAATACAGAATTGGACATTGCTCAAAATAGGACTTCACAGAATGGCTCAAAATGGTAGTTTATCTTCATGGAACACATAGACATACTGAATGCAAGGTATTCAAAATTTTAAACACCTCTTAGGCTTCAAATGGATAGCCAGGTACACATGCATTAAAAGCACTTAAAGGGCTTGATTTTTCAATGGTACTCAAAATCAAGGCTTCAATTTTGAGTCCCAATAGTGGTTCTATCTGGGGATGCATGTCCCTTACAAGCATGTAAAATATTTGGATCTTTGGAAGAAGTATACCATTCCCAAAACTTTTGTCTCCAATAGCTTATTGAAAGAAAGAAACAACTACTCCTGCTATGTACACATGATGGGCTCGAGCCATCAAACTTCAATTAAAACTTTTACCTCTATCATAAATCTCATTTTCATTTGAATGTGCATGAGGTAAAATAGAAACATTTCTTCTATCAATTTCACCAATCAGATTAACAGTGTGAATCCACTCACTTGGCAAAACAAAGTCTACACCTTCACTTTCATAATGCATATAAAAACTAGATTCATTATCAACCACTTGCTCATTATGAAAGTACTAATCAACATGCTTAGAAATATGAAACTCAAACTAAAACTCTTCTTCATTTAATGAATCATGCATGCTATTAGTCTTGAATATGAAGTCGTCATATTCAACATGGGGAAAACGGTCACACATACCTTGAAATTGTGTATCCTCATGTATAGCCGGATGGTACTTAAATGAGCAATCAAACTTGTACTCGCACATGTGATCAATGTCAACATCTAAAACTAATCTAGAATATTCAAATGGTCATTTCAAATCAGCAAATGGATTATTCATCATGTTAGAGTATTCATCATAAAAGTTATTACAAGATGCATGCTGATTTTCAATAACAACTTCATCAAACACCTTGTTATCAATCTCATGAGATGCAACATCATCATCATTTTCACTATCATATTTGGAAGAAGAAAAATCTGATCTCTTACAATAGTAGGATAATGTATCATCATTCAAATCATCTTCAACTAAATCTAAACATTCCATGTGCTCTTCAAAAAGCAGGTTGATAACTCCATGCAAAGCTCCTTTATAGACATTATAACAAGTAATATATTGATCAACATCAAACTCCTCACCATATAATAGATTCATGAAAACTTTGAAATTATTTCTAACATCAGTATCATGGACAGTTTCAAAATACGAAGAAGAAAAATTAGAATCATCACAAGAAGACACATCATCCACTCCATAAACGAAGCATGTAGAATATAAATCAATATTACTTTCATTGTCTTCTCTAAGATGATTCAAATGTATTGCAAACCAATCACCTTTAATTTTATCAATAGGTGTTGATGAATTAACCTTAGAATCATTTTTATATTGTTGGTTACTACTGCATACATCTTCTAGACATTCATCTACACAATTAGGTAATCTATCCTTATAAATAACCTCTTTGTAATCATATTGTATAGATAGATCTTCTTCACAACTTTTAACCTCAAGCTAACTTGTATAACTCTAGAATGGAACTCCACTTTCAAATTTAGAAATAGAACTCATACCTTCACTAACATAAGAGTACTCACTTCTATTATTTCTTTCTTCTTTCCAATTTGCATCTGAATCACATGAAGACAAACATGTACTAGCATTGTCCTCTTCTTGACTCGAATAACAACCCTTGGCATTGTCTTCACATGATGCTTCTTCATAAGATGTTGGATCAACAACTTTATTTTTATCACTTGAAACATAACTTTCAACTTCTTCATCCTCATACTAAGATGAACATCTTTCAACTTCATGATCAATTATGTTTTCAACATAATGTAAATCACCAATAAGAGAATGAATGACTAAATTTATATCTTGCATGTATAGCTTGTCAAGTGAACTAACTTTGTCATATGTTGTTATAATACTAGAAACATGTGCATTCAATTCAGCAAGAATGGAATCATCTCTTCATTTCAACAAAGAAACCTCATCTTCACATGTCTTTCATTTTGAATTTTCAACAAAATGACTTACAGCAGTGGTAGTACCTACTTGCTGTTCTAAAATCAAACACTCTTTATTATATTGATTCTTCCTTTGAACCTCATCTTGCTTGCAAACATTCCTAGAGAAATGACTCCTAGTTAATATGTACTTTATGTTGTTTTCAATCTCTATTGTTGTTGTGAATGCCTGATGCAAAGTCTTAGGCTTTTAATCTCTCAAAAGGCAACTCATATTTTTATCAAATGCATCAAGATAAACTACTAAACACACTTGATCATTTGGTTTAAAACTTTCAAGAATCTCATTCAAAACTTTTGCAAATCTGATATTAAATTCAGGAACTAACTCACCATTCTTGATTTGGATCTTCAAGAACTTATCAAAATAATCAAAGATGTTTATTCTTTCCCCAAATTTCTTTGTGAAGAATAAAATTAATTCATCCTAATATGAAATAGAATATGATGGAAAAAAGGAAAACCAATCCCTAGCATCATCTTCTAAAGTTTGAACAAACAACTTCATATTCACATCTTCATGAGCAATTTCATAGTCACCCATTAAGTCACTAAACAACTGAACATGATAACTGGCTGAATTTTCATGGTTCCCACCAAATTTAGGCAAATATTTTATGAGGTTATACTACATAAGATTTAGAAAACCATGAATTCCATTAAAATTTAATGGCATGTATCTCTTGGTAGAAATAGATCTAGAATTCTCATAGATAGGCTACATACTAGGTGAGAAGAAATTTTCCATTTCTTACAAACTTAAAATTCATTCACCATTATTACTTCTTGACTATTTTTTACTTGCAATAGATCTAAAATTCTTTCTACCAATTCAAAACTTTGAACACACTTTAAAATGAAAAAACACTTTTGTTGAATCTATCTCTCACAAAGTATGTTGAAATGTGTCACAACATTCTCCTATTTAGTGCTAAAAATCACTTTGATAGAGAATGCATACCTATACCACTTTCCGTCATGAAAATAAAAACATTATGAAAAATGAAATACCTCGAGTGCTGATGCTGAAACCACTGATCTGCTGATTGGCACTATGTAAATTTCAATTCTTTACACCACTGATAAAATTCTCATAGAGCTACCATCTCCTTGCGGAGAACCAAATGAAATCACTATTGTGATTCATTCTTAACATTAAAATTTCTTATGAAAATAGATCCAACACAACACTTCAAAACTCATTAGTCAATAATTCATATATTCTCTCTTCTTCTTGACAACTTATCATATCTTTCAAATCTACACAGTTCAATTGAAAGGTCCTAAAAACATTTTTATATAACCAATCTACACTAGTACATAGATCTTTTAGAGAGTCACCACTCACAATTGTGAGAAATATTTAAAACATGATTCATAGCATGACAAATTTGAATTGAACTTTCAACTTATAGAACTTGAAAATCATTAAACATTTAGAAGAGAGAAACCACCTTTAAACAATTCTGACTCTAAATTTACAATAGTACTTTGAAAATCACAACTGACTGAATTGATTGAAGATAAAGCCTAGTAAAAATACAATTTGTATTCAACCTTGAAAATATTACTATCTTGAACAAAGCATCACTAGGGTGCATGATTTTTTGAGTAAAAAAACTACAAAACACATTAGAGAACTTACTATTGCAACTTTTTCCATGCACTTCTCCTACTATATTTGTTGGTGTAAATAAATATATACTTATTACACTTTACTTAAGTTCACTTAGGTTAATGCATCATTTTATTATTTATTTGGTGAGACACTTAGGAGTTTGCATACTATAATGAGTTATCATGCTAGCAACACTAGAGTAAGCAACTCTAATTCAACACATGGTGTCTACAACACTAGAGCTTGCACCATTAACTAAGTTGTCATGTAGACAACATAGTTATTCACACTCCTAATTTAACACATGGTGTCTATAATATTATTTTGCATGCTACACCATTATAGGCTTATTCTCACATCATTGCACTTACTCTTGTGCTTAATGGAGGATAACCCATATCTGGTGGACATATGCCTGGTTGTATGAGTTATCATGTTGCTGACTTCTATGCATCCTAGAAGCTTTCTAGAGGCCTTTATATAAAGGTACTTCTTGTGTATTTTAATCCAACATTGAATGAATATATCATCATTATGATCATACTCTCTTTGGTCTACTAATGTGCTTTTGTTTGAGTTCCTTGGTCTTGGGTGAATTCTTCCCTAAGAAAAATTCTTACATGGTATCAAAGCTCAGGGAGATTCTCTACACATAGCCATTTGAGACCATTGCTTCAACACCTTGACTCGAATCTAGAGAATCTGTAAAAATTGGGAGCATCTAGAGCCAAATCAGACCTTGCCATTGTATCTAGAATGTCAATTCAGTGAAAACCAGCTATAAATTTACCTATGCTAGGAAAAATTTGATCATGAGGCAATTTTTTTTTGCAAATCGACACCTGAAGGCCTAATTTGAAAACTAGTTATGGTCATTTAATTCTATCTATGCATTGTATTTTTAGACCTAAATTTTAATTGTCTTTGCAATTATTCGAATTTCTTTTTTTTTTGAAAAACAATTCAGCCCTATAGGCCCTTGTAGATTATTTTTTTAGCAAAACTAGGCAATGACACCTCAGCCCTTTAAAGAATATTCTTTTATTTGGCAGACTTAATTGGTAGTTTTGCATTTCCAAATTTTAGCTTAAATATTTCACTAGACTGGTCACAAGAAATCGATAACTATAAAATCCAACAAATCTTCCAATTAGTAGATCACACACATAAACCACCAGTGGTCACATGTTTTATTTAGAGCCTGTGGGGTTTTCAATTTAAACCACTCGCAAGGCTTTAACATGACCAATGTGGGATTTTATATCCCATTCACCAGTGATGGGTTTTTAAACCAACCTCCCATTGACCAATTGTGGTGATTTATTGACATCCTTTTTTAATTCTTTAGCTAGCATAGCTTAGACTTTGGCAAAATGTAGCACAATAACCACCAAACACGCGACTATTGAGTGCTTGTTCTACTTAACCTAGCAGCCTAACATGTGGACATTGCCATATAGCAAAATAGTCAGTGCCCTCGTGGGCACCTACATCAATAGCCTTCATGGTGATCCATAGCAAACATGTCAATTTTTTCCATATGATCTGTACAATTCCATACATAATAACATCATCTTGACATCACATTGACATCATCACAGGGCCTGGATATGTTGATGTCATCAGTTTATGAGCCTAAATTTGATGATCATCTGACCATCATTCAAGGGAAAAATATAATTATTTTGATGGCTGCATGACCATAAAATTTAACCGTCATTTTCTTATCCAACCCCTCTCTAGATTGATTTTTTATTTTGTAGTCGGAATTTGGGAGGCCATATCTCAGTCACACAAACTCTAAATTAGGTGCAATTTTTTTTTTTTTGGGTAGAATTTCCTAAAATTTTCAATGGTGAAACCTTTTTCTAGTTTTGATGCAAGGATTTGTCAGAATTTGCATCTTTTAGTAGCTGTACCTATCCAATCCTGTATTTTGCAACTTCAAATACTCTGTACAAGCTCATTTGGACACAAAAATAGGTTCCATTTTTTTGAAAGTGTGTTATTTTTTGTCTACTTTCTATATCTATAATTAGATTATAGGGTTGTGTGGAAAAATGTGTCACTTTTAGAATTAGGTCCTTTTCTACATTGTAATGCTTTGATATATCTTCAAAATTGTTGTATATCTAAGATATATTGTAATGTTCCAATTTTGAACTCCATAATGAGGTTGTTAAAGGAAAATTTAGAAATTCACTAAGGCCAAAATTGGCAAGTGGCCATTGTAATTGCACTACATATAAAGTGCCAAAAGCATCTTTTTTGGTGGGGTTTCTTGATTGAGTGAAAAGGGGGGGTGTTCTTGGTGTTGTGTTCCTCTTTTTTTTGAAGTTTTCTTTCATTTTCTACATCATGGGAAATTTTAAGTTTCCAAAGTTAACTCCAAATAATTATGCTACATGGTCCATTAAAATGTGGTGTCATTTAATGTGTAAAGGAGTTTCTCAATATATAGATGGTACCCTTCCTAAACCAATAGGTGATCAAGTATCTACCAATGAAATCACTGATTAGCAAATAATGGATAGGAAAGCCCTCGGTGATATTTGTTTGGGGGTTGAAGGAAAGATCATATATCAGATTCAGAAGTCTCATACATCCAAGGAAGCTTGGGATACCCTCCAAAACCTATATGGTAAAGTTTTTGAGGAAGATGTTTTCAAAATTGAAGATGAGCTTGTCTCCTTAGATCCAAAGGCATTTGATTCCATATAAGATTTTATCATAAATGTGAATGAATTAAGAATGAAACTAGATGATTGTGGAAGTCCCATTAAAGATGATAGGTTGATCTATCTCATACATAATAAGCTACCATCTAAGTACTCCACATTTGTTTCTACTTATAACACCTCAAATACTACATTAGGGTCTACCTATCAGAAAGTCTCTTTTGATCACTTTGCTAAACTATTGGATAAAGAAGAAAATATGTTGAAATCAATGGAGATTCTCAATTCACCAAAGTCTAAGGCATTGGTAGAAAATAATGAGGGTTCTCAAAATTTAGTTGGTCAATCTTCAAATAAAGGAAAGGGAAAGAATAAGAAATTAAAGAATAACAAATCAGAGGATGTAGAAAAGACAACCCCACAATCAAATCAACAAGGCAAGTCTTCCTCAAATTCAAATAATAAGGGAGACAATAATAAGGATAATAAAAAGTGTGCTTATTGAAAGAAATTGGGTGATGAAGAACATGGGTGTTATCATAAAAAGATTGATGAGTTGATGACTATCATGAAGAAACATAATGTTCCACTGCCTAATGCTTATAAGGAGAAAGGGTCTTCTTCAGATTCAAAGGGAAAAGGACAAGCACTCATGGAAAATTCAAGTTCTTCAATGGAATGGATTCTTGAGGCAGGTGCCTCATATCATATGGGTTCTTCAAAAGCAGATTTTTCTTCATTGAAGCAGTCTAAGGTACTACACATCTTTGTAGGAGATGATACAAAAATGGAAGTTGAAGGGAAAGGAAATGTGAAAATGGAAAGTTCAAATATGTTCTCTATGTTCCAAACCTAAGTTCTAATCTCCTCTCAATTTACCAAATCAATCACCTTGGAGATGGTCACAAAGTTGAGTTCCTTTCTAACTCAGTAAAGGGGCATAGTCTAAAAGATGATTTACTAGTTGTAGTGGGGAAAGTTAATTATGACAAAAGGTTGTATTCTTTCTCCCACTTTGTGCCCAAGTCTTCTTCACAAGTCTTGTTGACTTAATCCAATTCACGCATCTAATTATGGCATGAGCAATTTGGTCATCTTTCCTTCCACTATCTTTAGCAACTTTGCTCAAACAAAATGGTCAAAGGTCTACCTACAATCAACTTCTCCCAAGGTGACTATTCAACAAGTTTAGTGGATATGCATCTAGAGGAGAAGTTACATAAAGGGAAGTCTTCAAGAGCACCAGTTGTTCTTTAGTTGGTTCACACGGTACTAGCAAGTTGTTTTGTAGTGACATCAGCTAGCTAGGGTCACTACATACTTACTTTCATTGATGACTTTTGAAGGTACACTTAGGTCTACTTTCTTCATCACAAGAATGAAGTGTTGGATAAGTTTTTGATGCAAGAGCATCCAAAGGTATAAGGGCAATCCTATGTCACCCAAAAAAATGTACTTAGACTTAGTTTTTGTTTCATGTGTTTTCATTTTTGGATACCCATTTGGGTTAAATAAAGGTTCCAACTCTCATAGTTCCACTATCAGTGTTCTAAGTTAGAGTATTTGAACACCTTGGGATATATGTAAATGCCAAAAAAAATAGGAGTATATAATTGAGCCATCATTTTGGTGAACTAGAAGGTGTAAATTGGTCAGATGATTGTAATTGTAATTTAGAGCATCCCAAAAAAAGAATCAGGTCAAAAGGCCCCATGTTTTGAAAGTTATCGCAGTTTTTCAATTTCTGGAGACCTCCTAAGAATGCTTCAAAGTCAGGTTAGGGGAATTAAATGACCTTGAATAGGGCCAAAAATGGGGGACAAGAAAAGCTTGTCCATAGGGCTATAGAGTTCTTTGAGAGCTTTCTGAAAATGTAAACAATTCATCAATCAGAGCTACGGTTCAAAAGTTATGCCTCCTAAAAGTTCAATTACCATTTCTGGATTCTTCTAATTTTATGCCGACTTCTAATGTGACTTCTAGAGCCTTCTATTTTGTCAGTGGATGCCAACTAGCACTTTCTAGAATGTATTCCTAATCCTTAACCCTCTGGAGTCTATTTAAGAACATTTTTGGCATTGTAAAAGGCAGTTCAGAGTGAAGTTTGAGAGAAGGTACTGGGAGAAGAATTTATCTCTAGATTTTTGCTATTGTAAGCCCATAGGGCATGTTTTGGAGTTTGTTTCTCTGCACTAAGTGTACTAGCATATTTTCATAGTTAATTAAATTTTCCCTTTCCTATTGTGTCCATTCTGTGCTTGGGTCGTGTCCCCATCAATTTCTATCCTTCAAGACTCATGTTGAATAGAAATCAAGGAAAGTCATCAAAGTTCTAAGGATGGACAATAAAGTTAGATATATGAACAAAAGACCTAAAGACTTTTGCACACTTGAGGGTATTGATTTTTAGAATCCACCAACATTTAGTCCACACAAGACAGATGTTGTAGCACAGAGGATACAAACTCTTAAGTCTATAGAAAGTTGCATGATACAAGCTAAGTCTCTAGATCCATCACTTGAAGTCAAAGCAATTAGCAATGGCAATCACATACTTAATAGGTCTCCTCATCTTTCCCTAGATAGAAAGACCCCTTTTGAGGTATGGTGTGGCAAAAAACTAGTTGTGAGTCACTTTAGAGTCTTTAGTTGTCTAGCATGGGAAAACATATCTTCCAGGGGATGTAAGGCACCACCACCTAGGCCTTGTACTTTCATCAGATATGAAGACAATGTGAAGGCATATAGACTTATGCATCTTGAGACACATGAGATCTTTGTGGAAAAGAATGTAAACTTTGAGGAAAGTTCACCCAACTAATCCCCTACTCCTCTTTGCACATCATATATTGTGGAAGCTGATAATGACACTAGTGATAGTGCTTTAAGAAATTCAAATACATGGGGTTCTATTGACAATTTTAATGAGAGGTCACAACCTCATCACATTCCACATGTATATATTGTCATAATGATAGGTCTAGAAAAGCAAGGTACACCTTGTCTTCTAGCTCTAGCAATATAGGATGATTGCATAGCAAATATTTTAGGATTGTTTGTGGAGTCATACATAGTAGATTTGGGAGACATCATTTATGATATACATCTTCTTTTTTATAACAATGATCCTTCTTCAATTGTTGTGAGGGCTCACTCTGATCCTAATGTCCATTCTCCACATGATCAATTTTTATAGGTTGATGGGATTGTGGATACTTATGTATAGTAGTTGCAAGAGGTCTCTTTATTAGTTGAGGAGATATTAGATTCTTTGGGACAGGTTCTACAATCTTCCTTCATAGGGATAGTTGAGAAAATTTTAGAGGCATTATCAATCATCGAGATTCTTTCCATACATAGTGGAAGCATCTCACTTGTACCTATGGTATTGTTTCTTCCAAAGGGGAGGAACACTATTTAGCATTCCTAAATTAGCTTCTACATTGGAGCAACTATCACTGATCAACACTCTTCATTTGGGAGGGTGGGGGGGGGGGGGGGTGACTAACTTGTCTCTCCTCTCTTCTTCTTCTCTCTTGTGGGGGGAACCTTTTCCTCTTTTGGGATCATGTTCTTCTCACATTTCTCTATTGTATATGCTTGATGTATGTTGTAATGGGGGGGGGGGGGGTTTAATTACTGGAGTTTGCATCATTAATTGAGTTCTCATGTAGACAACACAGTTATTTGCACTCATAATTTAGCACATGGTGTCTACAACATTATTTTACATGCTACACCATTGTAGGCTTATCCTCACATCATCACACTTACTCTCGTGCTTAATGAAAGATAACCCATATCTGGTGGACATGTACCCAGTTGTATGACTTATCATGTTGTTTACTTCTATGCATTCTAGAAGCTTTCTAAAGGCTTTTATATATAGGCACTCCTAGTGTACTTTAATCCAATATTGAATGAATATATCTTCATTCTGATCATACTCTCTTTGGTTTACTATTGTGCTTGTGTTTGACTTCCTCAGTCTTGGGTGAATTCTTCCCTAAGGAAAATTCTTAAATGATTGAATCTCCTTTTTCATATTCTCAAGGTTCGTCTACCATTTAAATTAAATACAGTCCTTAATAGAGTCACCATTTTGTTGGTAACTCAAATGGGCAAAACCATACTGAAAAATAGGATAGAGATATTCAATTTACACTAGAGATTCTTGTCCTTTTAACAAGGTGTATTGCCATCTTATCTCCCTAGAAGAGTTCCCATTTTGTTGGTGTTTTGAAAAAACACGGCTCCAAATTACCCCAATGAGAACAAAATACATCTAGGGATAGCTACTTCCCATCCTTGACACACCCTTTTAGACATAAAGCCAACTATAAGGCTAGATCCTTCTTCTACTTTAGGCTCTGCAAAACTTAGGTAGGTGGACCTCAAATTCAATTTATATTGTACCAGTGCTAAAACATATTCCTAAATCCAACAAAGTAGATAAAACCCCTTAATCACCTATACTTATGTAATAACAAAGATATACATTAGCAACTTGCAACTCTATGAAATTCACAAGCTGAGTGAGGGCATTCTTTCCACCTCTTCAAAATGAAAAGGAAAGATAAATGATGTTGAATATCAGCAAAAACCCCAAATATGTAGCAATAAGAATAAATGATCCTATAGCTGATCAGTGCCTTATCTATTGGGAAAATCCATGAATCAAACACATACATCTATGATATCAATGATGTATTCCATACACCCAGATATCAAATCTGTCTAATCACTTTGTGAATCAAAGATCAGTGTTCATAAAGACCTCATTCTTATGAATTATCCTTCTTAAAATAACTAGCAATCCTCTCAAACACATCAAGCATTTACTTAGCCCTCTGTTCCAATAGCAAAACATATCAAACATACAACCTTGAAGGGATGCAAATGGGTCTTAGTTATTTTTCCTTAAACCACATAAGGTTATAGATTATAGAGATAGGAGACAAGAATTAGAATGAAACTAAATAAATTTTTGCTCATTTGTATTCATTTCTTTGAAACTATAGATTCAAATGCATGAAATAAAAATATAAAAACACCTAATAGATCTGAACTTTCTACACTATCTTCACTACTATTGTCATACAAGAGAAATATGTTGAAGAAAATGGTATCATAGTCATGAAAACATATCAAGAACTGGAACCAACCAGTTTCACTGTGAAAAATTGGAACCCCTACCATAAATAAGAGAAAGAAAGATATATAAGAGAATGAATTCTTGGATCTATTCTATGTCTAACATGTGTCCACTTGAAATTTATCTCTTAGAAGTGACAAAACATCTCTCTAATTTCTCTCTACAACTGGTAAATCAAATCCTCTATCATTTGGCCTCCCAAAAGCATAAAACATCTCAGATATTTGATGGAACAATAACTTCTTTTGATACCAGATCTAAAATCAAGGAAAAGGTAAAATATTGGTTTAAATGATCTCTAGAGGCAAGAATTTTTTTTTAAAATTCATTTAGGCTTCAACAAACTTCAATATTTTCCCTCTAACCAATTTTGATGCTCAATTATGAATTATTCCTGTTCTACTGAGAATACTCCAAAAAATACAAAAATGCTTATAGAATGAGCCACTGAACATCTATGCAAAATCTGACCCCATATTTAGAAAATTCATTTCCTCTCTATTCTAATGGTATATTGGAGTGCATATTTTAGACAAAAAATGCCCCTCTGGTAGCAATTTGAAAATCAGGCTCCTTCTATAGCCTTGCACAACATTATTACAAAAATTTGACTTTTTCAAAAGTTTTAAACTATAGAATAATTCAAACTTTATTTAAAATGAATAGGTACATGAATCTAAGAAGGAATGTTAAAAAATTAATTTTTTTATGCAATTTTGAATTTCCCTCCAAAAGTTCATTTAGGTCAAATGTTGTTGACCAATTTTCCACATGTCATCATTTGATTAGTTGGATCTAGCATAGTCACCTAAAAAGCTCCATTTGAGTGCCATGTGTCACCATCTTATTGGCCACCTATTTTTTAATGCCATCGTACAACATCATCAATCTCTATGTTGCTATCCCAGTCAACATTTTGCCACATCATTGTGACATAATGACCTTGTGACGCATGTCATTCTTTGCCACATCAACACCTTAAGAAGCATGCCTCATCTGAAGCCTTCTCCATGTGTCAATTTATGACTCGTCCACCTTACTTTCATGTGTCAATTGTTTGTTGGTCGACAGGTCCACATGTTCTAGTGACATCACTGGTCACCACATATCACTTCAAGATTCATTCTTAGCACTTTCACAAGGTCCAACAACTTTCTCACCAAATTTCTAGTTTTTTGGGAGGTTGCCATGTCACTTGTCGGAGAACCTCCCATTTTTTGGTGGTGCCATAGTGACCATCAGGTTCTGGCACATTTTCTTGGTGGGTTTCCACATCATTATTCTTTGGCATGCATGTTCAAAATTAATTCTAGTTGCCTCCAACTATCACCGACTGTGTTGGGCCCACCACACAGGGTTGAGGCTTCATAAGCCTTTGTCTTGAAGACATTAAGCATATTACAATGAAAGGTATTTAAACACTATAATTTTCCCCTTACCCTACATAAAGTGGGATAAATTCATTTTTTATGGTTTTGCCTCTGTTCTTCCCTTTTAATGCAGGAATCCTTCTTTATGCATGGGTCTTCCATGCTGCCATGGTGGTTTTGCAAGCCATGGGCTTCCCTACCTCATGTAGACATTTCACTCCCCTGCATTATTTTCCACATAAAAGGAAAGTTCTAAAGATACCCCAAAAACCAAATAGAAAGATTCAACACACATATCAGAACTATTAGTCTCTTCTATTTGATCTTTTGATATGGATGACTCTACTCCTTTGGCATTATTTTCCATCTCTAAAACATCACCCTTGTCATTCTCTACACTAACACAACTGGATTTTCTCTCTTCACATATTTCTCCATTTCCCATATCTATCTCATCATAACTAATACTGGCCTCAATAGAACATGTAGACATTGCCTTCAATGCATAATGAAGTCTTTTAGAAGGTGGCAATGTAATTTTTTCATCTCCTAAAGCTCCCCTCAAATGATACTTATCAGCTTTATGTGGAAAACAATTTTTTTTTTGTAGTGAGATTGTAGAAGCCTAAGAGTATGCCAACATTTTCTCAATATAGGTAGGATTTAAAGGCATTGAAAGACTGGATTTTCATTGAAAATCATCTATTGTAGTTGCATCCTATTGGACATGGTGATTTATAGTTCTCTCCATAGGCCTTATTGGCCCCTCTTCCTTTATACTTTCCTTTGATTTTGCCATCACATCTTCTATAATATTTTCTTTTGATATACTAGATTCCTTACCCATACGAGCTCTTAACCTTTTTACCAGTGGTAGATGTTCATCAGGATCAACCCTACACTCTAAAGGTTGTGGAACCTTTTTGGAAAAGAATGCGCATGTTTAGTTTTGACCTTTTCCTTTTGAAGAAATTCGTAGAAAGGAAAATACAACAATTTGAAGTGGCCTTCTGCAAATGTTTTGATGCTTCCAAATCTCAATTGTGGCACCCGTTAGAGTTTGGATAAATATCAACCTTGAAAAAGTTAAATTACTATGATAATAACTTGTATTCAGATAACTAAGACCATCTACTTAAGATTTGTTATCCATCTAATTATAAGCATTAATTGAAAAACACTTCAAATGCAATTCAGAAATCTCTTGAAGATTTGATGGGAATTCCATATTTATTTCACATCTTCTAATTTCCAATGATAAGATATCCAAGAAATTTTAATGATTGCAAAACATTATAAATTTTCTTTTAAAATGAATGCCTTATCAATCTGCTGAAATTAGTTGGGCCCCAAAAAGGGCCCGACTAAAAAATATTTTGTTTCCAAACTACTAATATTCTAGATTGATCCATTGAACCTATCATACTAATTAGAATCAAGTTAGACCACTAAACAATCCATTTAAAACTCATTTCACATCTTATCTGCGAACTGTCAACTTTGTGTGAGCAAGTCTTTTGACTTGCCTTAAAAATTGACCAAAACATTTGACTGGGCTCTAAATCCATACTAACTAATTCTTCTTCTACAATCTCTTACCCTATCAAATCTCATCTAATGATGATTTCTTAGTCAAAAGATATTGACTATCAAATTTTCTCTTTCAAAACTACCTACAAGAAAACATGTCTAACAAATCCATAAAACACGTTTAGATTTGGCTTTGAAAACTAGGAAAACTGACACTTGTGACAGAAAAAGCTATATTTTTGGTTCAATACCATGAAGATAGTATAAATTTTTTATTAGGACTCATGACAAATAATGAGACAAAAATGGTGAGCGGTCAAAGTGGGCTACTCAGAAATTTGTAGGCTGGAAGCACAAATAGAAAAGCATTTTTTGCAAATGGAATGGACGTAGGAAGTGTGTAGATGGATTTATCAAAACTTGAAAATTGGAAAACTTAAAAGTATTTTTAGAGGATAACATAGTGGTACAATATATTTGATCTCACCTATCATGATTTGGAGATATGACATCATGAATAGGGGTACTAACCAATCTACGTTTTAAGACACCACTAAAGCTTCACAAATTGCATTTGGAATCACATTTGAAAACTAATCAAACAAATTTTTCATAAGCTCAAAATTGAAACATTGCAAGTCTTTGACCTCTAAAATACAACACAAAAGGAATTTTCCCATTTTAGTCAACTGGGTCAATGTTATAACAAGTAAAACAGAGCCTCCCAAAATTTTGAATAATTGAAATCAGCATTACAACAATAAATGACCAACTTTGATGGATTCAAAACCTATTCAAATGGATTTGAAATGACTTAAAATCTGAAATATAGGTTCTTTAGTATGGATACTAAACCCTCCCAAAGGGGTGAGTCATGAGACATTACTGGGTGCAAGATATTCAATCATCAACATGGCTTCTTGTCGTTGTTTGGCATAAGCAAAATACAAAATTGGACATTGCTCAAAATAGGACTTCATGGAATGGCTCAGAATGGAAATTTATCTTCATGGAACACATAGATGTACTAAATGTAAGGTGCTAGAAATATTAAACACCTCTCAGGCTTCAAATGGACAACCAAGTACAAATGCATTAAAAGTGCTTAAAGGGCTTCATTGTTCAATGGTACTCAAAATCATGGCTTCAATTCTGGGTCCCAACGCAAGAAGAATTTGTATCTCAATGGATGAAGTGGAAGTCACTTCTATCAGTGATAAGCTAAGTTGAATGGGAATAGAGAGTGATTAGATATTTGATATATCCCTAGTGGTCATAAAGAAACTTGCTAATGTTGTCTCCACATGATGTTGACACTGGCTTGCTTGGAGAGTGAGGAAGTGAGGTAATGACTACTACAACTATCTTAATTGGGTTAGTCTTCTCATCATTTTTCTTTTCTTCCTTAGAAACCTCTTGTCCTTGATCATCTTCATCTTCTCCATTGTCAAAGTGAGTTACTTCTTCAACATTCTCTTCATCTTTCTCCTTATCTTCTTCTTCATCATCATCTTTGACATTGATTGGAAAATCACTTGGTCTATGTAACAAATATATATTATTCCAAGTGTTTTTTGCATTCCTAACAAAATGCTCAATGTCCTTGATCAAAACTAGTAAAGTATTAAACTTTAGAGTCAATTTTTCTTCATTTTTAATGGGGACACGACCCAAGAACAGAATGGACACAACAAAAAAGGCAAATTATATTAACTAAGAAAATAAGCCAGTACAAATAGTACAGAGAAAATAAACTTCAGAACATGCCCTAAGGGCTTACAATAGCATAAATCTGGAGAATATTTCTCCTTATAGCACCTCCTCTCAAACTCCACCCCGAACTGCCTTTTACAATACCAAAAATCTCCTTAAATAGACCCCGGATGGTTAAGGACTAGGAGTACATTCTAGAAAGTGCTAGTAGGCATCCACCGAAAAAATAGAAGGTTCCAGAAGCTGCGTTAGAAGTCGGTGCAAATCTAGAAGAATCCAGAAATGGTAGCCGAACTTCCAGGAGGCATAACTTTTGAACCATAGCTCTGATTGATGAACCGTTTACATTTTTGAAAAGCTCTCGAAGCGCTCTATAGCCCTATGGACCAGCTTTGCTCGTCCCCCATTTTTTGACCCTTTTCGAGGTCATTTAATGCCCCAAACCTGACTTTGAAGCATTCTTAAGAGGTCTCCAAAACCTAAAAAACTGCAATAACTTTCAAACTGTGGGGCCTATTGACCTGATTCTTTTTTTGGAATGCTCTAAATCATGATTACATTCATCTGGCCAATTCACACCTAGTTTACCGAAATGATGGCCCAAATACATGCTCCTATTTTTTCAGGATTTTCAAATGCACTAATAGTTGAACTATGAGAGTTGGAACCTTTATTTGAGCCAAAAGGGTATCCAAAAATGTAAAGACATGAAATAGAAACTAAGTCTAAGTACATTTTTTTTGGTGACACAGGATTGCCCTTATACCTCTAGATGCTCCTGCATCAGACACCCAGGGTAGATTGAAAAGTGACCCTGTCACTTTATGGATGGTAGAGGAAATCCCAAATGGGAAACCTTAGCTACTAAAATCCAAGTTGAGTCCTCGATCAGTCGTCCTTTCCATTTGACCAAATACTCTTCATACTGCCTGTTTCTGGTACTCCTACCCACACGATGATCTAGAATGTCTTCTATCTCCTCCTTCTTAGAAGCAGGAATTGGACATGGCTCTAAAACTAGCTCCTCATCTGCACCATCATCATGATACTCTGTTAAATCTGCAATGTTGAAAATGGGAGAAATGTGAATACCATCTGGCAGCTCCACCTCATATGTATTTCCTGAGTTATGTTTCTTCAAAACTTTGCAGGGGCCAAATTTCTTCATTTTTAGATTGTTGTAAGTACCAACTGGAAATCTTTCTTTTCATAAGTGCACCATGACTAGATCCCCTACTTGGAATTCCTTATGTCTTCTCCTTTGATCAGCCCTAGCTTTATACTCTTGATTCATCTTGATAATGTGTGCTTGAACCTCCTCATGTAGACGCTTGATGTGTTCAGCAAATTCCTCAGCTTCAGCACTTGTCCTCTCCCCTTGTTCTATCTTCCTCAATTCTGGTGCAGTCCTTGGGCTATTCCCATATACAATTTGAAATGGTGATTTTCCAATACTCCTATTTACAGAGTTATTATAAGAAAACTCTTCCTGTGGTAGAATCAAATCCCATCCCTTGGGCTTATCTCCAACTAAACATCTCAGCAAATTGCCCAAACTTCTATTTACCACTTCTGTTTGGCCATCAGTCTGTGGGTGATGCGTGGAACTGAATTTCAAGTCTGTTCTCAATTTCTTCCACAATGTCCTCCAGAAATACCCCACAAATTTAGTATCTCTGTCAAAAACTATACTCCTTGGAAGACCATGTAGTCTTACCACCTCTTTGAAAAACAAGTCTGCAATATGGACAGCATCATGAGTTTTGTGGCATGAAATGAAATGTGCCATTTTGGAGAACCTATCAACCACCACAAATACTGAGTCATTACCCCTTTGTGTCCTTGGCAATCCAAGAACAAAATCCATACTTATGTCCTCCCATGGCCTTGATGGAATAGGCAATGGCTGATATAGTCTAGTATTATGGTTGAATCCCTTAGCAACTTGACAAACTTGACAACTCTGTACAAAATTCTTCACATCCTGTGAAATTTGAGGCCAAAAATAATGTTCTCTAAGAATGGAAATGGTCTTATCTCGACCAAAATGTCCTGCCATCCCTCCACTGTGTTTCTCCTTAATCATATTTTCCCTCATGGAACTCCTTGGAATGCACAATTGACTACCTTTGAACAACATGCCATCCTGAATCAAATAATCTAACCACTTGGTTCTATCTACAGCAACAGGTTCTTTACAAGCTTTCCATGCTTCAGCAAAATTAGGATCCTCGGGGTACAAATTCTTGAGTTCATCAAACCCAACTACTTCAACCTGCATTGTTGTAAGCAACAACTATCTCCTACTTAGTGCATCTGCAACCTTGTTAGATTTTTCACTTCTATGCTTCAACACAAATGTATAACTCTACAAGAATTCTACCCACTTCATATGCCTTTGATTCAATTTACCTTGGCTATTTAGGTACTGTAATGCCTGATGATTAGTATACAAAACAAATTCCTTTGGCAATAAATAATGCCTCCATTTCTTCAAGGCCTGAACTATTGCATAGAACTCTTGATCATAAACAGAATACTTCTTCTTTGCATCATTCAATTTTTCACTAAAATATGCAATAGGCTTACCTTCTTGGCTTAATACAGCCCCAATAGTGCTACCACTAGCATCACAATCCACCTGGAATACTTTTCTAAAATCTTGAAGTGCCAACACAGGCTGTTCAGTCACCTTCTTCTTCAGCAATTCAAAACTTTTCGCAGCTGCTACAGTCCATTTGAACTCTTTTCTATCCCCTCTTATTGTATCAGTTAGGGGTGCACATATGCCACTGAAATTCTTAATAAACTTCCTGTAAAAACTAACCAGACCATGAAATGATCTTACCTCAGTAGCAAACCTTGGAGTAGGCCATTCCAAGATGGCTTTTACCTTCTCTGGATCCATTTTGAGACCTTCAGGTGATATAACAAATCCCAAATAGACTAACTCCCTTTTTGCAAAGACACAGTTCTTTAGATTAATTAATAGTTTCTCTTCCCTTAGCCTTTCAAGGATGCTACGAATATGCAGTAAATGTTCTTCCAAAGTCTTGCTGAAAATTAAAATATCATCCAAATAGACAATAACAAATTTTCCCAAGAACTTCTTAAGTACCTCATTCATGAGCCGCATGAAGGTGCTTGGGGCATTCGTCAATCCAAAGGGCATGACTAACCACTCATAAAGACCCTCCTTGGTCTTGAAGGCTATTTTCCACTCATCTCCTTCTTGAATCCGTATTTGATGATAGCCACTCTTTAGATCTATCTTTGTGAAGTACTGAGCTCCACTCAAGCAGTCCATAAGATCATCCATCCTTGGTAAAGGAAATCGGTACTTGATGGTTATCCTATTTATAGCTCGAGAAACTCATCATATAAACTGAGTCTCTTGATTTACATTGTATGACTCAGTAAAAATTCTCACCTCAAGCTCGATATAAACTAAGTCTCTTGGTTAACACTAGAAAGCTTGGTTAACATTGGACTCTCATCACATACACTATGAACTTGGTGAATACTGCACTGCTTGGTAACCACTGATAAAATTGGCATCATATGAAATGCATGGTTTACACTGTTGATCTTCACATTAACTGAATCTACTTAGTAACCACTAGGATGTATCCAAAGGACTTAGTAGCAACTATAGAACTTGGTACATGGAAATTACTAAGAACTATACAGTGAGCTTGGTAGCTATATACAATCTAAATAAGTGTGTGTCACTACTAACAAACTTGACTGATATGTCAACAAGGACAAAAAAGACAATCAAGGTAACAAAGATTGAAAAAAAGGGTAAGAAATCTTGGTACATTACTAAAGAAGATTTTTTTGATAGTGATTTTGATGAACATGATGAAGAAGTTGTTTATGTTGCAATGAAAAATGAATCTGATGAACATGAAAAATGAGAGAAAATTTCTCTAATCTCACAAATGAGTAAGAATGATAGATGGATAATTGATAGTGGTTTCTCACATTATATGACTAGTGGTACAAGTATGTTTGAAAGTTTGAACACTGTAATGGTAGTTGTGTTAAGTTTGGAAATGATTTACCATGTTATGTGAAAGGTGAAGGATCAATTATATTGAATGACAAGATCACATATGAAAATGCATATTGGGTTAATGGAGTGAAATATAACTTATTGAGTGTGGTATAGTTGAATAGTTTAGGCTATCGAGTTGAATTCTAAAATGGAAAGGAAAAGATATATGATGCTATTGGTGAACTAATTGTAAGTTGAGAGAAGATAAAAGGTAACTTGTTCTATCTAGACCTATCTAAAGATACATGTCCTTTTGCACAATTTGAAGATGGTTGGCTATGGCATAAGAGGCTATGTCATGCAAAATTTGATAATTTCATAAGAATAAGTAAGATTAAGAGTAAGGGGGTTACCCATACTAAGAAAACTTGATAAAGTGATGTCCAATGAGAAAAATGAAAATGTCAAGTTTCAAGAGCAAGATCTATTCTTCTAATGATATTTTGGGGTTGGTTCATAATTATTTATGTGGTCCTATTCGAGGAAAAATTTATAATGGTGACAAGTAATTTATTTTATTTTTTGATGATTTCTATATAATGATGACTATGATGTTTCTTAAAGAAAAATTTGATTTTTTTAAAATATTTAAGTGGTATTTGGCTAGAGATGAAAAGGAAATAGGTAAGAGTCTGGAGTTCTTGAGATCAGATAGAGGTGGTGAATTCATATAAGAGAAATTCAATATACTCTGTAATGATAAAGAAATCAAGAGACAAATGAGTGCACCAAGAACTCCACCACAAAATGGGATAGTTGAAAGAAGAAATAGATCAATCATGAACTATGCAAGAACACTACAGATGTAAAATAATATTTGACAAAATTATTGGTGAGAAGTTGTAATTATTCCTATCTATACACTAAACTGAGATCAAGTAAATAAAGGTACAAAAAAGCCCTTTTGAAAATTTGGTATTGCTATGCACTTAATGTCAATTTTTTCAATTTTTTTGGAAGCAAATTTGACATATTGAAAGATTCAAGGAAAGGAAAGCTTGATGCAAAGAGTGATGAAGGTATATTCTTAGGTTATTCCACTAAAAGCAATGCATAGAAGTGTTTGAATTCTAACACTAAAAAAATTGTTGAAAAAGAAAATGTTAGAGTTGATGAATTTGCAAAAAAGAATGAAGAAGAATGAAAGAAAGAACTTGAAGACTACATAAAATTTGTCTACATCTATGAAGGATAGCTAAGTACCTTACCTAAACTAGAGAAGGAGATTTATGAGCATCAATAGGCTAGCACTGTCAATCATCAACACAAAGGCTCTACCAAGCATCAGGTTATAGGAGCCAAGTCACAAAGAGAAGAAAGTGAATGCTAGAGAGAGGAGACCAAACACTAGACATACAATGTCAAGTTACAATAGGAGACACTTAAATAAGATGAGAAAGAAAGATCAAGTGAATTCCCACAGGGAGAATGAAGATCTAAACCTATAATGTTAAAATATGTGAAAAGACACCATACACTAGATCAAATTACTAGAGAAAAATATTTAGGAGTTATGACAAGAAACAAGTTCAAGTATGATACATTTTTATCATGCGAGTTTGAGCCAAGCATAATTAAGGATGCTTTGGAGAATGAAGACTGGATTAAATCAATGAATGAGGAGATTGGTCAAATAGAGAAGAATAAGACATGGACATTGGTACCAAGGCCAAAGGATAAGAGTGTGATTAGAACCAAGTGGGTATTCAAAAACAAGCTAAATGAGAAAGGTGAAGTCACAACAAACAAACAAAGAGTAGTTTGTAAGGGATATGCACAAGAGGAAGGAGTTGACTATGGAGAGGCATTTTCCCTAGTTGCAAGATTGGAAGGAATAAGACCATTACTTGAATATGATGCTTACAAAGGATTCACACTATAACAAATGAACATATAATTTTCATTTCTGAATGAAATCCTAGAAGAGTAAAACTACACTAAAAAACCCAAAGGATTTGTTGGTCCTAGCAAGAACATGGTATGAAAACTACACAAATCATTATAAAGTTTGAAACAAGCCCCTAGAGCATGGTATGAAAAGTTACATACATATTTTGTAAAAATTGGTTTTGTAAGAACTAGTGACAATAGCTATGTATAATTGAAAAGTGAATATGAGAATAAGATATTTCTAGATAAAAAAATTGCTGATATATCATATTTGGAGGACATGATATGTTGTGCAAATAATTTTCTAATGAGATGCAAAAATAATTTGAGATGTCAATGTTTGGAGAAATTAAAATCTTTATTTCATTGCAAGTTTATCAAATTAAGAGAAATATTTACATTGCTCAAGAGTAGTTGGAACATCTATGGTTATTAGACATAAAATTTCAAAAAATGGTTATTCTTTTGAAGTAAATTAGACATTGTGCAAGTCAATGATTGGTAAATTGCAATATTTTGTACGTAGCAGATGTGACATTGCATTAGCTATTATAATTGTTGCAATATTTTCTACTAATCCTAAGGATAATCACATGATGGTTGTGAAAAGGATATTGAGATATCTAAAAGAAAAAAAAGACCATGGTTTATGGTATAAGAAGAATGACAAGTTTGAGCTAAAATTCTAAAAAAATGTTAATTGGGCTAGAAACATTCATTACAAAAAGAGTACAAGTGGAGGAGTTTCTTTATAGGAAAGAAGTTGATTTCAAGGAGAAGTAAGAAACAAAATTTTATTTATCAATCCACAATTGAAATTGAGTATGTTGTTGCAATAGTTAATTATTCATACATTATGTGGATCAAGAAATTGTTGGAATGTATGAAGCAAGAGATTACTAAACTTGTGGTGATTTATTGTGTCAACCCAAATACTATAAACATATCTAAGAATCTTGTAATGTACACAAAGACCAAGCACAATATAATCAAGTATCATTACTTGAGAGAATTAATACAAGACAATGAAGTGAGACCAAAATATGTGAACAAAAAGGGGAAGATAGCTGATATATTCACTAAGGCACTACCTAATGATGCATATGTGTATCTAAGAGGTAAGTTAGGGGTCATTTTCCAATCTCAAAAAAATTTAAGAAGAGATGCAACATTGCATCAATTGTTATGATCATAATATCTTACAAATTGATGTTGGAGGTCACACTTTAGGAGTTTCCTAAAGATGTGAAAATATGAATAGAAGTATAAGTAGATGAAGCTGCAAGTTGAAGATGAAAGAGGAGTAATATTCAAGATATCATTCAGGGCAGAAAGCAACAAACCAAAGATGCATATATGATATGTACAAATGGATTATGTCTTTGGCAAGGTTGTCGAAGAGGAAGAATATGTATGACAATTACCATCCAATAAAAGAGGGAGAATATGGTATGATGTGTGCTAAGTTACCATGTAGTTACAAGAAGGGAGAAGTATGTCAAGCTACATGGAGATATATCATAGAAGGAGTATGAAGAATCCCTATTGGTTCATAGAGGGATAAGTATAAAGAAGAAGGAAAGAGGAACTATATTGGAGGTTGTAGGGATGAGAATTGTAATAATTTTCCTTAGGGAGAAATGACACCAAGATCAAGAAGCTCAATTACGTAGCACAATATGGACCAATAATGTATGATCATAATAACAATAATAAGAATGAATATCATATGAATACACACTAGAAGTTCCTATATATAAAGGCATCTAGAATGTATAGGAGTCAGCAAAGTGATAAGCCTTACAGCTAAGCAAATATCCACCAAGGGTGGATTATCCTCCATTGAGCACAAGAGTTTGTGCAATGATGAGAGGATAAGCTTACATAGGTATATCTTGTAAAGAGTTTTTGTAGACACCATGTGCTCAATTGGAGTGAAAACAACTATGTTTTCAACATGACAACTCAAATGATTATGCAAACTCCTATGTTGTCACCAAGACAACTCATATGACTACGCATACTCCTAGGTGTCTATATGACAATGAATATAATAATGCATTGACCTAAGTAAACTTGAGTAAAGTGAAATAATAATTAATTATTTACACTAACACCCCCCCCCAAGTGCAACTTAAGGGAATGCACTTAAGCTCACAAAAGCTATTATGAAAATGCATTATGGGTCTCGGCTACTAGGCCATGTTAGGTACCCATGTACAAATGCAATGCTCTACATACAATGCGATGCAATGCAATGCAACCTCTCTAAAAAAGGAGAAAGAGGGAAAACGTCATGGGAAAAACCCTCCCCCAAAAAGAGAGATAAGTACAATAAAGAAGAGAGGAGTCATGTGAACCCAAAGTGAAAAATCTCACACCCCCAAGAGATCTCCGAAATGAAGATACTTGACCTTAGTGAAGGGCTTGGTAAAGATATTTGCAATTTTCTATTCTATAGGACAATACTACAATGCAATGATTTGCTCATGAATCAACAATTTGATGTAGTGCATATGGACCTCAATGTGTTTTGTGTGTTTATGTTACACTAAATGTTTTGAGATTTCAATGGCACTCTGATTATCATAATGGATGATTGTGGGTCTAAGTATGTCAAAACCAAACTCCTCCAGAATATGCTATAACCAAATAGATTATGTAGCTATAGTGCCAGCTTCTCGATACTCAGCCTCAGTAGATGAAAGAGAAATAATGTTCTTCTTTTTACTTTTCCAACAAATGGGGCTAGAACCAAGATGAAACATGTATCCTAAAGTTTATTTGTGAGAATCAAGATCGCTTGCATATTTTGAGTTTGTATAACCCACTAACTATAGTCCAATACCAGTTGCATAGCATATCCCATATGTATGTGTACCATGTATATAGTGTAAGATGTGTTTGGCTACCTTCCAATGAAGTTCATGTGGTTCTTGCATTAAGTGAGAAACATGCCATCTGCAAAGGATATGTCAAGGCATGTATGTGTCAAGTAGATGAGACTTCCAATCAATTATCTATAAAAAGTAGCATCAACAAGTGGAGTGGAACACTTTGCTTCTAAATTAACACCTAAAAGAAATGGAGTAGATGAAACCTTGTAGTCACTCATGTGAAATCAAGCAAGTAGATCAAGAGCATACTTGGCTTGTGATAATGTGATCCTTGATCAAGACTATTGTATCTCAATACCAAGGAAATGATGAAGTAGACCCATTTTAGTCATGGAAAATCTATCTTGCAAAGTAGACTTGACACTATCAATGATGGGTGTTGTACTCCCTATAATGATTAAGTAATCAACATAAAGCACAAGTAGCAAGTGAGAATCATCCCACTGAAGAATGCAAACATTCAAATCTAAATGACATCTAGTGAACCTTGCTGAGAGAAGGAAAGAATCCATCTTGGTGTACCAATATCTTGGAGCTTGTTTTAGTCCATAGATAGAATTTTTCAACTTGCAAACCAAACTAGAATCCTAAGTGAACCCCTATGGCTGCTCCATATAAATCTCCTCATAAAGATCACCATTTAAGAATGCACTCTTCACATCCATCTGATGAATGACCTATCTCTGAGTTGTAGTTATAGCTAGTGTCAAACCAATTGAGTTCATTTTTGCAATTGGGGAAAAGGTCTCAGTATATTCAATACTAGGCACCTAAGAGAAACCTTTTTCAACAAGTCTTGCTTTTACTTATCCACAATTCCATCCACTACAAAATTGGTTTGATAGATCCGCTTATACCAAAAAAAAAAATTCTTCTCTTAGGAAGAGAGACTAAGTCCCATGTGTTATTTCTCATAAGACAATTGTATTCTTCCTCCATTACTTTATCCCATTCTAGAATTCCTAAAGCTTCTTTGAATGATTAAGGATTAGAAGCAACTACAATATAAGCATGAAGGAGTGAGTTGTGTTGTGATCTTGTCCTTCTAGTATCTAAAGGATTCCTTTCCAATGGTCCTACTACATTTAATGTCTATTCAGCCCATTTAGGTTTAGTGGAAGAAAATGTAGAAGTAGAAGGAATTTCCTCAACCTCATCTATCTGATGCCTCTATTTGGGTTGTAGAAAAATATATTGCAATTCACTATCATCACTGTCACTCTCTTCAATGAATGAGGAAGGACGAGTTGAAGAAGTAAAGCTTGGACAACTTTCTTCAAAGTGTACACTCCTCTCATAGAAAATTTCATGTGTCTCTGGATCCATCAACTTGTAGTCTTTATGAGAGTCTACATAACCAAGAAAGATGCAAGGTTTACTTTGAGGTTCTAATGCCCTATATTTCTATGGAGGTATTTGTGCCCATGTTGGAAAACCAAAGACTCTAAAGTGCTTTACAGTAGATTTCCTTCCATTCCAAGCTTCAAAAGGAGTTACACCATCCAAAGCTTTATGAGGACTCCTATTCTAGATGTAGTTTGTACAATTCAAATCTTCAGCCCAAAAAACTTAATCAAGAGCCTTATGTAGTAACATGCAAATGGTCATCTCCTCAAGGGTTTTTTTCTACCTTTTGGAAAAAACATTTTTCTTTGGAGTGTATGGTACTAAATGTTGAAGGTAAATTCCCTCTTGAGTACAAAAGTCTATAATTCTGGAGTTCACATACTCCCTTCCATTATCTATTCAAAGAACCTTGATGGATTTCTTTGACTACTTTTATACTTGAGCCTTGAAGGTGAGAAATTGTTCAAACACTTCACTCTTATGAGTAATGAATAATACCCAAGTATGGCAAGAATAGTCATCAAGGAAGGTGAGTGCATATGTCACTTGAAATGGGCCCACCACATCACTATGAACTAGTTAAAAAACATTTTGTGCTCTTGAACACTTCCCCTTGTGAAACATTTTTTCTAGATGCTTCCCAAGTGTGCAATCTAAACAAACACCATCTGAAAACTAGACTTGAGGTAGACCATGAACCATGTTCTTGCTACTAAGTTGTTGAAGATACCTATAGTTGAGATGTCCAAACCTCTCATGCCACAACTTGCTTTTTGTATTTGAATGCATTAAAAAGGCTTGTGCCTTAGATTTAGGCATAAAAGAAGTGAAAGTGTAAAGCATTGAATCAGATTTAGCTTCACCTATTACAACCATATAATCATCTTTGATGCTTTTCACAATAGCTGAATCTAGAAGAAAGTCAACCTTGTTTTCATCTCCATAGTGAGTGATTTTTAAAACTAAAAGATGTGAGGTACCTATGAAGGTGTCATTAAAGAAAAATCTCTCTCTAAAGCCCCCATGTGATATGTGGCACCTGAGTCAATAATCCATTCTCCTTGACTAATAGTGTTTGTGAGTAAAGCTTGCCCTTTGCTCTTAGAATTGGAAGATGAAGACCCCTTTTCCTTATAAGCATTAGACAAAGGAACATTGTGCTTCTTCATAATGTTTTTCAATTCATCAATCTACTTGTGATAACACTGATGTTCATCATGACCAATTCTTTTGCAATAGGCACACTTTTATTTTCTAATTGTTGTCCCTATTTTTTTTGGTATTAGGAGAAGACTTGCCTTGTTGATTTGATTTCGGTGGTGACTTTTGTGTGTCCCCTTGTTTGTTATCTATCCACTTCATCTTTTTTCCCTTTCCTTTCTTTGAACTTTCACCAGTTGGATTTTTGGAGCTCTCATTATTAGCCACCAATGCCTTAGACTTTGAAGACTTGAGAATCCCCATTGTTATCAACTTAGCTTGTTCATCCTTTATAAAGAACTGGGCATAGTCATCAAAAGTGAGTTTCTTACAAGAAGCCCCTAAGGTAGCCTTTGAGGTGTTGAAAGAAGAGACAAATTTGGAGTAGTCTGACAGCAACTTATTTTGAATGAGATAAATCAACCTTTCATCCTTAATGGGACAACCACAATCATTAAGTTTTGTTCTCAACTCATTCACCTTAATGATAAAATCTTGGATGGAATCAAAGTTCTTAGGATCTAGGGAGATAAGTTCATCTTCAATCTTGTAGACATCCTCCTCAATCACATTCCCATATAGCCTTTTAAAGGAATCCCAAGTGTCCTTGGATGTATCATATTTTATGATATGATAAAGGATCTTATCATCAACCCCTAACCTAATGATTCCTAGGGCTTTTCTATCTAACAATTCCCAAGCATGGACTTTACTTTTAGTTACTTGATCACCTATGGGTTTGGGAAGAGATCCATCTACATATTAAGAAACTTCTTCATTCATTAATTTACACCATTTTTTAACTGACCATGTGGCATAATTATGTGGTGTTAATTTTGGAACCTTAATGTTTTCCATAATGCAAGGAAAGAAAGATAACAGCAAGAAGAAAGGAACACAACACCAAGAGACACCCCCTTTTTCACTCAATCAAACCCCCCCACAAATGAATGCTTTAGGTACTTTATATTCAGTTTGATTACAATAGTCACTTGCCAATTTAGGAACTAAGTGGACTTCTAATTTTGCTGATTACAATCTCCTCTTGGAGTCCAAATCTGGTACATAGCAATGTTGCTTAGATATACAATAATTTTGAAGTTTGATCAAAGAAATACTTTGCAAAAAAGGACCTATTTTTGAAAGTAGTATTTTGGTCCACACAATCCTATTATCTAATTGTAGATCTAGAAAGTAGACAAAAAAAAATGCATTTTCAAAAAAAAAAAAATGGAACCTGATTATATGTCCAAATGAGCCTGTATGGAGCATTTGAAGTCGTAAAATGTAGGATTGGATAGGTACAACCAAAAACTGATTTTTTTGAAAAATCTATTAATCAAAACTAGAAAATAATAGCACCATTAAAAATTTAGGAAATTCTAGCCCAAATAAAAAAAATTATACCTAATTTGGAGTCTGGATGACTGAGATATGGCCTCCCAAAGTTGGACTATCAAATCAAAACTACATATGGTGAGTGCTTTACCCTAATGATGTCAAGAAAACACTAGGTTAAATTTGAGGTCTAAATGACCATCTCAAAAGTGTAATTTTACCTACCTATGATAGTTAAATGACCATCAATTTTAAGCTTGTGTATGGATGACATCATCAAAAAGAATGGGTCCAGCTAGCTAATAGTGCAGTTCATACTATACAAATGTTGACATCTCTTGTACCGATAGCTAACCATACTATTGACATGGCTCTTCATGCGAGGCAGTCATGGCACCTGACATAGTGGTTGTGTGGGACTTGACATGTTGGTTGACTATGTTGAGGGCTCTGACTTGGCAGCGATAGGGACAAAGTAGAGGAAGCCATGTGGAGGTCAAGTTGTTAATGTTGTCACCAAGAAGGACTTATTGGTGGTGTGTAGGTCACCGAGATTAGTCATCGGTAGGAGCAGTGGAAATGTTGTTGGGAGGATAAGCTAGCAAGATGAAGGATAGGTGGTGGCCAGTAGAGGACATTAGTGGTAGCCGATAGAGGAGATCATTGGCAAGAGCAAACATTAGTGGCACAGTGGTGTGGGAAATTTATCCCACATGTATTGTGTGTGAGGGTGCTGAAGTATTTAAAAATAAAGAGCCATAGAGTTTGAAGTAGTTTAGAAGCCATCGATTTGTTGAGATTTTTCATGATGTACAATGTGCTAGTTTGTGTGGAATATTCTAGTTGCAATGTAATATTTTGGCCATGGTGGAATATGCCATCCATGAGCTATCAAGGTTTGACTGCCCAGTTTGCCTACAAAAAAATGCTCTCCTACTAGCTTAAAAGGCCAATTTTTTCACAGATGCAAATCTAAAAAATTTTTGCAGAGAAGCAAAAATATTTAGATCTAAAAAATTAATTGCATAGATCTAAAGAGATCATACCAATTTTGCAAATCAGACCTTCAGGTTCTGGTTTGCAAAAAAAATTTGCCTTAGATTTGACTATGGCCTAGGATAGGCAAATTTATAGTCAAAATTCATCAAATCAATGCTTTAGACGCAATAGTGAGTTTCACAGTGGCTCTAGATGCTTCCAATAACTACAAATACTCTAGATTTGAATCATGGCCCTCTGAGAGGTGAAGCAAAAATAGTTTCCAATGGCTATGAAATGAAGTTCCCTCAGCTTTCATACCATGTAAGAATTTTTCTTAGGGAAAAATGATACAAATATCAAGAAGCTCAAGCACTTGGCACAATATGGACCAATAATGTATGATCGTAATAACAATAATGAGAATGAATATCATATGAATACACACTAGAAGTGCATGTATATAAAGGCATCTAAAATGACTAGGAGTCAACAAAGTGATAAGCCTCACAACTAAGCCCATGTCCACCAAGAGTGGATTATCCTCCATTGAGCACAAGAGTTTGTGCAATGATGAGAGGATAAGCTTAGATAGGTGTATCTCATAAAGAGATGTTGAAGACACCATGTGCTCAATTGGAGTGCAAACAACTATGTTGTCAACATGATAACTCAGATGATTATGCAAACTTTTGTGTTGTCAATAAGACAACTCATATGACTATGCATACTCCTAGGTGTCTATATGAAAACTATTATAATAATGCATTAACCTAAGTAAACTTAAGTAAAGTGAAATAATAATTAATTATTTACACTAAAAAGAATCAAAATAAAACTAAGAATACTAATGCAGATTTGATACATATCATAGAGGGATATATTAATAAAAATTAAGTGAACATTTCATTTTCATTTTCATGGTAACTAGAGGTGTTTCCATCAATTCCAAAGAGGGAGATCGTTGAAAAATATAATTGGAATAGATTTTATGTTGTCATTGATGTCAAACCTTAATGGTAAGACATTTTCTAACATTATAGAGTATCATATCTTCTGATTGATGAAGAGGATTTGAAAAGAGAGATAAATAGATAAACTAGTGAAGTTATTGAATAAAGTGTTGGAAATATAGATGGGGTAACTGAGAGGGGGGGTGAACCAGTTACCACAAAAACAAATCCATAGATCCCTTAGATGTTTTAAATAACTAGTTACTACTATCACTTGGTAGTCACAAAAAAAAAATGTTGCAACTTGGTAGATTAACTTGTTATTGATCTTTAAGCATTCCCAATTATTAACATGATGTAAAAGAAATAACATGAACAAAAGAGACACCAGATTTAATGTGGAAATCCAATATGAAAAAAACCACCAAGTAACTAGCTACCAATTTTCACTCTTCTAGAGTGAGTCCTGTTAGGTGCCAACCTTGTTAAACATTACAAAACACACTGTTAGGTGTGACCCTGTTAGAGGATTTAATCACCCTACTAGGAGTGGCCTTGCTAGAGGAATTTAGAACAATTTAGTAGAACTGTCCACTTTATTAGAGGATTTACAAAATGGCTATTAAACCAACTCTATTAGGAGATTTAAAAATCACTGCTACAATGATGAAAAAGTAACAATGAAGTGACCTAAATGAGATGCAACTAAACTTTGTTACAGATCTCTATTATGCTTCAATAGATCCTCACTAATCAGATACAACTTTGTTGCTCCTCAAGGATATCTGATCCTTCTTCAAAATTTTCTCACAACTTCCTCTTCACACAATAAACTCACTTGGATGCTCATTCATTACAATTAGAATCCACAACTTGATCTTTTATTTATACATTACAAATTTCATTTACAAGTTACATTTACCAATAAACAATACATCAATTGACCACAAACATTACATGAAACAAATAAACTTTATTTCCCAAAAAAATGAAATCCTTCATTGGCTGACCCTGCTAGGTAAACACTGCTCTAGAAATGAGTTCTAGTATTAACCAAGTGAATCTCAATAAACACTGTGAACTCTACAAAATCCTTTGGATACTAAATGAACTTAGTGAGAACTAACTTTCCTTCGTTGACCTTGTGAGCTCAGTAGAAACTATCTTCTACCTTAAAATCATTCACCACCCGAGTGAGCTTGGTAGACTCTATCTCCATAGTGTAATATTCAAGAACACTTGGTAGACTTTGTAATTCACTTTTCTAACCTTCTAACCTCAGTAGACTCTATCTTTTTCTTTGCTAACGAACTCAAATTGGTAGAATCTATCTAATAACTAATATGAAATTTTTGTAACATCAAAGACAACACACAATTGAATAATGTATCCAACAATCTCCCTCTTTGGAATTGATGGCAACATAACATGTCATAGCAGAATGAAATTTGAGAACAAGTCTTTTTCTGAAAAAATATTTCTCCCTCTTACATTTCATTCGACAAATTTCTCAAATATAGTAATCTCCCTCTATGGAGGAATTACATAGCTTCTTTTCAAATATCAAACTCTTCACAAACACTTTCAAATTTTAGAAAGATATGATACTATACTCTCCCTCTTTGACAACACATGCCAAAGAAAACAAAAACTGAGTAAAGAACAATGTACCTTATGTACTAATGCATATGCAATATTTCCATAACTATACTACATCAACTAAAAGATCTTCAACTTGATACCTGTTGATGCTTCAGTAAAATTTCATTTTAGTGAGCTTCAGATAGGGGAATGACCCCTAACTTACCTCTTAGATACAAGAATGCATCCTTAGGTAAAGGCTTGGTGTATATGTTAGCAATTTGTTCTTTT
The DNA here is from genome assembly GCA_028749045.1 of Cupressus sempervirens. Taxonomy (NCBI): domain Eukaryota; kingdom Viridiplantae; phylum Streptophyta; class Pinopsida; order Cupressales; family Cupressaceae; genus Cupressus; species Cupressus sempervirens. The sequence goes on from CM053784.1 coordinate 752,709,761, forward strand.
TTATGGACATATATCAATCCGATCTCCTTATCCTACACCAATTCTCTAACAAAGTGATACTTTATTGCAATGTGCTTAGTTTTTGAATGCACCACTAGATTTTTAGATATGTTAATTGCACTTGTATTGTCACAAAACATAACAATAGGTTCTTTGATTTTCTCCTTCATACCTTCCAATAACTATTTTAACCAAACAATATTAGAATAGTTTACTACTGGTGCAACATACTCTGCTTCTGCTATGGATTGAGATGTACAATTTTTCTTTTTACTAGTCCAAGAAACCAACCTCTTTCTAAGAAAGAATGCTCCTACACTTGTAGTCTTTCTATCATCAATGTTTCCTACCCAATATACTTAGTAAACTCTTTTAAATCTATATTACATCAAAATTTGTACCATAATCCATAATCTTTAGTGCCTTTCAAGTATCTCATGATCCTTTTGATTGCCATCATGTGATTTTCTCTTGATTTTGCTAAAATCTTGCTACAATACTAGCTGCAAGAGAAATATCTAGCCTTGTATGAGCTACATACTGCAACTTTCCAATCATAGATCTATACAATGTCTAATCTACCTCCTTGATTCATCATCCTTGGTAAGCTTTAGACCAGTGCATAGAGGAGTTCCAACTGGTTTACAGTCTTCCATATTAAACTTTTTCAATATCTCCTTGATTTATTTGACTAAGTGATGGAGGTGTCATTCTTACTCTACTAAATTTGAAGACTAACAAAGAATTTGATCTCACCAAACATTGACATCTCAAATTTCTTGTTCATTTTCTCTAAAAATTCTTTGAAAAGATCATCATTTCCTGTGAACAAAGTATCATCCACAAATATTTTTCCAAAAAAATCTTATTATCTAGTCCTTCTTTGATATACAAGCTATTTTTATCATTAGTTCTTTGAAAACCAATCTGAACAAGATAGTTATGCAATCTTTCATACCATGCTCTAGGGGCTTGTTTTAGACCATACAATGCTTTATGTAATTTGTAGACCATGTCCTTCTTGTCTGGATCAAAAAAACCTTCAAGCTACTCAATGTAAACTCCTTCATCTAGTATACCATTGAGAAATGTTGACTTAACATACATCTGATAAACCTTAAATCCTCTATATGTAGCATATGCAAGTAGGGTCCTAACACCTTCCAATATTGCAACAAGAGCAAAAGTCTCTCCATAGTCTATTCCTTCTTCTTGAGAGTATCCTTTGCATACCAATTTAGCTTTGTTCCTTGACACCTTACCATCTTCATTCAACTTATTTCTGAATACCCACTTAGTTCCAATCACATTTTTATCTTTAGGCTTGGGTACAAGAGTCCATGTTTTATTTTTCTCTATCTACTCTATCTCTTCATTCATAGCCTCAATCCAACTTTCATTTTCCAATGCATCTTTGACACTTCTAGGTTCAAAATCATCAAGTAAACAAGTACCTTCAAATTTGTCTCCAATGATCTAATCTGCTGCATGATGTCTCTTGACATACTTGGCTAATACAGGTTCCTTGCCTTTTGAATGCTTTGCATTCTCATCCTCTTGTGCTTCAACTTTAGGTTTTGGCTATTCTGTCTACTACTTGGTTCCTTCAAAATTAGTAGGCATTGGCTTAGTAGCATCAGAATGTGACATGGGTTCCTGCAGCTCAGTTTGAACTTCCTACAACTTGGTTACTAAAGACTCAGGAGTAGAAGATTCTTCATTGACAAGTGTATCTAGCACTATATTAGGTTCAATGAAAAAAAATCTCCTAGTCTTCTAGTTCCTTTTTACTTTCTTCTTCAGTCCTTTCTGCAAACTCATCAACTTTCACATGTCCACTTTCTATGACTTTGTGAGTAGACAAATCCAAACATCTATACACCTTACTTTTGTAAGAATATCCCAAAAATATTCCTTCATCACCCTTCACATCAAATTTACCTTTTCTAGACTCTTTCAAAATGTAACATTTGCTTCCAAATACTTTTAGGTAACTTACATTGGGTTTATAGTCATACCATAACTAATAGGGAGTTTTGAATGAGTCCTTCTTCAGCTGTACTTAGTTCAAGGTATGAACTACAATGTTGATAGCTTCCTTCCAGTATTTGATAGCAATGTTTTTTTCAATCATTAAAGTTCTTGCATAGTCCATGATAGGTTTGTTCCTCCTTTTAGCTATTCCATTTTTCTCAAGAGTTCCAGGTGCTGATACCTATCTTTTGATTCCCCTTTCAATGCAAAAGTTATTGAGCTCATGGGAGATGAATTCACCACCTCTATCTGACCTCAAGCATTTTAGTCTTTTGCTTATTTCCTTTTCTACTATCACTAAATACCATTTGAACTTCTCAAATGCTTCTAATTTCTCTCTTAGGTACATAACAATCATCATTCTTAAGTAATCATCAACAAAAAGAATGAAGAACTTTTCTCCAGTATAGCTTTCAATTCCAATAGGTCCACACAAATAAATATGCACAATTTCTAAAACTTCTTTAGACTGATAGTTCTTACTTTTAAAGGTAGTCTTTCCCATTTTACCAATTTGATAATTCTTGCATAGACCAACCTCAAGTTTCTTTATACTAGGAATGCCTCTTACTTTCTTGAATTTTCTTATTTTCACCAAGTTATCAAAGTTCACATGACACAACCTTCTATTCCATAACCAAATTTCTTCAACTTGAGCAATAAAGCATGAACATTCACCAAGTTCAAGATAGAACAAGTTACCTTTTGTTTGAGTGCTAGATCCAATCAGCTTTCCTTTGTCATCCAGCAATTTTTCTTTTCCATGCATGAATTCCACTTTTAATTCATTATTGAGTAGTTGTGCCACACTCAATATATTGTACTTTATTTCTTCTACCCAATATGCATTATTACATACAAGCTCTTTGGTTAGTGAGATTATTCCTCTTCCTTTTATGCAACAAGGTTCATTATTTCTAAACCTCACACAACCACCATCATAGTCTTCAAAATGTTCAAACTTAGTTTTATCACGAGTCATATGATGAGAGCAACCACTATCTATAATCCATGTATCATTTTTTCTCTCATGAGAGATAAGTGTCATTTCCTCATCATTATTAGATTCATCTTTCACAACAAGGTAAACAATCATATCTTCTTCATCATTAGAATCATTAGAATCTTTAGCCATAAAACATGTTTTCTTACCTTTGTCCTTGAATGATTTGAAATATTTCTTGCCATTGTACTTGTGACCTTGCTTCTCATCCTTGTTTTATTTATTTGGTCACATAGTAGCAATATGACCAATTTCCTCACAAGAAACATAGATTAGAAGAACCTTACCTTTTTATTTTCCTCTACCTCTAGAATATTTCCTGGCTAGTAGAGCTTCAACCACCTCAAGATCATTGTTAGAACTCTATTCTAATTCTTCTTCACTTTTCAACTAAGAATCCTTTATCTTCTTCCCTTTCTCCTTGAGTGAAAGCTTGGCTTGAAATGCTGATTCAATGTTCTTGGTAGCTGGAACATAGTTATCATAGTTATCTAGCTCAAATGCAATCAATCTTCCTACTATGGCCTCTAAATTTATCTTACAATTTGCTTCACATCTTCTTTCTTCAATTGCAGAAAATCTAATTGCACAAATGGGAAGTAATGTTCTAAGAACTTTACTTACAACTGTTTCCTCCTCAATGTCTCCTCCAAAATCCTTGATTGCACTAACTATAGCTTTGACTCTTTCAACATATTTGGCAATGTTTTCATCCTCTCTTATCCTCATCTAATCAAATTTTCCTCTCAAACTTTCTACTTTTGCTCTTCTCACATTATCATCACCTCCATAGATATCTCTTAGCTTGTTCCAAATTTTAAAGGTAGCTTTGTAGTCCTTGACATCATCAAATTCTTCATAGCTTAGGGTAGATGCAATGTCTATCATCATGGTGTTATGAGTCTTATTCTCAACAATGTCATTTGTAGATAATGTGCCAGAAGGAGTTACATATGTTTCATTTAGATATTTCAATCATGTATCTCCAATGGAAGCTAGATGGAGTCTCATGAGACCTTGCCATGTTGAAAAGTTATCCCTATTAAGCCTTATAATTTCCCTCTTGTAAGACATCCTAATCTTTAGCTTAGATCATTGAAATCTTTCTTATAAGCACCCAAAGCTCTGATACCAATTGTTGAAAATATAGATGGAGTAATTGAGAGGGGGGTGAATTAGTTACCACAAAAACAAATCCAAAAATCCCTTAGATGTCTTAAATAACTAGTTATTGATGTTACTTGGTAGTCACACAAAAAAAATGTTGTAAATTGGTAGATTAACTTGTTACTAATCTTTAAGCATTCACAATTATTAACATACATGTAAAAGAAATAACATGAACACAAGAGACACTAGATTTAATGTGGAAACCCAATATGGAAAAAACCATTAAATAACTAGCTACCAATTTTCACTCTTTTGAAGTGAGCCCTATTAGGAGCCAACCTTGTCAAAGGTTACAAAACACACTATTAGGTGTGACCTTGTTAGAGGATTTAATCACCCATCTAGGAGTGGCCTTGCTAGAGGACTTTAGAACAATTTAGTAGAACTATCCACCTTGTTAGAGGATTTACAAAATGGTTGTTAAACCAACTTTGTTAGGACATTTAAAAATCACTACTAAAATGATGAAAAAGTAACAATGAAGTGACATGAATGAGATGCAACTAAACTTTGTTGTTACAGATCTTTGTTCTACTTCAATAGATCCTCACTAATCGGATACAACCGTGTTGCTCCTCAAGGATATCTGATCCTTCTTCAAAATTCACTCACACCTTCCTCTTCACACAATAAACTCACTTGCATGCTTGTTCATTATAATTAGAATCCACAACTTGACCTTTTATTTATAAATTACAAATTGTCAAGTCAGCTCATTTACAAGTTACATTTATCAATAAACAATACATCAATTGGCTACAAACATTACATGAAACAAATAAATTTTATTTCCCAAAACAATGAAATCCTTCATTGGCCAACCCTACTCAGTAAACACTACTCTAGAAATAATTTTAGTGTTAATCAAGTGAAGCTTAGTAAACACTGCAAACTCTGCAAAATCCATTGGAGATTGAGTGAACTTGATAGGAAGTAACTTTCCTTCACTAACCTTGTGAGCTCAGTAGAAACTATCTTCTGCCATAAAATTCTTCAATGCCCAAGTGAACTTGGTAGACTTTGTCTCCATAGTGTAATATTTAGAAAAATTCAGTGGACTCTGTAGTTCACTTTGTTAACCTTTTGAGCTTGATAGACTCTATCTTTTTCTTTGTTGACCAACTAATCTCGGTAGACTCTATCTGATAATTGATATGACATTTGTGTAACATCAAATAAAACACACAATTGAATAATTGTATCCAACATAAAGAGGAGGAATTATGTTGGAATTATAGTAAGAGCTTGACTAGTTAGTATTTTACAAGATAATGTGTTGTTTGATCATTATATTAAGTGAAGAAGAAAGATGAGTTGAATAATAGAGAGTTGTTGAGTAAAATACAAGCTTGACTGAGTACCAATTTTACAAGGTGAATGAAGAAGTTGAAGCAAGAGATTAAGGAATTTAAGGGATAGCCAAGAAAATAGTATTAATTGAGTGATGGTTATAGTCGAGAAAGATGTAGAAGGAAATTGAGGAAATGACCAAACATAGTAATAATCGAGCAAGATGGATCCCAAGGACATAGAATAGTAGAGATTGAGCTACCCAATGATGACTGAGCTAAAGAACATAGTGAGGGATGAGTATTAGCAAATTGATAGTTTGTGAGAGATTCAAGATTTGAGGCTAAAATTGTTAAATTTTTGGATTGTTCAAAATATGCAAATGATAAGGATTGATGAGCTAGCATATTTAATGCATTAATTGAGTTTATTAAGTAGTTTATGGTAAGGATTTAAGGAGAAGTTCCCATAAGTTTCAAGAAAAAAGAAGGACAAGATGATGGATAGATTCATTAAATCTAATCAAACCCTAAGATATATGGTGATGTTTATGCAACAAAAAAATAAAAGCTACCTATTTAAGGAGGGGTAAGATATGTTTTATGGTTTTTGATTGGAAAATTTGTGTAGGACTTGTAAAGAATAGATTAGTAGAGGAAAAGTGAGAAGATTGGTGAAGTTTCATTTCTTGAAGGGTTGCCAAGAAGATCAGAGATGGAGAAAATGATGAAGTCCAGTCAATGAACTAGAAAAGAACTAAAGAGAGATTTGAACAAGCAAAGTGAGTTGTATTTTATCAGATCAACCTAGTTGTTACTTTCTAATCATTATGGCAAGTAAAATCTTTTAATCATGGTTGACTTAATAGTCATATTATTAATCCTTTAATCATAATAACATTCTAATGGAATGATCTAAAGACCTCTAACCAAGCCATTCTTAACAAAGGAATTTAAACCCTTTAATAGGGTTACACCTGATAGTTTATTTTGTAACCTTTAACATGCTTGGCTCTTAGACAAGCTCACTACAAAAGAGTGAAAAGTCTTAGCATGCTACTTGGTGGTTTCTCCCAAATTCGGTTTCCATGTTAAATCCTAGTGTCATAATTATGTGAATGTTATTTTCATGATTCATGTTATTTATTTTTGTTTATTTTAGTTATTTGGCATATACTAAACAAATATATAAGTGATGAATAAATGAGTTAAGTTATTGATAACTCACTATATTGATCGAGTGGATTTATGAGTTTGGATAAGTTGTTTGAGGTTGTTAATAGTTGAATTTGTACATCTAGACTTGAGGATAATTGATTCACCCATCCTTTCAGTTATTCTAATCATTCTAACAATGCATATCTCTATCAATATCTATGGCTATTTTGGATCATCAGACTAAGCCTCTTTTATGTAGCACGTGTCTTTCCAGGTGTTTGCACAAGAAAAATTAAAATGCTAAGTCAAATATCTTATCTAAAAATAACATAGAAATAAATAAACATTAGGTTTTAAATTGTGGATAGTTGAGTTGTTGAATACCTCATCTCTTTGTCCCATACTTGGATTGAATGATAAAGGTGATGGGCTCCTTCATGGATGTGAAAGACTCTTAACAAAATGATGAGGTAGAGTAACAATGGTATACATAGCTACCAATGAATCAGTGCTCATGGGAGGAAAAATCAATAATGAAACAATGCTAGTACAAGGCATAACTCATATGGTAAGTAATAAAAATATTTTATTTATAGAAATAGGTATTAGGGACTTCTAAATAGAGTGCAAAAAATGTAATAGAGCCTAAGTTGGATCTCTCATGCTAGTGGAAGGCATAACCACTGATGAAATAATACTGGTATGAGGCACAACTTATATGGTAAGTGATAAAATGTTAGAATTCTAGAGTTGGTGTTAGGGATTATCATAGATGAAAAAAACAAATATGTATTACATCCTTAGTTAGTTCTCCCATGCTAGAAAGAGGCACAACCACTAATGAATCAATTTTGGTATGATGCACAACCTATATAGTAAGCAATAAAATATTAGAATTGTAGAGTAGATATTATGGATTCTAAATAGAGTTAAAAAACAAATAATATTTCAACCTGATTTGGATCTCCTATGTTAGTAGGAGGCATAACCATTGATGAATTAGTTTTGGTCTGAGGCACAACCTATATGTTAAATGATAAAAATTCTAGCATTGTAGACATAGGTGTTAGGGATTTCTTTCATACACACAAGCAATATAATTGAGATCATAAGAGGGATTCAACTAATAAGCAAAATGCATGTCTCTGACCTTTCTCATTTTTGACCCCATATTTGATGCTTGGACTCCTAATAAAATGAAATGAGAAAGAATTTGTATAAATTCATGAAGGGTTTTGTAATAGGTAAAAGATAAATAAAACATGTCAATAAAATTATTAATAATTGCTATAAAACTCAAAATTACATGTACTCATTTACAAATGCAATTGTTTAATATGTATATAGAACAAATGTGTACCATAACCTCAAATGCATGTGTTGTACTCATAAGAGGAAACACCATTGATGAGGTAGCTTTGAAAATTTATCGAATTAAAAAACATAACATATTATGACATAGTGATGAAATTTATTTGAAAGAAAGTACAAAATTTTACCTCTTTCCTATCCTGAACATCAACAATGTTAGGTGCATTCATCAACTATACAAAATTCATTTTTTCTACATATATCTCACAAGAAATTCAACACTTATTCATCAATATTGAGTACATGTATATACATTTACTCATAATAAATTTTAAGATATAAACTTGACTTGTATTTAATACCTTTTACCATTTGGGTGTGCTTGCTGATTTCTTTCACTTTTCTCTTGAGATCAAGCTATGTGGGACAGTCTAAAGAAGAAAAACAAAAAATAAGAGAAATGAATAAGATACATCATGGGTTCAACTCAAATTTTAAACTTGATAGGTGTGCAAAATATGATACCGCATAGCTATCAAGGCCAAAGTTAATGACAGAAAGTGTTTCATCATCAACTTGAGAAATTTCAGCTCCTAACAAGCCCTATCAAATAGTAAAGAGTATTGTTATAAATATGAGATAATTTTTTTAATGGAAAGAAGGTAAAAGAAAAAAAATTTAAAAAATCATATGATGAATATAAGATACATGAAGGACATAAAGGTCATTGAATTTTTTATTGATCATTATTCATCATAAGCATTGTTCTATATACCTAGACATAAGGGATTTGATAAAAGTGAGTTAATTCTACAATGAGTGATTGAAGGCACAAAACCAATGGTTCTAATATGTTTAATGGAGCTTAGAAAAGGTGTGGATGTGATTGGAAGGATAGTTTAAAGATGGGAAAATTGGGGTTCAAAAAGGCTACAAGGTCTAAATTGAAAACAAAGAGACTACGAAGGAAAAGAGAGATATGGATGAACTTTTTGCACCTTTGCAAGAAATACAAGTATAGATTCATGATCTCCACACTTCTATAAGACACCCTAGGTGATATGGAGGTTGAAAGGTTCTTTAGTGGGGATGGGTATATGGAGGATGGACTCATGAGGTTCATTAGATGGGGTTTGGATAATGCTAGGAATAGGAGATGTGGATGGAAATTGGATGGATTTGATGAATGTTCTAATACCCCAGAATTGGCTCATTGCCATTATACCAATTCTAGTCTACTCTAACCAATCCTAAGACCTATTCTAATAGGCAATTTTTATTCTGATTGTCGTGACTTGACTTGATTGTCAGATGCAAAAAACCCTAATCTGCATTCATCATATTTCCTATTTAATCCCTATAAGTAATCACTCATATTAGACACATTAAACCCATTTGATTTAAATTTAATTTAATCAAAAGTATTCATACTTTATTAAATTAAATTATCTCCTAAGGCTAATGTACTATGGGGTTAAATTTATTTAATTTAATAAATATTATTATTTTAATTAATTAAACAAAGTTATTTAATTAAATAGGAAGTCATTCCTAATTAATTAAATGAAATTATTTAATTAAATAGAAAATGTATTTATGAGAGCATATCTCATTTTATCAAATTAAATATTCTTCCTAAATCTCCTGTTCAGTTCAAAATGGAAATTTTGAGTGAACTACTTCTCAAAATTAGAATCAATCTAGTTAACTTATTCTCTCACTCATGACAAGACTGCTCATCACACTCAAATCAGAAACAGTTCACTTCACCTAAACAAGGAAGTTTCTATCTTAACTGAATCTTTGCTTCAATCCTGACCATTGATCCGAGTTGATCCCACTTGTTGATGGATTCCAAAAATTCTATTTAAAGGACTCATAATTCCTTATCAAAAGGGGTTGAATGGAATGACTATCGAATCACTACTGAATTGTGCATTCATTTGAGCTCACTACTTTCATTTTCTAGATTAATATCATTTAGAATTAATATGCATTCATTTAGTTAATTCTATTTACATGTTCTTAGATTAAATTGCATGTATCATTTAGATTAATTGCATTCATATAGATTAATCGCATTTAAATCCTTCATTCTTAGAGGGTCTTGTTGCCTATACCTTGAATTTGAGGATATTAAACAAGAAAAATCCCTTTAGATAGAAGGCAATAGGTTGGCTTCCAAGACTATTCTTGAGTGAAAAATCTCATGTTCATTCCAGGATGAATCCACATACAATGACCATGTTGAAGTGTGTGTGTTAACAGAGGCCACATATTCACGCATACATTTCTGGCACCCACCATGGGGCCAAGAAAATCAATTTCTCAGGCCTTCTCTATTTTTTAAAATTAATTTTCAAGCTCTTTGTCATACAGTTTCATACAGATTCTCGAATCTTCACATAATATAATTCATTTTTACACGAGGATTCTGAATCTTCGTGCGAAGATTCTTTTCAGTTCATGTGAGAAAATGCCCAAGCGCATGAGTCTTCATGTGGCACCTTATTTCTTCATGCAAGCTGTAAAAAGATTTTGCATGGCTTTGCTAGATATTTTGTGTGAGATCTTGTAATAGCAGCCTTTGTTTCAAGCATTTTCACTTTGTAATTTACTCAATTTCCTTAACATACTTTTCTTGGAATCTGTGTTGCTTTGTTTCTCTAATCTTTTGTAGCTTAATTGTTGTTTGGAGGATGATTTTTTGAAGATTCTTTATACAACCCACTCAAACATGGACTAATAGTTTGTCTGTAGGATGATTTCCAAAGATATATTTGACGAAGACCAATTTTAAAAGCCACGAAATAGCATGTCTTATTTATTGCTTTCCAAAAATAGATTAATTAGGGGCTTGTGAACTTCCTAGGGTGCAAGATAGAAGAATAGGGGATTATGCTCTTCACCACTTGGAGGTCATGACCAAGGGTGAATTAGAAACCTAGACACTTCTGAAAGATGGCATTCTAAGGAAGGCAAGTAGCTTAGTGGTTCTCAAGTATGGGTCATTTTTTATGAAGAGATGATGATTTCCTTTTAGGGAATCAGAATCTTGAGAAAGGAAAAGTCTGGATTGATTAAGCTAAGTTGGTAAATCAACTTGTTTTGCATGTTTGGGTGAGAAAGTAAGGTAGAGGAGTATGCTCTTCCCCCTTGAGGGAAATCAAAAACTTTGACCCTTGCGATCAAACGACTAGTCTGAGTCAATCATTTAGAGGGTCTGTTGGAGTGACCCAACCTCCGAGAATGACCCAAGTTAGCACACTATTTTTGCTAGAGATTCCAACTCACTATAATCAAGATGCTTTGTAGAGAAAAAGACTCCAAAGTTGGATTAATTTCTTTCCCTTGATTCTTGATATCACATATCAAGGGGAAGCTCTGTCTATGCACTGGTCGGTGTCAGCCCCTAGCTTGCTAATCAAGTAGTGTGCAATTTTAGATGCTAGTGTGGGCTGCTAGTCTCAACTCCACTTGTGGAGCCATCAAGAATCAATATGAACAGAAGCCAAGTAAAAATCTTATAGTTAGAAGCCACCCGATTCACCTTTGAAAGGAGGCATAATCTTTGTGCAAGGAGGGGGAAGAATCTCTCCTATAGAAATCACCATAGGCATGCTACTAGACATTTGAAGGTGGTATACATGCTTGTCCCCTACCAAAAGGGTGCTCATTTAGCATATACTATTGAGTCCTTTAAATATACCAAAAACATGGGCACCCTCTAGGGGGTGACACGATTGTGTGAGGTACATGCATGTGCATAAGATGTAGGAAAAAGGTTTTGCCTTCTCTACCAATTTTTTTTTTTAGGGATAAAAGCATGTTTTTTCTCAAGTCATAAAAAAGTCCAAAATTGACTACAACAAACAAAGGTCAAGACTCCCCTATCCTGTCGAGTTGCTTTGCCCTCAGTAGGACTATTTTCAACTACTACTTGCTTCCCACTATCTTGTTCAAAGACATTGCCTTGATTGAATCATAAAACATTGTCCAAATGTCTTACTGTTAACCTCACTATCTATCCAATCAAATTTTTTTGAAAAATCTATCCAATTTGTCCGAACAGTCTAAAAATCTCTTCAAAATCCAACACTGTTGTTAATTTGGTCCTAATTTTCATGCACAGACTTGTACTTTCTCATGCAAGAATTCATCTTTTCACATAAGCCAGTTTAGTTCTTCACACAAGATCTTTCACATACCTGCATGAGATCTCGCTGCTATCTTAGTTGTCCTACAACTTCTTCATGTGAGCCAAGAGAGTCCTCGCACGAAATTAAACTACTGTCATGAGTCTTCACACGACTTGGTGAACTTCTTCGCATGGCTTCTAGAGAATCTTCACATGAAATCCTAATCTAAAATGGTCAAATCAATTAGTTTGACCAATCTACAATCTTTTTCCAGTTAGTTTCTTGCACTAATTTGTCCTTTTCTATTTGTGCACAGTCCTAAATAGTGGTATTTAGTTGAACCAAAGATTTGTGATCTACATTTTGACTAGTCTTATCTTTTACTTCTCTAGATTCTTGTTCTTTAATGCTTGTCATACTTCATGTTATGATAGTCATAACCTTTGGCTATTCTATCCTTCAAATCAAACTACTCGTGCCTTAGTATATAGCATTCTTGTCTTACCCTATTGAGACTCAGTCTTAGTGTAGTCCTTGTCCAAGTTCTTGTTTCTTGTCCTTGTCTATGACTATCACAACTAGGAGCGGCAATGTGTTTTATCCTCTTAGACTTAGGCAAGCTCATGCTAGGGTTCATAATTGTAGTAGAGGTTTCTTCCTTTTGTTACACAATCTGTATCTAGTTCAGCTAGTGAAGCATCTTCACAATCTCCCTCACCTATTAGGTCACCTCAAATTTAGCAAACATTTTCCATAAACCTGCAACAAATTAGGAATCCTTTGTACGAAGAGGACACTGAGACAAGCAGAGGTCCTATATCACCAAACACAATGTCTAACTCCTTTTTCAAAGGACCTTTCAAAACACAACACACTGAAACTAAACACATTCCTACAATCACTAATTGTGAACTTGAATATGGTAGTTATAGTTGACATCAAGAACCACCCAGGAATGACAAAGAAAAAGAGAAAGACCATGACATCGATGAGGAATAGGAAGAGGTGGAAATACTCCCTGAACACATAGTAAAATGTGAAAGAGACAAAAAATTTCAAAAGTTCATGGGAATCCTACTCAACGAAGAAAAAGAAAAGTATTTTCTCAAACTTGCCCAAGAGGGAGCTAAGTTTCCCTCTCATTTCAATGTGGAAACCATTATCATGCCTGAAGAAGAAGTTGAGACTTCTAAACTCCAAAAACAATTGAAAATTATGCAAGAACAACTGGCTCAGATGATGAATGAGAAAGAGAAACCCATGAAAACATACACATTGGATGTTCTTTGTCCATTTCCATTTGACAAAAGCATAAACATGCCACCTTTCCCACTAGGTGTAGAGCTACCCAGGTATGACAAGTACTTTCATACTACTAATCCCCAAGATCACTTGTAGGAATTTTGTGGTTTTTCTATGGAGTTTATACATGATCAAACATACCTCATGCATTTATTCCCTAGAAGCCTAGGTGGTCAGGCTTTGGATTGGTTCTCACATTTACCTCCTAGTATCAAGATGTTTGATGAAATTACCAATCTATTTGTCTAGCAGTATTCTCATAACATACAACACCCTATTAATATTTGAGATCTATGCAACCTTAAGTAGAAAGTTGGAGAACCTTTTCTCACATTTCTCCAATGGTGGAGACAACTATACACTAAGTATTCCTATAAAATTCTAAAAACAAAGAAGCTTGACATTTTTACTAACAACCTCCTACTTGATTTTGGATATAGAGTCCAACTTCAATGTCCATGTACCTTTGAAGACATGATCACACAGGCTATCCGCATCAAGGAATTTATGGTCAAGAAAGGTGAACTTACTCTTTAGAAGGACACAAAACAAGGTTCTACTTCCAATAGGGAAAGAACTAAATATGTCAAAAAGAACCAAGAAATTTTACAAAATGGAATCATTGACAATGTAACTCCCAAACTTGCTAAAGTGGTATTTAATCTCATAAATGGGCTCAAAGTGGCCAAAAACACCGAGAAACATCCTCCTAACAACAAGACATCCAGGAAAAATTTGAGAAATTCCTAGGCCACATGCCCTACGTGAGAATACACACCCTTGGGTGAACCTTTGGATGTGGTTTACAAAACATTGCTACAATACAAGCTTATTTCTCCAATGGGAAATCCTCATCCTTGTGATCCATAACCACGTCCACTATGGTGGAATAAAACCTCATTTTGTGAGTATCACCAAAATAAGGGACACAAAACTAGCAACTGCATAAACTTGCACCATAAAGTCCAACACATGATTCATGCTGGTGATCTTTTCATAGATGGACATAACAAAAACTTGGACCACAAGGCATTCAAAGAGCCTTTCCTAGCTTATGAAAAAGGAGAGACTTTGGAACCACAATCTAACAACAAGGTCAACTATGCATATTTCAATAATGACAATGTCATCAACATGGTTGAACCTATGGATTCTGAATATTGCAACATTATTACCATTAAGGGGAAACAAGATAATGACAAGCCTAAGACACTATTTGTCTTAAGGGGCCCTACTCTCAACATAATGGATAATATGCCCTTACAACACTATCTAATGCTATCACTCACTCTCGTGCCAAGTTGGTGCTCAAAGGCCCTATGCCTTCTACATATGATCTTGAACAACACAAATACAAAGCCCTTACTGGTCCAAAACCCATAACAAACTTGATGGCAACCAATTATAATGTTCTTGATGAATTGAAATGAACTAATGCTCAGATTTCCATCTTTGAGCTACTTAAAATCTTGCTTGCTCATAGGAAGATTCTAGACAAAGCCCTCGCTGAGGCAAATGTTCCTCAAGATCTTGATCTTGAGCAATTCCAATCTATGGTAGGTCATCTGACCTCGCCTTATCTTATGACCTTCTCCAAGGAGGATGATAACTCACTGAGTCACCCACACAATCAACCTCTACACATTGAGGTTATGATCCATCAAACATGTGTTCATTGGGTACTCATTGATAATGGCACTGGCCTGAATATTGTCTCTACTACTCTTCTTAGACAATTGAATTATTCTAAGGACTCTATTGATCCTTGATGAAAGATCACTATCAAAGCATATGACGAAGTGGAATGAAAGTCTCTAGGTCTTGTGGTTTTGCCCATTCGCGTCAGTCCTATAGAAAGGGATGTCACATGTTAGGTGCTTGACATTCCCTTTTCTTAAACATTCTGTTAGGATGGCCATAGATACATGAGATGTGTGTTGTGCCATCCACATACCACCAATGCATCAAGTTCCCATTTCATGGCTCTAAAGTTACTATTCCTACCACTACTAGCTACACCTGCAATATGCTCAAGGCTGTTGAAACTTTCATCCCTACTAACCATGAATCCATTGATTATCATGACAATAAGCTAAAACAAATTGAGCAATCATTCAAATTGAAAGAAACTAGCATGGGAGAGTATCGCATTGAACTAGTGCTATCATTGACATCTCTTCTAGAATCTCCACATCATTATGGGAGACCCTCAGAGGCAAAGAATCCATTCATGTTGACACCCTAGACCAAGTATAATGGAACTTTTGTCAAGGCTAGAGTGCCCTTAGAGGATGAAGTGAAAATAGAACCATTGTAGCATGGATTTATAGAGAAGAGGCTCCAACAGATGTAATAGAGCAAGCTTGAGAAATCACTCTTGAGAAATATGGGCCTAGTCTTAGGCTTATGAAGCATTTTGGTTACAAGTGAACTGGCCCTATTGGGTGTAATAAAAATAGCCTAATTGATCCTATCAAAGCAATAGTGATACAACTGCACTAGGATTTAAGAAGGTTCCTTTCCATTTGGGACCAAATAAATTCATACCAACACCTAAGATTTCATCTAAAAATGAGTCACAAGCTAAGTCAAATACTCGAGAGGGAGAATCTGATGATGAGGATTCCTATCCTCATCCTATTCCTCATGACCTCACTAAATTCTTTGCTGAGCTAGATGACTTTGTGCCATGTGTTAGCATTGTGGATGATACTAGTGACTCTTCTGAGGATAATACTAAGCAACTCAAATATCATTTAGAAAAGGGAGAATCTAGTCAATCATTCTGTATTTAGTATTTGTGTAAGAACCCAGAGGATGAAGGCAAGTATGTCCCTATCATTGTTGGGGAGTTCTATAGTCTCTCAACATGCAGCACTGATTCTAAGGAATATGAGTTTGAATCTCTTTCAGAAGAAACTATTAATAAAGACATTGATCAAGTGCATGTTTATGAAAACCAAATCAAAGTGGGTGAAACATCTAGGGTTAGGTTGCATGGGTTTGATCCAAATAGTGTCCTAGAGTCGCCAATTGCTGACATTCATACTCAGAGGCATTTGCACACACCATTGGATAAGGTTGCCATAGGTCTCAAATTGTTGGTCCAAGTACTTAATGACTATATTGTGAATGCAATTGAACCATCCACTACTCTCTCACTCACACATCCTGAGCTTATAGACTGGAACCCTAATGCATCTAGCAAAGTCCCCATGTTCCAAAATGACTATGCTCTTGCCTATTACCTAAATGCTATCGAACCTATAACGTCTTCCACCAATGAGTAGAGTGTCAACATGACTAAGGTTGACATAAAATATCTCAATCATATAATTAAAAAGAAAAAATGCAAAAGGTCCGATGGTGAAAACCACATTGTGGTAGTGTCGGAACCCAAAAAAGTTAAAAAAAAAGACATATCCAAGGGTGAAAACCTCTCTGAGGTGCCTATGGATGAGATATTTGATGCACTTGCACTTCCTAGTCACTTTTAGGAGAGATCATCAATGTTAATAGAGCCAACATAGTCAATCAACCTGGGCACAAAAGAACATCCTCATATGATACATCTAGCATAGTCACTGTCACCTGAAGAAAAGGAAGAACTCATTACCTTTTTCAAAGAAAAGAAAATAAATTTTGCTTGGACATACTCTGACATGCTAGGGTTGGATCCCTATCTTATCATGCATCATTTGTCCATAGCACCAAGCATCAAACTAGTTAAACAGAAGCTTCAAAAAATGCATCCTCATGTTGCATTGCTCGTCAAAGTAGAACTGGAGAAACTTCTAAAAGTTGGCTTCATCCATGTAATTGATTATGCTAAATGGATATCCAATATTGTTGCAGTTTCCAAGTAGTATAAATCTATTAGGGTTTGTACAGACTTCTATGATATTAACTTGGCATGTCCTAAACATGACTTTTTGCATCCTAATATTGATATGATCATGGACATGATGGCTGGCTATGAGATGTACTCACTTATGGATGGTTTTTCTAGATATAATAAGATAAAAATTATGTCAAAAGACCAGGAGAAAATGGCTTTCACATGTGCATGGGGAACCTTTTTTTGGAATGTGATGCCATCTGGCTTGAAGAGTGCTAGTGCTACATATCAATGGGCTATTACTATAATTTTCCATGATATGATGCATAAGACCATGGAAGAGTATGTTGATGATACCTTGGTCAAAAGTGCTAAATGTAATACTCATCTGCAAGATTTGGGGCCCATCCTAGATCATATGGAAAAATTCAATCTTTAGCTCAATCCTAAGAAATACGCATATAGTGTCACATCAAGGAAGTTGTTGGGATACATAATGGACATGCCACCACCTCAAAACATTATCCAGATGAGAGGACTATAGGGAAGCCTCCAATCTATCTGTAGGTTTATCTCACAATTGGCGAATAGATCACAACCCTTCACAAAGACCTTGCATAAGGTTGTAAAATTTAATTGGAGCAAGGATTGTGAGCAAAGCTTAACACAGATCAAACAATATCTTGTCAATCTACCAATCTTGATGCCTCCTATTCATGGGAAGCCTTTTCTTTTATACATTTTAGCCACTAAAACATCTTTGGGAATCCTGTTGGCTTAGGAAGACTATAACAACAAAGAAAGGGCTATTTATTACTTAAGCCAAACATTGATCTCTAATGAGAAGAACTATAGAATTATTGAGAAACCTTGCTTGGAAATTGTCTTTGCTTCTCAGAAGTTGAGACACTACATGCTTTCCCACACTATGCGGCTCATGGCTAAAATAGATCCACTAAAGTACTTTCCTAGTAAGGCATCTCTCAGAGGAAGATTGGCTAAATGGATTATGATACTAAGTGAGTTTGACATTCAATATGTTAAATGCAAGGCTATAAAGGGACAAACAATTGTAGACTAGCTAGCTGATGTACCCATACAGAGTCTACTACCAATGAACATTGATTTTCCATATGAGTCAATTCTGACACTAATGCACCACACATGGGTTATGTTCTTTGATGGGTCCTTCACACAACAAGGATCAGGTGCTGGATTACTCTTTATTACACCATAGAGATACTCATTGCCCAAAGAGTACAAATTTTTGTTTCCTTGTATGAACAACATTGTTGAATATGAGGCTTTGATCAATGGCATGAAAATTGTAGCTAAATGGAGAGTGGATTAGTTAGATATCTTTGGTGACTCAATTTTTCATCAACCAGGTTAATGATGTGAACCAAACAAAGGATGAGAAACTAATTCCTTACAAGTGCATGGTTGATGACTTAAAGAAGTATTTTGCACACATCACCTTCCAGCAAGTTCCACAAGTAGATAATAAAGCAACTGATGCCATGGCTACTTTGGCCTCCCTACTATAAATGCTTGAAAATGATCTCCAACATGAGTTCTTGGTGGAAGCATTACACTACCTAGCCTACGACACCCCTGATTCTAAGATGATTTATTCTATTATAGGACAAGAATCATCCTACTACTATTCCTACCTCCACAATAAAACCATTCTAAAAGGTCTAACCTAGAATGAGAAATGTTATCTAATCTGTAATGCTTCACACTATGTCATTATTTTTAACGATCTGTATAGGAGAGGTCTCGACAGAACACTCCTTAGGTGTTTAGAACCCAAAGAGTCAAAATGCACACTAATTGACATTCATGAGGGCATTTTCAGATCTCATTCCAATGGCCTAACACTAGCTCACAAACTCCTTAGAGCTGGTTACTATTGGCCCAAAATGGAGCAAGAAGCTATCAAGTATGCTAGGTCCTGCAAGTAGTGTCAACTACATGGGAATCTAATCCATGCTTCATCTAGAGAGCTGATTCCCTCTACTACAACACGGCCATTTCAACAATGGGCCTTCAACTTGGTGGGAAAGATCCACCCAACCTCTTCTAATGGGCATAAGTTCATTATCACGGCTATAGATTACTTCACAAAGTGGGTAGAAGTAGTACCTCTCGCAGTTGTTGATGGAAAAACTATAAGAGTTTTTATCACAAACTATATCATCTACAGATATGGTGTGCCATCCTCAATCATTACTGACAATGGAGGACAATTCAAGAACAAAGACCTCAAGGAACTATGCAAGAAATTAAAAAATCACACAACATTGGTCTTCCATTTATTATCCATAGGGTAATGGCCAGGCTGAAGCATCCAATAAGATGATCCTTAAAATCCTTCATCATATAGTCAGCAAATCAAGGAGAGACTGGCATCTTTAGATCAATCTAGCCCTGTGGGCATATAGGACAAGCATCAAGACTCTAACGGGCATGACTCCCTTTGCTTTTGTGTATGGTGCAGATGTTGTGCAGATGTTGGGCATGACTCCCTTTGGTTTTGTCACTGGCCTTTATGGCTATGTCTACCTATTATTGCTAGTGTCACTATTTCTAAGATTCTCCTCATAGAATCTCCTTCATGACAGTCACCAGTAGTCCTCACTACATTTGCCTACTATCACCAGTGTCCCTCATTTTCAAGATTCTCCTCATAGAATCTCTTTCACAATAGTCACCAGTTGTTTTAGCTATGTCTGCCTATTGTTTCTTGGGTCACGTCTCCAAATTCTTCTATGGAAGATATCTCTTACATCAGTCACCGATCATCCTAGTTGTGTTTGTCTACTATCACTTAGTCCTTCTTAGGTTCTTCATCGTGAAGATTCTCCTTTGACATCAGTCACTAGTTGTTTTGACTGCATCTGCCTACTATCATCACCATACTAAAGAGATTTCTTTCAAACATGTTCTAGACACTAATTCTTGACATCAATCCTATGACAAATAATAGTTTTAAAATGACTTACTTGTTTGGATATGTTGAGCTTTTTCTTTGTTTGCTTTGTTTTCACTTTATCATGTCCCTTCGAGCAACTCGATGATGTCATTTATGATTAGAGAAGTAATGACTGGGGGCATGATCTTTTCTTTACTTTCTACTTGCAGTTTAGTTCCAATTAGTTGACATATTACTATGAGAGGGGTGTCCACTATAAGAGCTTCCATCTCACATTGGATGGCCAAGTGTACCTCGACTTCTTTTATACGAGTACATCAATAACATTAGTACTTCTCCTTGTCTGTTGGAGTGAACTCTTCATGCTACAGTAATATCTAATACTCATCCTGCTAAGTGAATGTACGGGTCACTGTGAGTATACCCAACACATTTTTGTCTTAGGTTATGAATGCAAGGGTCATTGTGGATAGAATACTTATTGAATGCTAAGCATAAGATGGATCTCTTGTGTGTTTGGTGTGCTTGTTATGCAAGCAACATTTTGGTCATCCTAGCATTTATGCTTTGATGCTTATGTTAACTTTCTATACTAAAATGGACAAATGTTCTAGTCATTCTGGCTTCTTCTACCTCAAATGCTTACATTTAATCCTGGCAAACCTATAATGTATGTTCTATTCATATTCCCATGATTGCAATTTCAGTGGGAATTGTATAACATACAAGCTTTGTTCTATATCTAGTGATGATAAATTGTCGAGGCTTGGTAGCCAGACCTAGTGTTGCATTTAATATGGTCTTGTATTACATAATTCACTTGCATAAGCATGCAATTTAGTTGTGATTTTGTTTCCATTCTTTGTGATGGGGAATTATGGGTCTCTTCAAACATATCAAGATTCTCCACAACTACACAAATGATCGATTCATCACTCTTGGCTACTTCGGCTACTTTGAACCCTTTTTTTTTGGGATCGAATTTGAAATTTGACACACCTAAGTAGCTCAAAAATGCATTTTAAAATTTTGGGACCGATGTGATCAACCACTTGTGCAGTCCAAATTTTTCTGATACTTTTGATTCTTGGAATCTTTTCAACTCAAACTTGGTCTTTTGGACCTCGAAATCACTTTAGATTGACTTCCATATTTCTTCAGATCATTTTGATCTCTTCTATATTTCTTCAAATCATTCTGATCTCTTCTATATTTCTTCAAATCATTTTTATCTCTTCTATATTCTACTAAACCTTGGATTTCTTCTATATCTTTCCTCATTCTCCTAACATCATATTTTTGGTGTGTCATCTTTCGATTTCACTCCCGAGGGGGAAGGATGATTACATCATTGAATCCTTACTGCTTGGGGCATCTCATTCTCATCCTATGTCCTCATCATTTAGGGTATCTCACCACTAGGGGCATCTTTTTTACCTCTTTCTGGCATCTTCATCATCTATTTCATTTGGGCATCAGTCGATTATGGGTATCGAGACAATCTAAACCTCGACTCCTGAGGATCAAGCCTCGTTCTAGGGATGATTCTAAGACTTATAATTCAATCTTGATCTCTTATCAAATTTCAGGTATCTAGTTGTTCTATCTAGATTCTTAAAGGTTAGGCTTCATTCTAGAGATAATATTTTAAAAGCTTTCAATTTAGGTATCTAGGTGTTCTATCTAGATCCTTAAAGATTAAGCTCTGTTTTGGAGATAGTCTTTTAAATGCTTATCAATCTCAGGTATCTAGATGTTCTATCTGGATCCTTAAATATTAAGCTCCATTTTGGAGATAATCTTTTAAATGCTTTCAATTTAGGTATCTAGGTGTTCTATCTAGATCCTTAAAGATTAAGCTCCATTCTGGAGATAGTCTTTTAAATGCTTATAACTCTCAGGTATCTAGACATTTGTTTTGGATCCTTAAAGATTAGACTCCATTCTAGAGATGATCTTTTAAATGCTATTAATTTTAGGTATCTAGATGTTCTGTCTGGATCCTTAAAGGTTAAACTTCATTCTGAAGGAAACCTTTAAAATGCTTATCAATTTTAGGTATCTAGGTATCTTGCTTGGATTCCTTGGGATTAAGCTCTGTTCTAGAGATAGTCCTTAAAAGCTTATAAATTGGTCTTCGTATCATCAACTTCAAAACCAATCTTATCTCTTGATCTTCACATCATGCTTTCTAATTTTCTTTGAATTTAACGCGTTGCTCACACATTCATTCAAAGAGGGGCAAAATGTAATACCCCAAAATTGGCTCATTGCCATTATGCCAATTTTGGTCTATTCTAACCAATACTAAGACCTATTCTAATAGGAAATTTTTATTATGATTGTCACTACTTGACTTGATTGTCAAATGTAGAAAACCCTAATTTGCATTCATCATATTTCTTATTTAATCCCTATAACTACTCACTCATATTAGCCACATTAAACCCATTTGATTTAAATTTAATTTAATCAAAAGTATTCATACTTTATTAAATTAAATTATCTCCAAAGGCTAATGTACTCGAGGTTAAATTTATTTAATTTAATAAATATGCTTATTTTAATTAATTAAACAAAGTTATTTAATTAAATAGGATGTCGTTCCTAATTAATTAAATAAAATTATTTAATTAAATAGAAAAGGTATTTATGAAAGCATTTCTCATTTTATTAAATTAAATATTCTTCCTAAGTCTCCTCTTCAGTTCAAAATGGAAACTTTGAGTGAACTACTTCACAAAATTAGAATCAATCTAGTTAACTTATTCTCTCACTCATGGCAAGTTCAGTTGACTGCTCATCACACTCAGATCAGAAATAGTTCACTTCACCTGCACAAGGAAGTTTCTATCTTAACTGAATCTTTGCTTCAATCTTGACCACCGCTCTGAGTTGATCCCACTCATTGATGGATTCCAAAAATTCTATTTAAAGGACTTATAATTCCTTATCAAAAGGGGTTGAATGGAATGGCTATCAAATTGCTATTGAATTGTGCATTCATTTGAGCTCGCTACTTTCATAAGACTTTCATTTTCTGGATTAATATCATTTAGAATTAATATGCATTCATTTAGTTAATTCTATTTACATGTTCCTAGATTAAATTTCATATATCATTTAGATTAATTGCATTCATATAGATTAATCGCATTTAAATCCTTTGTTCTTAAAGGGTCTGGTTGCCTGTACCTTAAATTTGAGGATATTAAATAGGAAAAATTCCTTTAGATAGAAGGCAATAGGTTGGCATAAATATCATGTTCATTCCAAGATTAATCCACATACAATGACCATGTTGAAGTGTGTGTGTTAACAGAGGCCACATAATCACACATACAAATGGGAGGATTCCAATGATGGTACAAGATGTAAGGGGATATATAAGGGGGCTTTTAATAATGGTAGGAAATGGAGAGGGATCTATAAGTGGGGTGGATGAAAGAGGGATGATAATTATGTGAGATTGAAGAGGAATTATGGATGTGGGAGATGGAAAGGTTTCAACACTACCAACTTCACATGATGTAATTAGATGACATGATTCATCAACTTAACTTGGAGATGGATATTCTATTGGATTTTTTCTAAAAATCCTTAGTGATTGTGTGTTACTAGATGAGGTTAATGATTGGCAGATGTAGATAGTGGAAAGATATATAAAGGAAAACTATATCTTAAGGCATAAAATGGATGGAATGGCGTAAGGTTTCAAAGTCCAAAAGGTATTGCGAAGGAGCCTTGGATCAAATAGGGTTGAATAATTTCATAAAAATTAAGAAACAATATTTAGGGAACTTTTTTTTGTTAGCGTTATAGAAATTAAAAAACAATATTTCAAATCCAATATATTACTATACTTTAAAGAATGTTTGAAAAACTTTACCTCGAATGTTCTTGCTCCTAGCCTTTCACCTTTAGTAGAATAAGTACTCTATGGAACTCTCATATTTCTTATTGCACCCTATATTGCATATTATTCAAATATAAATATAGAGTTCCTTATAAAATAAATAATTCACTTTTACAAAATTTAGGTGATTAAATAGTAACATATGAAAACTCAAACAAAAAAAATTGTATCTCCTCTCCACCGAAGACCATCATAATCAAATCATCTATGAGCATGAAATCTCCACCTATAGATGCATAAAAATGATTCCTATAATGTACACATGGATGACATGTCAACCCATCCTATGTCACCTCACTATCCACCCTTGCATATATGCACTAGAAACTAAAAACACATGTTGATCAAGCCTCGAAGATTGTAATGATCCATGTGATGATGATGTAGGTGGCACAAGTAAGGACAAAACTATTAGTATAGGTGATGATGATATATTTTCATAGGATTTGATGACCCTAAGACACATTTGAAGATGGTCAAGTTTTCATAGGTGAAGTAATACCACCTAATTGTGAGCCATGTTGAATGATGACATCTATCAATGAGGAAACTACACGAAGAGTCTATAAATCAATAGACACCTTTACAACTATTGGGGTCACAACATGAGACATGGCTTTTCATGTCGTATGCCTTCACTCATGTTTTGGTACCACCTTATGGGCCCCAATTTTATCTTGTATAGAGAATTTCCATCTACCTTAGAACTTGTGGATGTCAAATTAACTTGGCTTCTTTCTAAGGATGAAATCACAATACATGTTTCTCAAAAAATATAAAGGAACCTCATAATTATTGTGTAGTGGTAAGTCAAATACCATATAAGACTTATCCCAAAGGCATTTTTAATCTTAGATTGGTTTTGACATATCATTTTTTATACACTTAAGTCATTTACAATTTAGAACTTAGTTCATGCCGAACAAGTAATACATGCCAAGCATAACATGATAGATAGTGCATGTTGAGTGAGATAGTTAGTATGTGTCGAGTTACTCAAGTGTCAAGTAGATAGATAATTCTAAGTGATTTAGATGTTGAGTAAGAAATGGATGATGATTCATTTAGATGTCAAGTTACAACATTAAAGTTATTGTTGATGTCAAGCATCAAGGACTTCAAATGTCGAGTAATACAATTTTGATATAGTCATTTGTAATATCACAAACTAATATATAAACCATTTTGGAGCCAACTTGAGGATTTTTTTATGATCCTAGATGATAATAACAAATATTAATTGAGAATCCCTATGTAGAACATGTATCTAATTAGAAAAAGGGAAGGATTAAGTGGCAATACAAGTGAATCACAATAATTGATTCATACCTAAGCCTAAGTCACTTAGGTCTTCTTAAAGAGGAAAAACCCTAATATTTTAAGGAGAGTGAAAGGAGTGAATAGAGAATTTTGCATCCACAATAAAAGAATTCATGGTGACTAAGGAGTTGTGAAGTGAGATACATTGTAGAATTAGTTAGAAGAGAACAGAGAAAAGATGTTGTAGGATAGAGAGAAAAAGAGATACATTTGATCAAAGGAGGATCACGAATATATGCAAAGAGATGATTTCTTATCTAGCAGTAGACTGCTAACCACAAGATCATTGTTGACACATTCTAACAAGTGAATTAGTTGAATCTCTTAAAAGAGTAGTCTTAAGAGGCTTTTGTAAATTCTTTAACAAGGTACTTACTTCATTGTAATTTAAAGTTTGTTTATCAATCACACTTCTAACAGGGTATTGAAATCCTTTAATAGGGTAAAGATCAAACAAATATTGTAAGCCTTTAATAGGGAAGACCTTTTAAAGGGTAGATCATAATTAATGATCAAATATTGTAACCTTCATTGGATACACTTTATTGTTGTAGTAGTGGAGATTTGTGGGTGTCATTCCCACCCTATTTTACCTTCTCAATTTAGGGTTTCTGGTTAATCAAATATCTTGTGTCATATATGTGTTGAGTATTATTTGCTTTCATACTATGAATGAATATATTTAGTTATCTATTTTAGTTTACATGCAAATTATGAGGTGGATATGTGGTGAATGAAATTATGGTTAAATTTTTGAAGGATTGATTCACCCACCATGCCCCCACCCCCCATAATTTACTTTCCTATTATATTTCCAACAATTGGTATCAGAGCCTAGTTCTTTGGAAAGGAAAGCTTTACAACTTTGAGGAAAGATCTTGGAGATATAAATCTACAAATTAGGAAATACTTTTGAGAACCAGAAGATTGAAATATAGCTTGCCCTATATTAGCTAAATGAAGCAAGAGATGAGTTGAAGTGATCACTAAAGAGAAGGAAAGAGATAGCTATTGAAGAGAATAATACACATTACTAAGAGATTGACACTACTAGATTATTTGCGTATGGAAACACAAGTCAATTTCATGCAGTAGTTGTAGATATGATGGAAAAGAATGGAGCCCTAAAGAAAAGGTTAGAAATCTCAAGATAGAACAAGAAGTCCATTTAGTATTGCTATGTGAGGTGACCAAGTGGAGAAACAAAGTTGAAGATGACAAAGTTATGATTGAAGATGAAAAAAGGATACTGACCAATAGACAAGAAGAGAAGAAATTAGAGGTGGATAGGATTTCTCACATGAAACTGGAAATATTGAATCAAATGATGATTATAAATCATAAATTGAATGGAAAAGATATTGAAATCACAACACTGAAGTTGCAAAATGAACAACTAAGAAATGATCTAAAAAGAGAAAAAGAATTTGTTGAAATTTTAAATAGACCTAGTGAAGCCATCAAGTATTTTGATATTTATGAGATCTCCTAGATCCAACAGTGATACTACTAGATTAGGTTACACTAGTATTGAAGAAGGAGAATCATCTAAAAGTGGTGAACAAAGGAATGTAAATGGTAAGAAATCCAAAGCTACTTGTCATAATTGTGGAAAATTAGGACATATTGCTAATGTTTGTAGAAACAAGACTACAAATTTGAAACCTAAGTAGAAGTTCATGGGTCACTACCACAAGTGCAAAAAGCAAAGACATCAGGCACATGAATGCAAATCCAAGATCATAAACACACAAAGATTTTAAGGATATTGCTATAACTATTAGAAGTATGCACATAGAGAATATGAGTGTAGATCCAAGCCCAAGTGGTCATCAAACAAGCAAACAAAGGTAAAGCACAATGACAACTCTTATAATTGGGATTATAATAATAGGTATAGTTTTCACTATTGTCAAGAGTATGGAACTTTTGCTAAAAATTGCATTAGGACACATTTCAAAAGTGATTATAGTAGATGGTTAAGTTAGACTAAATGTTTTAGTTGTTTAAAGACTAGTCACATAAGTAGACATTATCCAACAAAATCAAAGGCACCAAGTAGTTCAACAAAGGAAAAGAAATGGTAGATGTTGAAGAATTCAAAATACAGATGAACAAAACTAGGAATAAAAAGGAAGATTATAGTACATAAAGTTTAGATGGGATCACTTCATCCAATGGATCAAGTGATCACACCATCCCCAACTAGGAAATCAAGAAGTATGTGTGGAATTGATATTTAAACAATATGTCATGCATCAATTCCAAGGATTTAGTTCTAAAAATATTATATATGTGTGACGAAAGATGCAAATTATTGTTTAGAACCTGGTAGAAATTTTTAAGTTTTGTCAATTTTTATGTTGCTATCGAGCATGAAAAGTTTCACCTAAGGTGTCAAGTGAAATCTAGTTGATGCCAAGCTATCATATGTAATAGAGTTAACCAAGCTTGTAGTGGATGCTGAGCATAAAGAAAATTACATGGAAGTTGAGTGAGTGAGAATTGCTACTATAGCTGAGCTTATAGCTGTGTATGTACTAGCCATTAATTATGAAGTTTTGAGGGCTATATAGTCAATTTTTTGATTCATTTGCAATTATTTGAGATTGACAAGAGTACAAAGAGATTAAGGTAAATTGGAGAGATCATTCCAAGCATTTTCAAACTAAATTCAACCACTATTTAACACTATTCATCAAATTTGAGAAGGTATTTATCATGTCTTGAGCTACGTTGTTTGAATTTTTGCAAACCCTAGGTATCAAATATGATGTCTAGTTCATTTGCTTCTATGATTAAAGAGGGAAAGGAAATTTTGAATGTTTAATTAAACAATAAAGAGATAAGACAATTAAACTTTAAAGCAATTCCTGGCATTGCATAAAAACAAGACTTGTCTGGTTCATTATCCGTGATACCACCACAATTTTTAATGATTCAAGATGTAATATGTCGTTACACATGTAAGGTGGGTAGCATAGGTGACATGGAGATGAGAGATGCTAATGGAAAATTATGTCAGAATGGCATATTGAAAGAAGAATTCAAGGTTGTAGAGGAAAGGGTTTAACTCCTGCCCTAGAATTTCCAAACATATTAAAAACAGAATGGACTAAGATTTTTCTTAGGAGAATTCATGAAAATTTTTTATGGTTGGAGGTTGGCCCTATAAAAATCCCCAAGAGGACTATGTAGAGGGTAATAGGGTATCCAATCTTGGACAAACCTAAGACCATGAGAAGTGAAGCAAAAGAGGTTATTGAGAAAAACACAAGGCTAGTGTGGAATAAGAGAAGAATGACAATTGACACCATCACATATCCCTTGATTTCTTTTGCGAGAAGGATAATTGCTCATAAATTCTTTCATTGTAGCATATTGAATAGTGTATGTTGCATTTTTGTTGACATAGGCTATAAGATAGTTAAGAAGAACCATTCTTATGACCTTGTCAAGTTGTAATTACAATAATTATTAGAAAACTTGGAAGCTATAAGGAAAACCAAGAGTACATAGTGTAAGTTTGGTTCAATACTTGTATGTATATTTTTCTATGTATAGAACACGTTCCCTTCTTTTGATAAAGTTACATGGAAGGCAAATAGATCCATTGCAGTATAGATAGGAGAATGCATTGAGAAACTTGGAGAAAATTTTGAGTCTCTTAAGGCTAGCCACATTGAAGACTTTAAGAAGTAAATGAAATAAAGACATAGGATTCCAGCATCACTAGTTGAGAAGTACTTCAATAATGTTTGCTTTCTAGTTGATACTGATTTCAAATATGTACAAGCTATAGTTCCAAGGTGAGATGGTTAAAGCATCTAGGTTATCAAATAAATGTGGATGAAACATCTGTAAAAATTACAACTTTATGGCTAAAGAAGTAGATAAGGAAGCTATAGTTTTTGGTGATTATGATGTAGCCAAGTCAAAGATAGCCATGGATTTGAAGATAGCCTCTATAATAAGGAAAAAGAACAAAATTATTAAGAAGCTCACAGAAAAATTTGGTGAAGGGATAGAAGAAGAAGAAGAAGAAGAAGATAATGATGATGATGAAGAAGGTGATGATGCACCTAACCAAGAAACACTGACCATCACTCAAGGTCAAGGAGAAGACTAAGGTGATGAGGAAGTCAAGCTTGATGATGGTTCCAAGCGAGAAGAAGCTAATGAAGCACCTATAGCCAAAGAAAAGAAGAAAAGAAAAGCTAAAGCTCTAGCAATTAGCAAACCAAAGAAGGTTGCAAGACCTACACAACCTAAGCCTATAGTTCTTGCCACTAGGGCTAGCACAAGGGCTACTACTAAAAGGATTCAAGAAGTGAAAAATTTAAAAGGAAAGAGAACCAAGAAAGCTACACACGAAGATGAGTCTGAGAAGAGACAAAGGAGAAAGTACATTACTCAAGTCGAGTCAAATGAAGAGATGACATAATCTGATGACAACATCCAATTTAAAGTGGTAAGTCACCATCCTTCTTCTAACTTGGACGACTTGTGTGAAAATATAAAAAATAATGTTGACTTATCTAGATTCACACATGTTGATTTTGATAAACTTGGAAAGATTGAGATGAACCAAGTGGAAGAGTCAATATATATTATATGCAATGATGGCAACATTGAAGAAGACTCCAATTAAGCTTGTTAACTTTATACCTAAAAGTTTATATGAAAAATTTGAGCAAAAATGGTAATATAGTCCTAATACACAAAGGAAAATTAGAGAGACTACACTTGCTCAAGTGATGCTAGAATTGGATAAGGCCACAATATCAAAGGTCATTAACAAATATAAAGGGAGATTTTCTCCTAAATATAGAGCATTCAATATTTTGTGAAAGGATATTGAGGGAGTTATTCAAAATTCCACCTAGATATGGAATTCAATATATGGATTGATGATGCCTAAGGTAATTGAGAAGACACCTATTGAGGTTGGTGAAGAAAAAGGTGAACAAGAAGTAACTGAGGTTACTAAAGATGAAACTGAGAAAGATGCATATGTGGAAGGCATTGAGAAAAATATAGATACATAGACAAAAATGAAGATGAGCAAAAAACAAATTAGAATATACCAAAGATACGAGTGTCAAGTGCCAGTCTACAACATGTGACAAATATAGTAAACATTAAGGATGTTTCTAATAATATAGCTCAGAACATCAATCCCCTAATAAAGGAGGACATGTAGAAGATATTTTTAGACACTACCACCAAGGCACAATTATATAGTCATCCTATATTGGTGAGTAAGATGAACTTGAGAAGGTAGAAACAACATCTGTAGAAGAAGAAAAATAAGACATAACTCAAAATCCTAAATTTATTGTGGTACAACCTATAATTCCCATTGTAGTGTATCAAAGGAAAGAAACAACAATGGAAAATATCAACACAATGGTACAAAATGAGTTAGTACAAGAAGTTTCTACAAAAGCACATGAAGGGACACAAGCTCAAATAGGTTAGGAAGATACTTATATACCTACAACACAAACATAAGGTGTAATTGAGATTGAAAAGCAAGAAATGAATAGGACTCAAAATTCAGTCTTGACTACCAAGCTTATGGAGAAATTAGCAATACAAAAACTGATTACTTTTCCAAAAACTACTACTTCTCTAATTCAAGCTCTTCAAAGGTTGAGTGTAGAAGCTACACCACTATAGTCATTAAGGCCTAGTCCTAGTGCATCCAAGGTAGATGAAGTTACATCATATGGTGATGTCAACTTGGATGAGGTGATAGTGTTTCCAAAATTTTCTCTTGCAATAATCACTATTGAACATATGAGCATACTGCAAAATGCTCTTGCAAGGAAAAATCACCAAGAAATTCTTAAAAGGGAGCATAGGAAAAAGAAAGCATTGCAATAAATCAAGGAAATGTTTCTCAATGCATTCGTCCTACCTACACCTATAGAAGACAAGCCTATCATGGAGCATTTGGTGAATATAGTAGAGCAAGTAAATGATATAAACCTAGATTCCAATATTAAACTACTTGATTGGCCTGAGAGAAAATTTCAAACCCAAGTTAGTGAAAAGATATCAAGCATCATTGTACTTCATCAAGTTAAGTTAGCAACCAAGATTGACAATGTGATGAAATTTTTAGAGAAAATTTTCTCACTTTTTACCAAGTTGTGTGATACAACTCTATTCACACAAGTGCAGTACCATATTTCAAATGTAGAGGGAGATATGAAGATGGCAAGTACTACTCTACCCAATTCTCCAACCTAGAGTCAAAAGTACTTTAGGAATTTGATGAATTCCCAAGGTCAATTGGCAACCCTACATGCTCAAGATGAAAATATTCAGGCTACACTAATAAGCATCTAATCCATGCTAACCCCACACATGGATATATTACATATGGAACTAGCCTTTATAGAAACATTAATGAATAAAGATCCCCATCTTTCTACACATGAAGGCTTAGTTCACCTTGCTACTAAGTCAGCCATCCAAATTAAATCATTGGAGGTAGCTTGTGATAATTGGGATGTAACTTTGAAGATCATACATGAGGTCCATATATATTTCTTGGACAAACACACTAGACATGTATAACCCTTTGACATCAATGTGAAAAGGGGGAGTAATAAGTTTTTGAGAGAGACAATGACTCCAAGGAAAGAATGAATATAGCTTTGGGGAAGACTAAACAAAGGGGGAGTGAAAGATAGAAAAAAAGTACAATAAAATTTAGCATATTCATATTTACTTAGGGGAGTATAGGTTCATATTTAGAACAACACAATCAACTCAAGGGAAGTTATAAGATTTTGAAGTATGATTGTGAAGTCAAGTTTTGCAAAAAAATTTAATTTTTTAATTTTTTACATATGCCAAACATAGATAATGAGTATATGAGTTATGCTCATAAGTTAAGATCATTCATGCATGGCCAAATTTTTTTTCCACTCATGTCAAAGGGGGAAATTGTTAATCTCATATTGGTTTTGACTTATGAATGTTTATACACACAAGTCATTTACAAGTTAGAACTCAGTTCATGCCAAATAAGTAATACTTGTCAAGCATATCATGATAGATAGTGCATGCCAAGTGAGATACTTAGTATGTGTTGAGTTACTTAAATGCCAAGTAGACAAATGATATTGAGTGATTCAGATACCAATTGATCAATGGTTGTTGAGTCATTTAGATGCCAAGTTAAAGCATTAAAGTTGCAATTGATGCTGAGCATTAGGGACATCAAGTGTTGAGTAATATAGTTTTGACATAGTTGTTTGCAATTGCACAAACTACTATGTAAACCATTTTGGAGTTGACTTAAGGATTTTTTTTCTAGTCCTAGATGATAAGAATGAATCTTAATTAAGAATCCCTATGGAGAACATGACACCAATCAGAAAAAGGGAAGGATTAATTGGCAATATGGGTGAATCACAATTGTTGATTCATACCTAACCTTAAGTTGCCTAGGTCTTCTTAAGGAGGAAAAACCCTAAAATTTTAAAGAGAGTGGAAGAAGTGAATAGAGAAGTTTGCATGCACAAATAGAGCATTCATGGTAACTAAAGAGTTGTGAATTGAGATACATTGCAGAATCAACTAGAAGAGAATAGAGAAAAGAGGTTAGAGAATAGAAGAGATATATTTGATGAAATGAGGATCAAGAATATATTCAAAGAGGTGATCTATTATCTAGCAAAAGAGTGTTAACTACAGGATCATTGCTAATACATTCTAACAAGTGAATTAGTTGAATCTCTTAATAGAGTAGTCTTAAGAGGTTGTTGTAAATCCTTCAACAAGGTGCTTACGTCATTGTAAGTTAAAATCCTTTTATTAGGAACACTTCTAATAGGGTGTTGAAATCCTTTAATAGGGTAAGATCTAACAATCTTTTAAGCCTTTAACAGGGAAAACCTTTCATAGGGTAGATCATAATTTACAATCAAACATTGTAACCTTCATTAGATACACTTTATTATTGCAGTAGTGGAGATTTGTGGGTGTCCTCCCCACTCCAATTTTACCTTCTTATTGGAGGGTTTTTAGGTCATCAAATATCTTGTGCAAACCTGTGGTAAATGTTATTTTCTTTCATACTATGGATGAATATGTTTAGTTAGCTATTTCAATTTAGATATAAATTGTGAGATGGATGTGTGGTGAATGAATTTATGGTTAAAGTTTTGAAGGACTGATTCACCCCCCCTCCCCCACCCCCAACACACAAAATTTACTTCCCTATTGTATTTCCAACAATGATATCATCCTAGTGCGAGTGCACCAAAGAATATAATTTTTTTTTGTTGTTTCTAATAGGGAGTTTCCAGAATTAGGATTAGTGAAAAGAGCACATATATCACCTTTTTTTGATGTCCTCATCTTTCACCTGTTGATATAATAATCCATTAGCATAAAATTTATGACACCCATCCCTCCATGAACCCTATTTTGTAACCACCTTAGACACCTCATTCACACTTTCAACCTTTTTTCAAGTGTATCCACTAGGGTCGAGTTGTGAGAAAAAGTAGATGACCTCAATCTATTCACCATTTTTCTAATGTGAGAGGTATTTTGTGTAAGGTGGTTAATGAGGTACTCTTGTGAAGCATTCACATGATCTAATGGTATGCACAAAGGGTTTATAGGTGGCAATGGTTGTTGAAGGGGAACATTGAGATGAGGGTTTGGTACATGTGCCACAGTAGCTAGAGGGTTTTATGTTCATGTCACAATCAATGAAGTGTTTTTTGGTTATGTTGTGTAAGAGGTGAAGGGTTTGATTGTGTTGCTTTTATTGGAGGTGGTCTTTCAACTCTAGCTTGTCTTCTTGTATTCATTCCAATGCATTAGATATATTTTTTAAACTATTGATCTTACCGATTATGAAAATAAATTACAAATCTTACAAATTATTAAAAAATTACAAACTATTTAGAGAAAAATAGATAAATAAAAAATAAAATAATTAAATACCTTGTTGTGGGGCACCATGGAGGAAAAAGCTCAAAAACATTTTTTTTGGAAACCAAGTCGAATATATTCTTTGCAAAGTCCCTTGTTTTCATCTACATTTTGAGGGTTAAAAAATGCTCTCAAACATGGGAAACAACAACAATTTGCAACTCTTAAAAATTGGATCCAATTTTATAAGACCTGACCATGTTTTTAAGATATAAATATTAAAATAACCTGATCAGGTTATTTTAATATTGATCCAAGCCTGGCCACCATTTTATTTTTTAGATAACTTGATTGGGTTATTAAAAATCCAATCATGCTACTAAGAGTTTTTGGTTTTTTTCTTGGTGTGTCCACTAATTTTTACACCAACTTGGTGCACACACCCATATAAGAACAGACAAACAACATACAAATTCATGCAAGTGCATGGAACAAATATGCAAACAATGAATCTAAAATTTAATTTTTAAATAAAAGGGAAAGATAAACCTAGTAAGACCTCTGAGATCAAGCGTGTAACTAGTCCAATGTTTTTCTTTTTAAATCATATGTTCAATAACTTAATACAAGCACATACTACTAGAAAATTAAAGAAAAAATATGTATATGTAATTTCTCATCCATTAATCTATTAGTTTGTGGTGACTAATCAAGGAAGTATTGTATACTCTCTATAATTCCTTGGTAGGGTTCAGGGCTAGGCCAAGCCCTAAGAGAAGGTTTGGGGGAAACAACCCCCAATACATCCATGGCCAATAGGACATGACTATTGGGGGTTTGAGGGCATAGCCCCCAAGAAAAGAATTTGAGTCTATTTGATTGGCTATTTTTCTATGGGCCGACATGTTGTAATTATTTTGACTCTAATTGTGTAAGTAGAAAATTTATTTTATAAAAGGCTTAGGGTTAGGGACTTCATGAGGTGTGATGTGATAACAACTTCTTATAGTGGTATTGAGTTGTAAGGGATTACAGACTGTAATTAGGTTGTAATCACTAGATTAAAAAATATAATACTTTCCTCACAAAGAGGGAGTGTTGAATTATTATAGCTTGGACACTACTTTTGATGTTTGGTGGGCATACCCCATGGATTAGTTAAACCATGTTAAATCTTTATGTTTTGAGTTCTCTTTTCTATCCATTATTATTTTTTGATAGTGGATATATTTGTATGTAACCATTATTTTTGTCTCTTTAAATCCTAACAAGTGGTATTAGAGCCAAGTTGTTTTAGTCATCCTCTCCAAGAAAGTCTCAAAGTTGAGTGGGAGCCATGGTAGATAAGGGTAAGATGAAGGTTGAGAAATTTAAGGGGCAAAAATTTCAATTATATAAAATTAAAATTGAGGATTATCTCCATCATAATCATTTATGGTAGCCATTAGAAGGAAAATCAAAGAAACCAACATCTATGATAGATGAGGACTAGGATATTTTGGATAGAAAGGCTTGGAAGTATTTATTTATGCCTAGCACAATTAGTGGCATTTAATATTAGAAAAGAGAATATGACAAAAGAGTTGATGCAAAACCTAGAAAAGTTGTATGAAAGCCCTCCTCTATAAACAAGGTATATCTCATGAAACATTTATTTAATATGAAGATGGTAGAAGGTGGATCTATTACAGATCATTTAAATGAATTTAAGATTGTGACCAGTCAATTATCTTATGTAAATGTTTATTTTCATGAAGAAGGTAGGGCTCTCTTGATTTTTTTTATTTTCTTAAAAACTAGAATGGCTTGGCAATGGTTGTGAGTAATTTTGTTTCTAGGTCTAATACCCTAAAATTTTATGATGTGATTGGCGATATTATGAGTAAGGAAACTCATAGTAAAAGTTCATGTGGATATAGACTAGGAAGTGTTTTGAACACATAAAGTAGAGGTAGAAAAAATAAGAGAGGAAGTAATTTTAGAAATTTTGAGAAATCAAGAGGAAAATAAAATGAGAAGAGGTCTCAATTAAGAGGACCAAAAGATCGCTGGTACTATGGGAAACTAGGTCATAAGAAGAAATATTTTTAGACTTGAACCAACAATGAAGGAGAAAAACAAGAAGGGAATAATGAGTAAAATGTAATAAGTAATAAATATGGTGAGGAATTGTATCTTCTTTCCTTAAAAAGTGTTGCTGATTCATGGGTTTTGAATTTAAGGGCTTTATTTCATGCTACTTCCCATAAAGGTTACATTCTTGATTATGTCCAAATGGATTTTGGTAATTTTTTTGTGGGGGATAATGAACCATGTCAAATTGTTGGAAAGGTAAAATATAAGATTAAGTTTCAAAATGGAAATCATTGGCTACTACAAGAGGTAAGACATATTCCAAGGTTGAGTTGGAATTTAATTTCAGAAGGCCAACTGGGTGATGAGGGTTGCATAGTTACTTTTAATGATAAAAATTGGAAGATTTCAAAAGGTTCCCTTACTAAAAAAGGTGTGAAAGTAGGCACCTTATATCTATTAGAATGATTTAGAATAACTGAGAGGGTGAGTGGGTTGAACTTGCTATCCATAGTCCTGGACATACCAATTCAACTTCTGACCACTTCAAATACTTTAGATCTAATCATTAAGTAGCTTAGCCTCTATAGAAAATAATTGGTAACATAAGACTTGTAGTCCACTATCCTAATAGTAAAAAACTTGCATAATGAAATAAATTAATAGTAAAATGTCTAAAATAACATCCACACAAGTATGACATTTGGATTTAATGTGAAAACCCAATTTGGAAAAAACCACTAGTAATATTCTACCAAATTTTCATTCTTTTGAAGTGAGCTCTATGAGGGGCCAACCCCGTTAAGGGTTACACTACACATTTTTAGGTGTGACCCTATTAAATGATATAATCACCTTGTTAGGAGTGGTCTTGTTAGAGGGCTTTAGAATATTCCATTAGAATGTCACCTCAATTAAAGGATTTATAAATGTCGGTCAGGTCAATGTTGATTAAAGGATTTCAAACTGATACAATGGTTAGAAAGTAAAAAAATGTTGATCTGATAAATACACTCACTTTACAAATACAAATCACAGTATAGCTCATATTTTTATCCACTAACTAACCTCTATTATCATTTATATCTATGATTTGATTCACAATCCTTCAAGTGATCACACTTAACCTCCTCAAAACTCTTCTCAGCCTCCTACTTAAGTTCACCAATCAATAGCATCAACAAACATCTACTCCTTACTAAGGTCCTCACTAGCTCTTCTCACCCTCATGCCTCCTTAAATAGAAAAAAATGATCATTTTCCACTTAAACATCACCATAGATCTTATGGTTTGGTCAAATTCATTGAATCCTTCCACCATTTTGTTCTTCTTCTTCCCTTCTAGATGCTTCTTAAAAATTCTCTATGAATCCATGCCTATGAGTGCACAAACATGGTTTATCAGACATTAAATGCTCTAGGTCATCCATCCTTATCTTCCACATGTTCCAAGAATTGAATAATGTTGGCTAAAAATAAAGATTTCCTCTCAAACTGAAAAATGCTGACACTCAGTCATCATTGAATTACTTGATCAATACTAATTGTTCTTTTCAACACACTTTATGATACTCGATCGATATTGTTGTGTATTTGATGCTCTATTCTACTCAACTTATATTGTCACTCAGTCAATACTAGCATTTATCAACATATACTTCAAGTTATTTAATATTCTCTTTTCTTGGCCAAGCCTATGCATTTGGTCTTCCTTTAACCATTCCTTCTAGAATTCAATATAACTAGATCTTCTCTACTTAGGTTGTGATTAAGAAATCACATTATCTTGTCAAGGTCTAACTAATCAAGTGCCTATTATATTTTCACACAACTCAACCTCTCCTCAATGTCTTCTTGTTATCTCTTATTCTCAAATCTTGTTCATCAATCATCTTGATATGAAACTTGTTTGATGAACTACCAATATTCCCCTTTGAGATTTGTGATATGGCTTAATCGGCTCTTGTGTTCTATAAGTCTAGTGGTTGTATCAAGCATTAATGGGTTGATCTTTTGGTGTAATAACAAATCTAGCTTGTAATAAGTGGTATCAGAACTTGGTCATAGGTTTGAATCTCCTCAAGTAACAGTAAGGGGGGGATTGTTAGACTAACTACCAATGTTCCCCTTCAAGATTTGTGGCATGGCTTAACTACCTCCTATGTTCTATAAGTCTAGTGGTTGTATTGTGCATTAACAAGTTGATCTTTTGGTGCAACGATAACTCTAGCTTGTAACAAAACTGTATGTTAGAAATAGGGAATACTAAGAGGCAAGTGGCAGTCCTATTTAGGGGACCTATGAAGCCTCAATCCTATGAGGAGTTATTATACAAATACACAATGTATGCAAGAAGATCCCACTTTCCAAACATGCAATATACAATGTAATTCCTTGATACTAGAAGATAGATACAAAAACCTCTTTGCTTGTTGTTGATATCTTCACTATCCAATATAACTTTTTTTTCTCTTCACAAAACTCACAATCCTCTAATCATACATCAAAGGACTATGAGATTTGTGAAGAGAAACACAAGTTATATTGGATAGTGAAGATATTATATATTTCATGTTTGGATAGTGGGATCTTCTTGCATACATTTTGTATTTGTATAATAACTCCTCATAGGATTGAGGCTTCTAACAAGGCATAAGTCCCCTAAATATTACTGCCACTCTATATGCATGTAATAGACCCCTAACAAGGTCAATATCTAATTATATTGAACAATAATCATAACCATTCAATAAGAGAACTCATAACACC